>CM055072.1:32834079-33310729 GCA_029204045.2 Tillandsia leiboldiana | reverse complement strand
TTATTGTTGTGGCGTGTTTTTGTTTCGGGGACGAAACTTCCTTTTAGTGGGGGAGGATGTAGGACCCCCGAACCCCATGCAGCATTTTTTCGATGGATCCACTGTTAGAACACCTGTTGTTGGTGTATCTGGCCCATGGTGCATCAATGGGATGCCACAGATGGACCCTGTAAGGTTTTTTTAGCTGTGTTGCCTTTCGGCTGGGTTTGCCAAAATTTTGAAAAAAAATTAGGCCAAACAGACGGCGGAAATGGATTCAGCACGGAAAAACGCTTGAAAATGGCTTTTTGTTTGCCAAATTCTGAGTCCGGATGCCCAAAAACGGACTCCCGAAAAATTTACTGAATTTTTGGTACATGGGGGAGCCGTGGACCGGCGGGGGAGCCACGTGGCAGGCCCTGATTGGCCGGCGCACGCAGCTGGGTCCACGGAGCGCAGGGGATTGGGCCGGGGTGCACCGCGAGGCGCGTGGATCGGCAGGTGTCCACGTGGCAGCGCCTGATTGGGCAGCTCTGGTGCGCTCGGTCTGCGGGAGTGCGCGGGGAGGCGTGGACCGGGGGCGCGCCACGTGGCAGCACCCGGTTGGCGGGCGCATGCGCGCGCGGCCCACGCAGCGCGCGGGGCAGGTGCCGCGGGCAGGTGGCCGTACGCGGGGCAGGCGCGGGCGACGTGGGCGGTGCCACGTGGCGCCCGCTGATTCGCGGGCGCCACCTACCGCGTTGACGCGGGCAGGGACACGTGGCGCTCCCCGCGGCGGCTTGCACGGCTACGGCGTGTTCGGGGGACACGTGGCGGGCGCCGGCGCGGGTCGGACCAAGCAGGCGTCCGGCTGGATCCCGTGTGCGGGCTGGGCCGGGCCGGGCCGCACTGTGCGCGCCCGAAACCGGCCGGGCCGGGCCGCACTGTGCGCGCCCGAATCCGGGCTGGGCCGCACTGTAGCCGCCCGAATCCGGGCTGGGCCGCACTGTAGCCGCCCGAATCTTGGGACAATTTCGGTATTATCCGAATTGTTCCTTTTGGCCTATAAATAGGCAGCCCGAGCCCTCTTTGCAGCATTTTTTCTCTCTGTCGGTGCAAGATCTCCCCGAGCTTCCTCTTGTTGAACTTTTCCTCTCTTAATCCTTGATCTTCCTGCGGAGTTTAAGAATTTTTGGAGGCTCGAATCCCGAGGTTTCAGATTTTTCTTGGCGCGGCGCGACGCTCTTTCTTCGGTGTTTCTTCCGTCGCTCTTCGGTGTACGAGCTCCCCCGACCTACTCCGACCATCTTTTCGAGCGATTTCTTCGCTGCTGGATTCATAACAGGTGAGGCTACGATTTTGGGTTTCTCGTACATTTTCAGATTTCACGTTTTTCGAGGTGTTTTCTCGTGCTCATTGGGACCCTTTTTGCTGTGAGATTTTGGTGAGGGCAGCACCTTCTTTTGAGGAGATCTTCGCGCACGAGTCTCGGATCAAGACGCGCTTATAGACTTTTTTCATCTACTCGACGCGAGGATCATCGTGGATTTTTCTTGGAATTTTTGGAGACCTTCCCGAAGGTATACACTTTTCCTTTTATCTGTACAAGAGTTTACAGTTGAATGGTTTTGGGATTGTGCGCACCGATACTGTGGAATTTGTAACTTGGCCTACGGTGCTCGGAATTGGACGTGCAGGTACCCGTTTCGAAGATATCGACGCGAGGATCGCTGTGGTATTTTTATCAGAATTTTTGGAGTTCGTTTTACAGGTGAAAATTTCGCAGTAAGTGGACTGTTCCCAGCAGATTTTTAAAACCTGGATTTTATTGGATTTAAAGTATAAATGTAGCCTTATGTTGTACCCAGGAGGGATTGTGGACTGTGCTGGACCTGTTGGACCTAGAGTTGTTATTTTCCTGGTTTTCTCAGCTGTACGACTCCGGACAGTTAGCGTCTTCAGGTGGGTGGCTTGCTTTCAAGATCTATGGACTGTGCTCTAATTCTATTGATATAGAATCATGCATGATAGTGATTGGACTTGGGTAGCATGCTAGAGTATAGGAATTGTTGATCCTTATTTTATCTGTCGATCTTGTGATCTCTTGCTTCCTACCATCATGTTAAATATTTATTATATTGGAACCTGACCTAGCACCCCCGTCATATGTTGCATGTGTAACCAGACCAGTAGAAAACCCTCACTTGGGCTAGGGTTATTTATGTTTAGACATCCACACTTTATGTCGCATTCCTGGACTTAGTGTTATCCTCGCCCGGGTAGTGGGCCGAGCGGTCGGGACTTCTCTATAGTGTGGGATGCATTTGCACTCGTGCTTGGGAGCAGAGTGGAGTCTGGTAGATGTGGTGGTTCGCTTGTCTGTATCGGGAACCGTTTGGGGTAAACGGTGGACCCGAGAGATCTTGTTTTCCCCTGTTTGGGTCGTCGCCACTGTGTTAGTGGCAGTAGTGTACTAGTGTTAGCCGGACCTAGAACCCAGAACCCTCTTCGACATACACATGATTTTAGTCTACCAATATTTTCTTCCAAACATCGAAGGGCCGCTGGAGTCTGTTCTTGTTTGATTGGACAAAGGCATCAGCCCTTCGGGGTTTGGGTAAAACACTTGTTTTCTAACTATTTTTCTAAAAAGAACTAAAATCATTAAATATGGATTTCTTCCAGATCAAATTAGTTTTCAATAACAAATGTCACCTTTTTCCTGTAAATCTCCCCACTCGAAAGTATTCGAGTGGTCTGGGTTCTAGGGGCCGTTCCTCTGTCGGGACGAAAGCCACGGGGGCCGAGCCTGGAACCTGTTCTTGTTTGATAGGGTTGTAGGGGTAGGTCTCCCGGGACTTTCGGGCCCTGTTGGTGTCTTCTGCGAGTTGTACTGTGATTATTGCTTTCCCGAACTATAAGGGATCGGGAACTTCGATAGTCGGAGCCTAGAGTCTGTTCTTGTTTGATAGGGTTCTTAGCACCGGTCTATCGGGTTTCCGAACCCTTATGGTGTCGGTCTTTCTGGAGAGTTTAGTGTTCTGTTGTGGGAGCCGTCTGGTGGACGGTGGCCCCAGCTGTGTGACTTCCAGCTTGTGGTTGAGAGTTGGTGTTGTTGGTCGATCTTGTTGATCGTGGTTTGGACTATAGCCTGCATGAGCCATATTTGAGCTCGACAGAGATACGCGGATACTTTCCTCGGTGGGGTCGCTCCCCTCGAGAGCCACTCCGGAGTTGGGCCTGTTACTTGCTATCGCGACTTGTCGACGCCGTCCCTCTGACTGGCCCAGTTAGCGGCAGTCACAGACACCCTACGGTAGACCCGTCCTGTTGAGGATGTGCGGCAGTAGGTGGGCGCAGGTTTGACTGGACCCTTTGAGGCAGTCAGTTTAGATTTGGTGAGTTTACTGTGTGTGTTAGTAGATGCATCATGTTTCATCTGTTCCTTTTCTTGAGCATCTAGATAGAGGCATAGTAGCTGTAGAGTTACTTTTCCATCCCTTTCATTTCAGTTTTATATTGTTACTTTATGCCTCTAGTAGACTTAGTGGGCAGTCCGTCGGGCTTGTTGGCGGCACCCACTGAGAACTACTTGGGACGTAGTTCTCACACCCGTCGTGGTGTTTTCCCCGCAGGGACTTCTACTCCGGTTCCTGCTGCTCCTGTTGCTGCTTCTTCTGATCGAGGTAAGAGAGTCGCGAGATAGTTCCCCACCAGTCGTCGTCCAGAGAGTAGATGTGCCCTTATTACTTTTGAGAGTTCCTGTTGAGAGAACTTTGTAGTGAGGTATAGAGTTGTATTTATTTTCTACTGCTCGAGAGACTTTTGTACTTTTGGTGAGGACTTGTGTTGTATATAGTTTTTATTTCTAGCAGTTTTACTTTCAGCTCTGATATCTGCATAGTATAGATGCTCTTTTGCAGGTTAGTAGCTTCGTCTATACGGGCTTTCCGTATGGGCGGCGGATCTGTTGGCGAGCCCGGGTCGCAGTTTCGACGCCGGGGCGTGACAACACTATCCCAAACCCCTGCTCATACTCGAGCAACAAGCATCTGAATGAAAAGGAGAGTAATGAAACATGTCAAGACCCAATATGATAGTGTAGTAATAAATAGGGGCTAACTAGATGCCCAAGCAAGCATGTAATTGCGCTATTTAAAAGCTGTAGAAAGGCGTCAAATATTTATTTTAAAAAGATTGATTTACTGTACTGATATAAAAATTATTTGCATGCGAGATTATAGCCTTTGTCCCAATCACAGTGTCCCAAGATAAGTTATCATATAATCTGTGGGGTCATATTAAATTTTAGGAGAGTTCGTCCCAGCGGTTCTCATCAATTGTCATATTAGTTCGTCCCAATGGTTCTCATCAATTGTCATATTAGCTCGTCCCAATGGTTCTTATCAATATTTTAGGGGAGTTCTAATAATCCCAGTGAGCTTGTCAAAAATGAGGTAAGCAACAACCGCCCACTTCGAACAGCTCAAATCACACCCAGATAGTCTCCTGGCTGTCCACAGTCTCCTAAAACTGCTGTCTGTCGAAAACGGTGCCCTACAGCAACACACATTGCACAGGGTGTAACTATATTATTCATAAAAATACAGCTTTTGCTGTTTTTCAAATAGCACGAAAAGAGAGGAGTTTTTCACCTCTATATAGTGCTCAGAAAAATCCAGAAAAATTACGGTTGCGTTCCTTGCGACGAGTAGATCGAAATCGACTCTTTAAACGCCTCGATCTGATGCTCCTACGCCAAGATAAAAATCGGAGAAGTCGATGCTGTCCAGAAATTTCCACAGCAAAAAGGGGGGGGGTCAAAGAGGCCTCAGGAATCATGCCAAAAGTATGAAATGGAGCGAAGTGATCAACACAAAAATCGAAGCCTTACCTCTTAGGAACGCGCTGCGGCAAAAATCGTTCAAAAATTCCTCCTGGTTAGAGCACAGGAATTTTTCGACTAAACTGCGACGGGAAATGGGCCGAAAAAGAAAATCGTCGCAGTGCGCCGCGTCGCAGATAACTCACTATCAGTAACTCCAAAAATTCTGAAATTTCTAGGGGAGAGAGAGAAGAGAGAGAGGAAAAATTTTCATAGAGAGCCAAAGCTCTGGTTCTCTCTCTAAGGCTCGGATCCCGAGGTGAGAATGGGAGGGAGTGGGGGATTCTATTTATAATGAACCAAGGGAATCTTCCACACCAGAACCGGGCAGAACAGGAAACACCAAAATGGACCAACCAGGACGTGCCACGTTTCCACAAAACAGGAAACAGCCTGTGCAAGGGCCACTCAGATTGCGCCACGTGTCGACATGGTGCACATGCCCGGTCCCCGCGCCGGGTCTTCCGGAAAATGTCGGCCAATGGGGTGATGCCACGTGTCACAGACAACGCAGCCTTCTAGAAGCCGTCCAACCAATGAGGGAACGCCACGTGGCAACACCCATCTTCGGTGCTCCCGGTGCACGCCAGGCCGTGGACCGCGCCCCCGCGTGCCTGCCCGCCCTGCCCGCGCCTGCCCACGCTGCCCGATCGGCGCGTTGCTGTGCTCTGCCGCGCTCCGCCGTGCTCCGCCGCTGCGCCGCCGTTGCGCCGCCGCCCGCCGCCGCCCGCCGGCTGCCGGAACAGTAATTCCGGCCGGCCGGAGTTACTGTTCCGGTGAACAGTAAAATTTGGCGAAAAAAATAAAGTAAATATACCATTTTGACCGTTTTCGCGCGCTGAGTCCAAATCCGCTGTCCATTTCGCCAAATTCTCATCCGAAATTTTGCCGAAAGCCCCCGGAAAAGCCCACTTGCTCCGTTTTTCGTGCCAGATCTATTTTAAAATTCCGTTTTCGACACTGCTACCTCCGATACATCGTATGAGCTTCCTACAGTCACTGTTTAATGTTGCAACAGTTCCTGCGGAAGTCCGGATCATCACAGATGAAATGTGCAACTGTTGGTTGCCAAAAGGAGATAATTAAATTGCATGTGTAAAAGGACTTAGGAGAGAAATGCAATTCTTGATTTATCTGAATAGATGATCATTGCATGCGTAGAGGATAAATATTATTTTATGATGGATATGAAAATAATTGCATGCGTAAAAGTAGATAATCATGTTATGATTGTGATCACGTTAGGGTATAACCCTAGGAATCATGTGAGACATAAGGGAAAGGACATGTTGGTAGTAAGACTAGGAGAAAACCTAGATTCAGGGTTTAATGAGTGACATCAAACTTAGGAGTTATCTTAGGATTCGACGAGTGGCATTGTCTTAGGAGATAATCTAAGGACACTGGATAGAGTGATCAACATAGAGTCAAGGAACTCTAGAATGATTATGACATGGAACTTAGGTAAAGGGAACCTAAGGTGAACTAGTGATCAACATAGAGTCAAGGAACTCTAGGATGAGTGTGACATGGAACTTACGTAAAGGGAACCTAAGGTGAACTAGAGGAGTTTAAATTCACAGACAGGAAATTAGAGTCAGGGTAACTCTAAGATAAAAATGTTACGGAATTTGAGTTGGCGTAATTTCGTGAAAGGTTCAAGTCTTGAAGATTGAAGGTGAAGAAGGTTGGATCATTTAACTCAATCTCAAGAAAGAAGAATTCAAAAGGATCAGGTATGTTTAACTAAAGATTTTTGGTGATCCGAATACTTCTTGTAGTGTAGAAACACCTGGAAGAATTTTTCATTGCATAAAAATCAAAAACTGGACATGGGACATGTTCAGGATCTGGATCAGACATTCCAATCCGGATCCCGAAGGGTGTTCGTTCATACACTGGTTCAATCCGGATCGCAGCATCTCATGATCCAGATCCCGAACACTAGTTTTACCTTTTTACTTGCACGATCCGGATCAGGATTTGCAATCCGGATCCCGAACGTTGATGTTTGGTGAAACTGTATGAACGATCCGGATCAGCCATTTCGATCCGGATCCCGAACTATTGATTTTCTGAAAACCGTCTTTCTTGCTACTGCAATCCGGATCGCCGAAATCCGATCCGGATCGCCGTCCGTAAAATTTCCAGAAATGGTAGGTTTTTGATTCTTATCTCCTTCCAAATATTTCTAACCTATAAATAGACCCTATGATTCTTTTTCTAGGGCTAATCCAAAGAGCGGCATATATTGAAAAAGACGGCCGTGAAAGAATAATCCACATATAGAGAAGAAAGGAAATACTAGATTTAATTCTATGTTTCTTCATCTATAATTGATTGATTTGATTCTAGGTTTTCATACTCAGATTTTGAGTAGAATCAAATCAATGAATACTTAGATGGTATTTCCGATCTATTTCTAATCTAAGTATTCGGCGGATCATCACCACCCAAAAACAACGATTTCCCCAAAATCGGCGCGTGGACTCGCGTGTCCTTGTGGATTCAAGGTTCAACCGCTCTCGTGGATTCGGAGCGAGGTACGTTCGTGGATTCGAAGCGTGCTACTGGGTGAAGACCGTGGATTCGGTCGGACGTCGTGGACTCGACGTTGGACGCCGTGGATTCGGCGTTGGACGCAGATCGTGGATTCGAGACGCGTTGCGGAACGAGCGGAGAAGATCAACTAGGAGCGTATGGTAAAAGGTTGAGTCGTCTGTGAGTACGTTAAATCACCTTGTACGTGTTTCAATTCTAGTGGATTTCACCGTGTTATCGGTCCCGTGGTTTTTTACTCCGGTTTGGAGTTTTTCCACGTAAAAATCTTGCGTGTTCTTTTATATTTCCGCATTGGGTTTTATTGCGCAATGATTTTTTGAGTGTTTATTGTTTACACCTATTCACCCCCCTCTAGGTGTTTTTTCCCCTATTTAGATCTATATTACATATAACCCAACAAAAAAGTGGAATAGGAAATTAGAATCAGTGTAACTCTAAGTTAAAAGTGGAACAGAAAATTAAATAGAGTTAAGTTAACTGTAGGATTCAATGAATAATCAGGAAAAAAGGGATTAGATCCCAAAGTTAAAGAATTAAATAAACATAACCCCAGAAAGTCATAGGACGTCTGGGTAAATGGATAAATTAGTTTAACTTCAATTAGAGTTAAATAAAGGAAAATGGGAAATGATCAAGTGTGGAGACATGAAAAGGAAAATGAGAAAAATGGATCAAGTGTGGAGACATGAAAGGGAAAAAGGAAGATAGAGTTAGTTAACTCTAGGATTCAGTGAGGAATCAGGAAAATAGGATGAGATCCCAAGGTTAAAGAATTAAACAAATATAACGCTAGAAAGTCATAGGGTGTCTGGGCAAATAGACAATAACTTTAACTTCAATTTGAGTTAAATAAATAAAAGAGAAATGTTTAAGAGTCCAGGAGACTCTCTAGTTACCCGTGTGGCAAGACCTAGGGTAAAAGAGAAATTAGTGAAAAGAAATGGAGCTTAAGAGAAAGCTAAAAGTGGCTTGGTAAGCAAGACAAGCAAATTGCTCACGATAGAGCAAAAGTGGTTAATAAGCAAGACAAGCAAACTGCTTAAGACAAAGAGAACAAAAAGAGAAATGATAAGAGTTCAAGAGACTCTCTAGTTATCCTTATGGCAAGACCTAGGATAAGAGGTAAATTGTTGAAAAAAGACAAAGTTTAAAAGCAAGCTAAAAGCGGCTAAAAAGCATAAAGAGAATGTAAATGGCGCCTTCGAATTTGAGACTCGTCATTTGTGGAGCAGGACTCCCTGGGCAGTGACCCGTCGGACGAGATACTTTCGAAAGGCTAAAAGTGAAAGCAAAGAGCTAAATGCTCAAGGAAAGAGAATAAGATTTGCCAGTGGCAAAAGGGGGAGCTATAAGCTCGAATAAGAAAGAAAAGCAAGTGTATAAAAGCAAAGAGCTAAGAACTAAAGTAAAAAGAGAAAGAAAAAGAAAAGAAAAGAAAGAAAAACTTAAAGATAAAACGGGCGTACCTACGGGGTGAAACGCGGCCTATGTTGGAGTTGTAGGCAGTGCCCCTCTCCCGGGCAGAGACCCGTTCGGGACGTTTCTCCCGTAGGACGGGGTAACACTTGAGGTGTTATCGGTAACCTTAGAAATCTTTTCTGATGGTAGCAGGACTACCGGGCTGGGGCCCGTTGGATAAGAATTTCCGAGGGTTAACTTGAACTAAAGCACCAGAATTTAAAAAATAAAGAGAAATTAGAGTGGCAAGGTGGCCGGGTTAGTTTAACCCAGTGTACTGCGGCATAGTGGCAGAGTTGGTGCAGAGTAGCCTGGTATGGCTGGACAGAGTAGTGTTGGTTGATGATTAGACACAGATGGTATAGTGCAGTGATATATTATATTGCATAGCAACAATTTGATATTGAGGATTTTAGTTTCCTAGCATTCTATTATTATTGCTTCCCTTGGACCAAGTGGTGTAGGACACTTTTTCTCGGTGGTTGAACCCACTGGGAACTCGATCGTAGTTCTCACACCCCTTGGGTGACATCCCCACAGGTTGAGGTATGAATACAGCGGTCGAGACGGATACAGGTGCAGTCAGCGAGGCATGCGACAGGGGCAAGGGCCCAGCAGCATAGAGACCTAGAGGGTCTAGCAGAGGTACCTCTTTTTATATTTCTTGAGTGAACCTTGTATGGTGAGGAATTGATGTAAAAGAATTGTATTAATTTTATTTGCAAGTTCAGAAATGTAGAGTGTAATAAATTTAAATTATGGTTCACTCTTGTATGCTTTCATTTCCGCTTAACTGGTTGTTATTACATGAAAGTTTTAAATTAGTAGTGATTTTTAGTACTCTGATATTGAGCTTCCGCATACACTTGTTGTATTATTATGGATGTTACCGTTCCTTTCGGGTAGTGAAGGGTCATACCCGATTGGTGGGTCTGTTGGCGTGCCCGAACCGTACAAATTGGCGGTCTCGGGGCGTGACACCGCACCGTTTTCCTCAGTTGGGGTCGCGCCCCCTGAGATGCCGCAGTGGATGCGATGATGGGCCTATTGAGGCGGTTTGCGCGAGGGGTGAGTTTGTCCGTGTGGGACGCCCTACGTAAGTCCCGTCCTCTTGTGGATGTGTGGCAGTAGGTGGGCGCAGGTTTGACTGGACCCTATGTGGCAGTCAGTTCGATTGGGTCGATTGGGCACCTTGGGTGCTAGTGGTTGCATATCTTTCATCTGTATCACCCATTGAGCATTTAGATAAAGGCATGGTAGCTGTAGAGTATCTCCAACTTTTCTTGTGTAGTTTTTACTGCATTTGTTACTTTATGCCTCTAGTAGACTTAGTTGGCTGACCATCGAGCTTGGTGGCGGTACCCACTGAGAACTACGTGTTGATGTAGTTCTCACACCCGTTGGGGGTTCTCCCCCTCCTTTTTCTTTCCTCTCATTTGTTTTGCAGAGTCATATCTGTGGGAGATGCTGATTCTGCTGTTGCTGTTCGAGGCGAGGGAGTCGCGAGCTAGATCCCTACCTGTCTTTGGAGAGTAGCTGTACCCCCACATTGGAGATTTGTAGTACAGTCAGTAGATTAGTTTTATTTCTGTTTTTAAGAGACTGTTGTAGTGAGGATATGACCTGTATTGAGAGCCTGTACATTGGTGTATTATTATTATTAATTTATCTCCCCGTTTAGGTTCTTGGATGTTGTATCAAAGGATTTTGTTTATGATCTATTTGGGAGATGGTTATTGTACCTTTATTTTCTGTTGTGCAGGTGGTTGGATTTTAGTTTTTTTTTTTTTGGCTATTTTAGTTTTTTTTGGCAGTTTAATTTCTTTATAGCTCTGATATCTGTTAGCTTTAATACATTTTCTTTGTAGGTTGGATGCTTCGCCTATGCGGGGTTTTCGTATAGGTGACAGATCTGTTGGCGAGTTCGGGTCGCAGTTTCGATCCCGGGGCGTGACAGATGCACATCGTCTGTTTTTTCCTCAAGAAAATAAAGCGCTCCTCTCTCCGATTGAAAGATATTTTTTCTCTCTTTTCTTATCAATTTAAGTAGTGTTTATAATTTTTTTTTCTCAGCGATTTTAGATCTAATTTTTTTAATTTTTAGATTTTTTTGTTTTGCTCACATTTTCTAGATCTGTTGTACGAATTTTAGAAAAAAAATATTTGTTTTTAATATCTAATAATTATTTGTTAGCTCAAATTTTCTGAATCTGATATGAAAATTTTAGAAAAAAAATATTGGATTTTTAATCTTCTAATAATGTTCAAATAATTTTTAGCTCATGTTTAATTTTTTTATCTTTTAAAAATAAAATCTTAAGTTAATTATTTTTATTTTAAAAATAAAATCATAGGTAATTAATAATTTGTATAAGTTTTTCTAGTTTTTTTCTAGAATAATTCATTGAATTGTGATGTGAGAGAGAGACATAATTAGGATTTTTTTTCCCTTTATTGTGCTATTTTTTTCCTAAAAATTAAAATAATCAATTTGAAAATTGTATTTAGTCGTGCGAAATATGTTCTATTTATGAAATCTATGATAATACTATATAAAAATTCCCTCCACAAATAATATGAGATTAGTGGAATGGATATTGATGTTGTTGCATTCTTATTGTTGCATTTTTTTATTTATGATTTCTATAACATGGCTTGTTTGTTACATCACTCTATGACTTTAAAACTGAGAAAATATTTTTTTCCACCTATATTCAATTGGCCCAAATTGAATGGATTTTTGTGAGCACAAATTTGATCTAAACCAGGCCCTTTTTTTTTTTTTTTTTTTTTCTATGTGGGCCAATTTGGGCCCAGCACGAGTCACAATACAAACAGGCATGCTGTTTTTTAGTAGAAAATAAATTGTTGCATAATTTTTTTTTTTTTTTTTGGAGATGCATTTGTATGCTAACTTGTTTATAACTTTGTTATACTTATTGTGTTTTCTTTATATATCTATTGATAAGCACTTGTTGACTTATATACTTATTTTCACTCGTCATAATTTAGTATAGATAAAGAACTTTTTTCGAATTTGTTCCGATGTTAGTGGACATTATCGCCACATGCGTCCATATGCAAAGGCTTCTCCGGATTGTAAAATTGCTTGTCACTAACATGTTTTCACTTGCCAAATTTGTGCTCACAAAAATCCATCCAATTTGGGGCAATTGAATGTAGGTGCAGAAAAATATTTTCTCTATTTTCAACTCATAATAAGAGTGATGTACCAAACAAGCCATGCTATAGTAATCATAAACAAAAGGATGCAACCAGAAGCATGCAACCACATCAATATCATTCTACTAATCTCATATTATTTGTGGAGGGAATTTTTATATAGAATTATCATAGATTTCATAAATAGAACATATTTCGCACGACTAAATATAATTTTCAAATTGATTATTTTAATTTTCAGAAAAAAAAATAATTAGCACAATAAAGCAAAAAAAAAATTTAATTATGTCTCTCTGACGTCACAATTCAATGAATTATTCTAGAAAAAAACTAGAAAAACTTATACAAATTATTAATTACCTATAATTTTATTTTTAAAATAAAAAATAATTAACTTGGAGTTTTATTTTTAAAAGATAAAAAAAATTAAATGAGTTAAAAATTATTAGAACATTATTAGAAGATTAAAAATTCAAAAAAAAAATTCTAAAATTTTCATATCAGATTTAAAAAATGTGAGCTAACAAATAATTATTAGAACATTAAAAATCTAACATTTTTTTTCGTAAAATTTGTACATCAGATCTAGAAAATGTGAGCAAAAAAAAAAAAAAAATCTAGAAATTAAAAAAATAAGATCTAAAATAGATGAGTTGATGAAAAAAAAGAGAAAAAATATCTTTCAATTGGAGAGAGGCGCGCGTTGTTTTCTTGAGAAAAAAAAAAAGTAGGCGATGTGCGGTAGAGAAAGAGTCGCATGAGAGATTGGTGTGAGAGAGGGCGCGTGGTGTTCGTCGGAGAGGGAGGCGTGCGAGAGAAAGGTAAGATAGAGGGAGGCTTGCCAGAGATAGAGGAAGAAAGAAAAATATTCTACAGATAGGATAGGGAAGGATTGGAAAATAAAAAAAAAATGTTACATAATATATAAAATTATTCGTCATCAGTAATCTAAGATATTCATCCCTAATAATATTTTTAGTGTAATCCAAATAGATTACAAACTAGATGAACCAAATATAATAATTTTGACAGAATTATCTGTAATCTTGATAAGATAAATAAGATAACTCAAATCAAACGTAGAAGGAGATTTTAGCTCACTTCTACCTTTATATCGGAACCCGATCCTCTCGCATCCATTCCATAATGGAATTAATTAATTATTAAGCACTTTATAATCCCACATTAAGCGGTGCGCTCATTTTGCTTAATCCCCTAATTATTAAGGCATCTAATTAGTGGGAGGACACATTACAGTATACCGAATCTAGGCAAAGCATTATGCTGCGGTGGAGAAAGTAACCGTCGTATGTCACCCGTTCTTATCCCATTGTCATACTCATCTCACTACTGATTCAGATCAAATTCGGATACAAGAGGTGGAAGATTACCTACCGTATATAACACAAAATTTTCCTCCACTTCTTTCTAGTTGGGCTTTTCGATCTGTTAAATTGGGGAGAAAAAGAGTGACAGAAAGAGAGTACACTCACTATGTGTTGGGAGATCTTCTGTTCTTGCTGCCGTCCTCGCATAGATGAAGGAACTGCTGTTAGCAACTCGGAGCAGCGAAAGCCACCGTCGTCACCTTCAGGACCACCTTCGAGATTGCTGAAGAATGGAGTGAGCAAACCGCCAGGCAAAGATTCGGAGGAACCGCCCATCACAACAACAGCAGCAGTAGGAGATGAGTCCTCATCTAATCAGGAATCCGAAAAAGTCGATCCTGCGATAAAAAAGGGTAATACAAAGAGTGAAGAGGGCAAACAAGGCTCAAAACCTAATGCGAAGAAGCATCCAATCCACAACACAGCAACAGACACTCCGACAAAGGAAAAGGAGCACGGTAAAGATGTCAGCTCAGAGAAAAGAGGTCATGGAAGAAGCGCAGACTGCATATCGCCGCACGAGGGGAAACCAACATTTGAGCACACCCCTGAAGCAGAAGCAGCAGCAGCAGTAAGCAGTAAGCCCTCCTCTGCCCAGAAAAATGAGGTTGTAGGATCGCAAGCAAACCCAAAAAGGACCAACCAAGGAGAGAGGAGTGTATCTATGAAAGAGCCAAGTAGAGAGGCCGCAGAGTACTACCGATTTCCCAGCGTCGACGGCATTGGATCGCAGGCGAACCAAGGAAGGATCGACCAAGATCAAGAGAGGCATGTATCAATGAAAGAGCCATCGGAATCGATCCCAATACCCAGAAAAGACCAACGAAGAGGAGATGCAGCCGATGGAGGCCATGCACGACTCCGTCTTCAGAGGCCTGGTATAAGCTAAAGATATACACCAGGCTCAGATCACTATAAGAAGGCCTGATTTGAGTCGCTGTTGCGCGCGATACAGAAGCTAGCACAAACGCAATGCTAAAAGAGATGAACTCTAAACTCTGCTCCTTTTAATTGCGTCTTTAATTTCTTTTATCACAGTGATTGAGATGTAAAAGATGCTTATGCTTCCACTTCTATATATGTTTGAGACGTACGTGGACTATGCAAAATATATTCATTGTAGAATATGTAATTAATTGAAGAGTTTGTTAACTAGATAAGCTATTTTTTTTACAGTTAATAAAGACTTTAATTAAAGAGCAATGCTCGGGTTGTACATCTTACATCTCCACCTCTTTAATGGCGGCGATGTTATTTACGGGTCCCATCAAATGACTCCTCATCACACTTTCACCCTTAGATGGGTGGGGGTGTGAGATGTACACCCCTTACGGATGTACAAGTAGCATTTTTCTTAATTAAAACGTAATTTCTGAGCTGAGAAATGATTTTTTGTGGTCAATTTTATGTTTAATGGGTCTTACTTTCGATTTAATCGGTACGCTGAAACTTGGGGAGCCTATTTGATATTCAGCATGGTACATTTGACTCAACTAGATTTCAATCTACAAAAAAAGCGGTTGCCCCAAAATGGAGTCAAACTCGGTCAACTAAGTTGACACAATTGAGATGTTTGAAATTCAAAACTAGTCTAGAGTTAATAACCGACTTCATGTTTTAATAATTATATTTTATTTTAGATAAAAATATAAATTTAACTGAAATATGATCTACTTCATAATCTTATATATCAATTTGTTTGATTTAAATGATTCTTCTATAGTATAAGTTTTTATATAGCTTATTTTAATGAAATGATAGTCACATTTATTATATGAAATTTGCTAATGAAATCGGTTAAAGTTAACATTCAATTCATCCAAATGTTGAAGTGGAAGAGTCCTTAAATAACTCAAATCAAATGAATTAAAAGGTTAGATAACTAAATTAAAATTTCGAAGGTTAGGTATAATGTGATCAAAATGAGTTATAGTTCATATAATTTCTAAACAAAACACACACACACATATATATATATATATATATATATATATATATAGGAAAATGCTATGTATTCCTATAAAGTTTAAATTTTTATATTTGTCTTTTAAAAGTCCTAAGTTGTTCATATATATCCCTCTGGTTTATTACCGTTAGTTCACTATTTATTTTTTAACAAAATATATATAAAATATCAGTTTTGTCCTTTTAAATATTATTTCAAAAGTCCCAGTTAAAACAATGTAAAAATATCTAAAAGAATAAAAAGATAAATTTATCTTACTAACTAAGTAAGGTTAAGTATTTAACCTATAGTTAATTATATTTTTTTAACGGACATTAACGATAGCGACATATATGAACAAAGGGCAATGCTATATGTACACCCGTAAGGGGTGTACATCTCACACCCCCACCCATCTAAGGGTGGGGGTGTGATGATGGGTCACTTGATGTGATCCGTAAAAAATATCGCCACCATTAAAATAGTGAAGATGTATGATGTACATTCCTTCGGGGTGTACATGTAGCATTGCTCATATTTAATACTCGACAAATGCTTTTTGACTGACGAAACTTCAAATCAATATTTTATAAGGCCTTACTTGAGACATATGATTGCACTCTTAATCAGCTAAATTTCACAGCCTTTTAAGTAAATATATATTGAATAAAATATTTATTTATTTAAATAGGACCTAAAAATTATTATTATTATTATTATTATTATTAGTTTCAAGATCTAAAATTTTACTTTTGAGAAAGGTAACATGGTTACTTATTTTATTTATATTTTTAGAAATAAATTTAACTTAAAATATAAAGTAATTAAATTTCGAACTTGAATCTCAGATATCAACCATTAAGTCTTTTGCCACTTGTCACTACAAAAACATTTAGTATTTAAAGACGTCTTTTTTATACTTAATGATATTTAAAACGTCTTAATATAGTCTAATGTCGTATTTGAAAATATCGGTTAAAATATCAATAAATGAAGAGTCATTATGTATATAATAACGCTTATACCAAGCGCTGGTAAAATATATTCTGACGCTTTAAAACATCAAGATTTTCTGAAATCCTGATACTTTAAAGCATAAAATAATTAAAAATAATAATAATATTTATTATTTAATAAATTAGTTTAATATAATAAATATTTTATTTGATAATATTTTTTGAAGTATTAGTATTTACTATATTATAAGACATTTAAGAATATTTTTCTCAAGCATGGTCTAAAAGGCATTTTTATATTGAGTTTTTTTTTTTTTTTTTTTTTTTTTTTTTTTTTTTTTTTTTTTTTTTTTTTTTTTTTTTGGTTTGTTAGTGTGCCCTAGGAACAATCATATTGGATATGCATCATGCTTTAAATTTTAGCAGCTTTGGTTATAAATTTCGGTGATGCCTTTTGGTTCGATTTTGGTTTTTATAAAATTTGATTTGAAACAAACTCCTAGCCCAGGGACATCTCTAACCGTGATCTTGTCTCGCGTTCCTATATATATATATATATAGTGTTTTCCAAACTTTCTGATAAAAATTGTGTGGGGAAGCTTTCCCAAATTAAACATTAAAGTAATTTATATTTATAGCAATATAGGAGTTGGATTTTATATATCGAGGCAACTTGGTAAGGTATAATTTTTGTCGGGGGATAGAAACTGATTCCCAATTATAACGACTAGGACAGAAATGATTGCATTAACCTGAACTGAAGTTGGACCGCTGACTGAGTCTGGTCATTGATCGATTATCGAATTGATCCTTTGAATGCATCTCGAGATTAAACGATTAGATTGAGAAGGGATCAACTCAACATAATTATTTTCAATAGCAAACACTCGAATTACGAATGAAGGAGACTCGGTCTAAAGAGCCGAATTGTCTTGTGTTATTTGGAAATGAACTGGTTATAAGATTAAACTACTCCTAGAAAGCTTGAAAAATTATACTAGAAATTTTTAAAAATTAGGTTGAAAAGCTGTAAATGCTAGAATTGAAAGAAAAGAAATTGCTGTGGTCGTTTGTTTATGCGCATATAGGACCTCTTTTATAGAGAAAAATCTACCAATTTATACTCGTACGAATTGTTTGACCAGCATTTATCAGCACGTCCCTTGTTTTGTGGAGCACGTTTGGGCCAGAATCGCATTGGCCACAAAGTTCTCTCTCTACAATTTTAGCCATTTCTTGCTTAAAGCTCACTAAGGTTTAGGCATTACTGTCACGCCCCGAGGTCGGACTGCGACTCGGGCTCGCCAACAGATCCGCCACTTATACGAAAAACCCCGCACAGGCGAAGCGTCTAACCTTCAAAGATAGTATCTATAACTATACAAATATTATAGCTGAAAATAAAACAACTAAAACTAATATCACATAACTGTACATCTGAAAAGATATGAGTATAAAATTTATTTCTCAAAAGTCAAAATAAACAAAATACATTTAGACTGTACAATACTAGATCCAGTAGCTCACAAAAGGGTACATTTATCTCTCTCAGGCTCAGGTAGGGATCTAACTCGCGACTCCCTTACCTCGGTCAAATGACCCAGTACGCACAGGTACAGAAGTAGAAGTATCTGAAAAAAAACACCAACAGCGGGTGTGAGAACTATATCAACAGGGTAGTCCTCAGTGGGTACCGTTTCCAAGATCAACGATCTACGCACTAAATCTACTGGAGGCAAAAGTAACTGAAATGCTAAAATAGGGAAGAACTAAAATAAAACTATAGCTACTATACCTCTAACTATCATGCTCAAAGAAACAATATCACGAAATAGTAATAACATGCAACCACTCGCTCACGAGGTGCTCAAATCAACCAATCTCACTGACTGCCACATCGGGTCCAGTCAAACCTGCACCCACCTACTACCATATATCCACAAGAGGACAAGATTTATGTAGGGCGTCCAACCGGACTATATCGACATCACGCAAAACTACCTCAACAGGCCCAGCTCCGAAGCGGCTCTCATGAGGAGCGACCCCACCGAGGAAAATGGCGGCTCCTGTAGGCTATAGTCCAATCCAAGATCAATTAGATTAGAAACTTACAATGCTCAATCAACTCACATCAAAGGTCGGAGAACTCTCAACAACTCAAGACTCAGATGCTCACAAGGTCAAATGATGGTAGAATCTCGATCAACAAGCTATAAACTTTACTCAGCCCCAGGCTCGAGTATGAATGCAAACCACACAACCCAGACCACCCAAACCCCCCACTCGGCGAGAAAGAAAATGTGGAGTAGATAATAGTGAAAACAGCATAACAATATATGTAAAGTTCCAGATATAGGTAAAACAATTGATAATAAACATTTTCTAGTGTCTTCTAACCATAAGAATGTATCAAAAATATCAGGGATTCTAGGTAAAGTTTTTATAATTTTCTAGGCGTTGGGGCCAAAATGTGGCTTGCGCGCGATCGACCCCTGCTGGTGTCCCTCTAGAAGGTGTCGAAGTGCGCTGTGTGCCAACAATCAAGCGATTGGGCCGATGAGGGATCCGCTCGGCCCGGTTATCCTCTGGTAACTCTTCGCAACCGCAACGACCGGTGATTGCCGAAGCGGGTTCGCGGAGATAGAGAGGGATCGCTGGTTTCGACTTAAATGAGTTGAAACGTGTATGGATAAATGTACGGCTGATGAGCCGATTACATCGTTAAAGCGTAAAAGGGCAAATAAAGACACGAGCAAAGGGTCGGTTTACACTCTAAATGCAAGATAACAAGATAAAGATATGGCTGGGCTGATTTACACTTTAAATTGATAAAATAAAGACACGACCAAAAGGCCAGTTTATACTTTATATTGATAAGAAGAATGGAATACAAGTGGGAAAAAGGGATAAGAAGAATTAATTAAGCCTACACATAGGAAAGCAGTAAAAAAGAAGAAAAAAAGTTAAGTTACTCCTACTCTTATATAAATAAAGAGTTGGGGTGGTACCGTGCTTACGAGGTTGCCGGACCTCGATCTTTTCGATAGTTCGGATATTTATACACGTCTCGAACCAAGTTTATTGGGCGCCGATTTGAATTTTAAATTCATCAGTGTAACTTGAGGAAAATCCCATGAAATCCTCAACGACTTCCTTTTAAACCGATCATCCTCATAAGAATGGCATCCGTTTCACGTCCAGGTTCATCCCCTAGTTGTTGTGCCGGAGCGTGATCTTCGGTGCCTTCCACTGGTGGACATCGCTTGCCGTTCTGGGTTGGTTGCAGGATTTGCGCCCAAACCTTCCCTTTTGAAGTCTTTCCTTTATCGTTTTAAACCCCTGCACGCTGACTCTGATTCCCGCCTATTCTGTCAATTGATCGAAGAGGCTTAGTGGACGCTGGCAGCCGAATTTGGTCTTTGAGTGATCCGTGACTTCCTTCGTTGACAGATTCACACGACTGAAACTGATCCAGATCGGAATGCGGACTCTTCTTTGTTTGGATTAACCGAAAGTTGATTCTAACTCTGCCTGCTTTGTCAACCGATCGGGTTGGTTGAATGTCTGGTGGCGGCAGAAGCTAGCCCTGAACGAGGCATTGGCCCTCTCTATCGGCTGCTTCTCCTATCGGCTGACGCCTTCATCCGATAGTGTGCCACATGTGGTATGCCTTCGTATTCGAGGCTGGTCTCAAGCGAAATGCAAGTCCTTCCTTTTTGACTCAAACCCCTGTCGGCTGATGTTTTTCAACCAACGATTGATGCCACGTGTCGCTTCCTCATGTGGCAGAAAATTCTGGTCTCAACACTAGATAACTATTAGATTTTACTAGATATACAGATAGCTAAATTAAACATGCTGGGTATCTAAACAATAGACATAAAAGGTAATCCACTAGTTTTGGAAGAAATCCAACCCACTTGGATCGCTATCCAAATTCGGCAAGAAGTCAAAGTAGTGCGGCTCAACGAACAGTGAAGGTGCTGCCGGAAAATAGCCTCGGCACTCACACCCTCGCAACCACTCTCCAAAAATCAGCCAAAATTCTAAGAAATGAGCTCTGTAAAATTTTTGCACTGAAACGCGACGGAGTGAGTCGAGAATGCAGCAATGGTGGTGTCCTCTAAAGTTGATGAAGAAGATGATCAAAGGGTCTTCAAAATCCTCCAAGAAACCCAGGGATTGAAGAGGATTGATAGATGAATCTGTGACGCCCCACTTCCCAGGGGGTCACCCATCCTAGAACTACTCTAGCTCTAGCACGCTTAACTCTCATGTTCCTCTTGGATCTTGCTACCATCCAAAATGCTATAGCCGGGTTAGAGATTTAGTCATATTATATCATTTATATAGAGGACTAATCTAAATTCCGGGGGTGTCACAGAATCTTTGGTGAAGGTCCCCTAAAAATCCCAGGTCCCAAAAGAGCTCAAATGAGGAGAAAGAACCCTTTAAATAGACTTGGAGAAGAAGAAGGAGAAAAAAACCCTCTGGAGCTATAGTAACGGGCTGGCCCGCGGTCGCAATGCAGGCCGCCACACGGCGCACATCCGGCACGCCCCAGCTCCCGCGGCAGCCGCCCGATCGCTGCCATGTGTTGCGCCTCGACAGGGCGATCGGCGTCGGCAATGGGAGAGCGATACGTGGCAGCCCCTTATCCGCAGCGCCCCGAGGCTGCCAGCGCCTCCTACATGGACCGCGCCCACTGTGCAGCCCTCTCCCGCGCCGCCACGTGGCTATACGGCACCAATGGGAAGCCGCCACGTGTCCAGTCCGGTCCACCGCTCCCCCGTGCACCCGAATTTTAGTAAAAACTTCAGGCTGTCCGTTTTCGAGCATCCGGACTCAGAAAATTACATCCAAAGAGTTGATTTCGAACGTTTTTTCGCGCTGAATCCAAATCCGGTATCCGTTTTAAGCTAAAACCACTTCTATCACCCGACGAAATGCCCAAATAGGTAATCTTAATCCATTTTTCATACTGAGTCTCTTTCTTGGATCCAATTTGCGTGCAACCAACTCCATCAAACAAAAATGGGCCTCCACAAGCTACCGATCAAGCTGTAATCCTCTACGGGGACTCGGGTCATCACAGAAACTATCATAAATAAACTTAATTAGAGTCTAATAACTCCAATTAACCATTAAATCTGAGAGTAATTCTTTTGAATTTGTCAACTTCAAATTGAGAATACCTGAGATGTAAACACATAACAATTAAGGAGAAAAGACCAAAAAATTTCAGCTTAATTTAAACAAGAAAATCACTTAATCCGAACTAATCATCCATTTTTTTTGTATCACAACTTTTATATTTGTCACAAAACTATACTCTTTGCATTAAAAAAAATTTATATTCGCAACGTAGCGCGGGTTCGCCACTAGTATAAAATTTATTAGGCATTAATTAGATCCCACGTGTTGAGAAAATTTGATAAGCTAGTTAAAATTTATTTTTTTAGACCCATTAACTAAAAACCTATAACTTTCACTAAACAAGTAGAACAAAATAATTTAAATTTATTTAGTAAATTTTAAATCCTATTTTAATCATTTCAGAAACTTTGTTTTTTTAATATTTAATACTAGAAACCCAAAAGTAAGTTGCTTAACCCTAGGATGAAAAATATTTTACTTTTTTGAGTTAATGTGTATTTTTTACTCTTACTAAAAACCCACT
Organism: Tillandsia leiboldiana; assembly: GCA_029204045.2. Taxonomy (NCBI): domain Eukaryota; kingdom Viridiplantae; phylum Streptophyta; class Magnoliopsida; order Poales; family Bromeliaceae; genus Tillandsia; species Tillandsia leiboldiana. The sequence continues at coordinate 33,288,714 of CM055072.1, read as the reverse complement.
CAGGATAACCTAAATTCTAGAATGAAAAATATTTTATTTTTTTAGTTAATATATTATTTTTTATTTTTTATAAAAATTATTAATTTTAAGTTAAAGGGTCTAAAAAATATGTTAAATCTACTAATAGTTTAAGAAAAATAAACTTTAACTGCCGTACTAAGTTGCCCCAAATGTGAAATCTAATATCAACATGATAATAAAGCCTAGCTACATACTCAAATAGATAATTTAGTAAATCCTTCCACAATTTTTTTCTCTAATTATCCCCAACCCCCACCGTATAAATATATAACCAATTTAGTCATCGATCATTTGCTTTATGGCTCAATCAACTCGGCATCAAATTAATGGGGGACTGACTTAAACCACTATATATACCAGCTTTATAACGAAGCAAACCCGGAATTAGATTCCACGCAAAGCATAAAGTTGTAATGGAGAAACAGTAACCCTGCTATATATGCCACCCCTTCCAATTCCATAATTAAACACTCTAATATATACTAGTCTAGTCTCACAACTCTCCCTTAACTTGGGGGCGGGGGTGGGGGGAGGGGAGAGATATCACACTATGTGTCTGCCGTTCCACTGGTGTGGGGGTGTTGGCATGGATGATGGAGCTCCTGCCAGCCACCCCGTGCAAAAGCCACAAGCTCCGGGGTCACTTCCAAGCTCGTGGGAGAATGAAGTGAGCAAACCACCAGGCGCAGCAGGTGGTAATAAGTTCTCACCTCAGGAACCTGAAAAGTTTGATACTGCAAGAAAAGAAGGTGACAAAAAGAGTGAACAGGTCAAACAAACGGCGAAAGCTAATCCGGATTATCCCATCAGCAGCACAACAACAGTTAACAAGCCCTCCTCTCTGATAGAAAAACCCAACAAGAGAGACGACAGTGCAAAGAAAGGAGGTCAAGACGCAGATGCCAGATCGTGGATCAACCAAGATCAGAGACTTCCTAGCATCAATGGCGTTGGATCGCAGGCGAACCAAGAAAGGATTAACCAAGATCAAGAGAGGCGTGCATCAACAAACGAGCCAATTAGAGAAGCCGTGGACTACCAATTAATTTCCGCGCGCTGACGACATCGGATCACTAGCGAACCCAATAAGAAGGAAGGATCAACCAAGAAGAGGGGCGCATATCTATTAAAGAGCCAATGGAGGCCATGCATGGATGGCTCCATCTTTGGAAACCTAGTATATGTCTGGTGATAGGGAAGGACAAACAAGGCGTTAAAATGAACTCGAACCTTTTATCTGCGTCTTTTCCTTAATTTATCGTAGTGATTGAGATGGCCAAATATGTTTGTTTTCTACTTCTATATATGTTTGAGACTTACGTGGACTATGTAAAAATATATATGTGGTAAAGTATGTAATTAATTAAAGAGTTTGCTAGCTAGATATATAGAAGTTTCTTTAGGGTTGAAACTTCAATAAATATGGATTGCTGATCAAATATTAGCTCTGAAAGGTGATTTCTCATGAGCTGAGAATTGATTTTTTTTTTTTCTTTTTAATATCAATTTACGGCTTACTAGTTGCCGTGCTTTTCATATAACTGTTATGAAAAGATGTATGATTAGAATGATAGTGAATCTTTTGAATTAAATAAGTGGTTGATGAAATTAATAGATTAATCTAAAAGATAAAATTAGTCAAAGAGGTAGATCTAACGATAAAAAATTTAAAAGCACCAATTAATTAGTACTTGTACAAACATAGTAGTCGAACTATAAATTTATATATATATATATAGAGATAGTAGAGCTTATATATTTTTAAAAACACAAGTTCAATTATATTTATAAATTTTTTATAACTATTGAATTTGTATTGAAATTTGTATTATTATATTTTTTCTTTCTCTTTCTTTAATTGACTTTACAATACCACAAATTACAAAACAAATCTAATGATAAAAAATTACAAATATAATTAAACTTATATTTTTAAATATATATATATATATATATATATATATATATATATATATATATATATATATATATATATATAGGAAAATGCTATGTGTACACCCCTTTCGGGGTGTATATCATACACCCCACCCATCTAAGGGTGGGGGTGTGATGATGGGTCACTCGATGTGACCCGTAAAAAGTATCGTCACCATTAAAATGGTGGAGATGTATGGGTGTACAGGTAGCATTGCTCATATATATATATATATATATATATGGCCATGTATACAAATAAATAATATATCAAGTTTTATATTTAAGACTTGACATGTACCTTTGGACCGACCTGATTAAAAACTTCAAATAAATGCTATCTAAGCCCTTCTTTAGATGCATGCCAAAATAATTTATTGGATTTTTTTTTCCGATAGAAAAATATATTTTATCAATAAAATGATACATTTTATTGTGAAAAAATAATTTGAATACCGTCTAGTACATTTGATTTCATGTCTTATCTAATAAATATTATATTTTTTAAATAAATCAAAAAATATATTAAATAAAATGCTTGTCTATATATCCAAACAAAACATTAAATATTTAATTAGGGAATTGCATCGGCATCACGTTTTAAATTGTGTGGTTCAAGACATCTTACGTGGTTTCCTTAGAAAGAGTCCAGTGTGTATTATTTTGTCCGGTTAAAAAGTGGAAACGGTGGAATCTGATGCCTGTCAAGGCAACGCCAACTTGTACCTCTAAAAATGTCGTTTAGAAAGAGAAAGCAAGTTAACTTTGTTGGAAATAATTTATCTTTTCAAAATAAGTTTTTTAAATAATTTAAACTTAATTTAAACTCAAAATAATATAAAACAAAGTTTAGATGAAGCCTGTGAATGTCGAGGCGTGCGTGAGCACTGTCCTAGAAGCAAGATTGTCCGTCTAAGTGCGAGGCTCCGGCAATCACCCCTAACGATACAACGACCACTGTCCACCCCGTCGGCAACGACTCCGGGATGGTACGTAGCGAACCCAACAACTTTCAGAGATCCAGCAAAAATATAAACTCAAAGAGGAAAATCACAGTGTGTGAATTTGTAAATTAGAGAGGAAAATTTTTAAGCTTAAGTGTAGATGCTGTCTCTTTTACTTAGCTCACAAGCTCTCTTTTTAAAGAGCCCAAAACCCACAGGAGACAAGCTCCAACGGGTCTTTTCTTGGGCAGCCCACAAAGGCCCTTCCCAAGGAAGGCCTCTGGGTAGCCCGAGAAATAAATTCCCAATGTAGGCATTAAAGGCAAAAGTCAAATGGACCAAGTCAAAAACGCGCAAGTCCGGCCCAGCACGTGTGTGTATTGGAAAAGCCTTGCTCTCACTTTCTAACCAATACATGCACAAGAGAGGGAGTAAATAAACCCACTCTACATGTGATGAATTTTCGATGTGGGACTAAACATCACATGTAGAGGGGAAAAGGGTTTGGGCTCCCAGGCAAAGCCCATTGATATTGGGGTGCCCAGAAAAGCCCAAAGGCCAAAAATACAAGATTTAAATCACAAAAAATAATTAAAACCCAACAATCCCCACATGATGTAATACTTGTAAAAACGAAATACAAAATAAAGTAAAAGAAATACAAAAACTAAAACAGATGCTGGATCCCTTATACCACGTATTCGGCGAAGGTACCTTTTGGGTTTGAACTTTCACTTAGTACAGGTCTATGTACATCCGAGGGCACAATGGTGGACTTCGTCTTGAACCAAGGCCGGTGAATCGGATTTCCATAAACAGTACACATGGTACAGCCGTTTAGGTTCTATGCGGGTTAGCGCTTTTATGGCCATGCGCTCATATCGATTCATGTGTGTTTTTAGGGAACCGCCCTCTTCCCACAGTCACGGCCTCACGACTACACGCATATAGTAGGTCCTGATAAGGGTGCATGCAAGGTCACACCCTGCCTCAAGGGTCTCGGAACCATTCAGGGTAAGAACCCTTACTATCCACTTGCATAAATGAGCACTGTCGCCATAGGGATGAGTATATAAAAGCAGTGCTCCGCACAACTACCAATTCGACTTGTTTCTACCCATTGAACCTCCAAGAGGTTGGGTTGCCGTCGCCGGTAGTTTCTATTGTGGGCTAAGCCCCATCACTCTCGACGATTCTAGGATCATTGTCCTAGACAAACCTTTCGTAAGCTGATCAGCTAGGTTCTTTGCAGATCTCACAAATTCCAATGCAATTATATTTTCCTTAATATTCTGCCGAATATACTTTTGTCTTACTTTCATAAATCTATTCATCTTTGTTTTCACATTTTCTTGTGCACACTTGTCAATGGCAGATCTACAATCACAATGTATACAGACAGGTGCCAAAGGTCGCTCCATCAGTGGCAAGTCATATAGAAATTCTCTAATCCACTTAGCCTCTGCTACAGTGGTATCTAAAGCTATTAATTCAGATTCCATTGTACTTCTAGCTATCAATGATTGTTTCGATGACTTCCAAGAAACAGCTGCTCCGCCAAGGAGAAAAACAAATCCAGTTGTTGATTTCACATCAGCTGTATCACTTATCCAGTTAGCATCACTAAATCCTTCTAATACAGCAGGGAATCCACAAAAATGCAATCCATAAGATACAGTGCCTTTCAGATATCTCAAAACTCTTTCTAAGGCATTCCAATGTTCTCTATTTGGGTTATGAGTATATCTTCTCAATCTGTTCACAGCATAGGCTAAGTCAGGTCTAGTGTAATCTACAAGATAACCTAGAGATCCTATAATCTGAGCATACCTATTCTGTCCTATAGGATCACCTTTATTCTTCTTAAGATGTACACTAGGATCATAAGGTGTTACAACAATCTTAGAATCAAAATATCCAAATTTCTTTAACACTTGTTCACTGTAGTGAGATTGGCTCATAATAATTTCATTTGATTTTCTTATGATCTTCATATTCAGAATCACATCAGCTTGTCCAAGATCCTTCATATCAAAGTTATTATTAAGTAATTTCTTAACATCCATTATCACATCCATATTTGTTCCAAAGATCAAAATATCATCAACATACAAACATAGGATTACTATCTGTCCATTGTATTCCTTAGAGTACACACATTCATCAGACATGTTCACATGAAAACCAGCTTTCACAATTAAAGAGTCAAATTTCAAATGCCATTGCTTAGGAGCTTCCTTAAGTCCATATAAAGATTTTGTCAACTTGCAAACTTTGTTTTCATGTCCAGCAACAATAAATCCCTCAGGTTGCTTCATATAAATTTCTTCCTCTAAATCACCATTTAGAAAAGCAGTCTTAACATCCATCTGATGAATAATCAAATTATGGACAGAGGCTAAAGCTAGCAGAATCCTAATAGAAGTAATCCTAGCTACAGGAGCATAAACATCAAAATAATCTACACCAGGCTTCTGGTAAAAACCCTGAGCTACAAGTCTAGCCTTATGCTTATCTACAGACCCATCTGGTTTCAACTTCTTCTTAAAGATCCATCTACATCCTACAGGCTTACAACCTACAGGTAAATCAGATAACTCCCAAGTATGATTCTATAGAATAGATTGCATCTCCAACTTAACAGCTTCTTTCCAAAATGATGCATCTACAGAAGTCATAGCTTGGTCAAAGGTAGAAGGGGTATCTTCTATAAGAAGGACACAAAAATCATCACCAAAAGTCTTCTCAATCCTAGAACGCTTACTTCTCCTAGGTTCAGACTCTTCTATGGGTTCACTAGTGCTGAGTCTACTAGATCCACCTATAGTCTCAACAGGAACAGGTCTATCTACTCTAGTTCTAAAAGGAAAGATATCCTCAAAGTATACTGCATCTCTAGCTTCAATAATTGTATTGTTAGAAATCTCATTAACCTCAGAATTTACCACCAAGAATCTATTAGCATTACTACCATCTGCATAGCCTAAGAAAACAGTATCCACAGTCTTAGGACCAATATTTCTCTTCTTATTTTCAGAAATTTTTACTTTAGCTAGGCAACCCCACACTTTAAAATAATTCATATTAGGTTTCCTACCCTTCCAAAATTCATAAGAAGATACAGAAGAACTCTTATGGGGAATTCTATTAAGAATTACACAAGCAGTCATCAAAGCTTCACCCCACAAGTTCTCGGGTGCACCAGAACTAATAATCATCGAATTTACCATATCCATCAAAGTTCTATTTTTTCTTTCAGCTACTCCATTAGATTGAGGTGAATAAGGTGCAGTCACTTGATGTACAATTCCAAATTCTTGACAGAAAACAGTCATCTCATTTGATGTATATTCACCTCCTCGATTAGATCTTAAAATCTTAATTTTCTTATCCAATTGATTTTCAACCTCAGCTTTATAAATCTTAAATTTATTCAAAACTTCATCTTTATTCTTAATCAGATAAATATAACAATACTTCGAATGATCATCAATGAATGTTACAAAATATTTGCTTCCACCCCTACTGGGTCTACATCCATCACAAACATCACTGTGAATAAGTTCTAGCAGATCAGAATCTCTATCTACAGATCTAAATGGTCTTCTAGGTTCCTTTGCTTGCACACATATTTCACATCTATGATTATTTGAAACAGACTTAGGAATTAAATCCAAATTCATCAATCTCTTAATAGTATTAAAATTCACATGTCCCAATCTTCCATGCCAAACATTAGATGAAACAACATTCAAAATCATACTTTCATTAATAGTAGAAGTCATCACAGAAAGCTTAAATAAATCATCACTCAAAAATCCTTTCCCAATAAAATTCACACCTTTAGTAATTACTACCCTATTATATTCAAAAACAAACTTAAAACCTTGCTGAACTAAAAGAGAAGCACTAAGCAAGTTCTTCCTAAGATCAGGAACATGATGCACGCCGTGCAAGGAAAGAGTCTTCCCAGAGGTCAACTTCAGGTCCACTCGACCAGTCCCAAGCACGCGCGATGATGCTGCATTTCCCATGTTCATCAATCCTCCACTTGAGTCCTGATAAGTGGAAAACCAAGAACGGTCAGAGCAAGCATGTACATTTGCTCCAGTGTCAATCCACCAATCAGAAGAACTAAGAGCAAGGTTAACCTCGGGTAAGCTAGTTCCTAACCTGATAGTGGAGTCAGAAGGGCTGGGTACATCAGTCAACATGTTCAACTGACGCTCAGGAGGAGCTCCCTTCTTCTTTGGCGCGGAAGGCCGAGCCTTGCGATAATAGCAGTCCTTCGCAAAGTGGTTCATCTTCCCGCACACAAAGCATCCAGAATTCACTCCACTCCCCTTAGGTGCAGGCTTCTTAAAGTTTGGGTTGAACTTTCTATGTTGGAAAGGCTTCTTCTTAAAGTTTCTAAAGGGTTGGAAATTTCTACCCTTAGGTTTCGGGTTCTCTACTAGGTTGGCTTGGGTAGAAGGCTCGCTAGGCTTCTTATCTCTAGCTCGGTTGGTTTCTTCTATCCTAAGAGATCTTAGGACAAAATTCAGGGAAAGTTCTCTTTGATTGTGGTTCAGATCATTGGCATGGCTAAACCAGGAAGGAGGCAACTTATCTATTAAAGTGCCAACTAGAAAACTCTCATCTAGATCTATACCACTAGATCTAAGCTGCTCAATAATGTACTCAAAATCCTGTAGTTGGTCAGACATAGGTTTACTATCTACCAATTTAAACTTGAGCAAATCTGAAGCTTGGTATCTCTTCTTAGTAGGATCAATCTGGCCATACTTTTGTTCTAAGGAAATCCAGAGTTCCCTAGCAGTCTGATTACTACAGTAAATGTATAAAGCTTATCAGATAGGGTGCTAAGGATCCGGTTCAGACAATGATAATTAATCATAGTAGGATCAGTAGGAGGCACATGTATAGGTGCAGGTGCAACACCAGGAGGAGTAGGAGCACTCTGAGACTGGCTGCGAGTCTGAGGGTGATTTGCCACAGACTGAATAGCACCATCAGGTGCAGTTTCATTACCATTTTCAACAGGATCTGAGATGGCAGAAACAAGTCCCAGCGTGGTGAGCCAGAATCGCATTTGATTCTGCCACCTTCTAAAATTACGACCATCAAAAGTAAAAGGTTTCGCCGAATACGAATTCTCCATTAAATCTGTTTAATCAATAATCTAAAATAATGTCACAAAATTATTCTAAATTTAAAACAGTTAATCTAAGTTAACAGGTTTAAATTTAATCAACAATAATTTTAGAGAAACAGATAACAGGTTAAAAATTTAATTAACAAAGATTATACTGTTTTAATTAACAGTGTGATATAACAAAATGATTTTATGAAGTATACTGTCAAACGTAATAGTATACTAACAATTAAATACTAACAGAGTTGTATGTATAAAAGAGTAGATTAATTAATTATGTTAACACAATATTATTCTAATTACTACAAACAGTATTAAAAAGATTAATTAAGAAAGTTAACTTGCAACTCTGTAAAAGCAGAAGTATAAAAGAAACAGTGTACACAAGTTGTACTATGTTGCACTATCTTTATATATATATCAACGGTATTTATCTAATCCACTATATTAACACAGTATTAAAAATAATTAAATAACTAGCTAGTTCACAATACGGACACGAAAAAAATACAACTATACTAACAGTGGATCAACTATTATACTAATTAAAAATTTTCTTATTCACTGTGCAAATAGTATTAGAATAATTAATTATTTAAATTGTTCATTAACAGTTACGAAGTATATTAATACTACAATGATAACAGTAACAATATTATATCACAATAATAACAGTACTAATATTATTAACACAATATTAGAATGAACAACAGTGTACACAATATTATTCTAGTTATCAGTGCAATAGTATTTCACTAATTATATGAAAAGATAAAATAAATTAAATCTTGCTTCTAGATTGTTGGAAATAATTTATTTTTTCAAAATAATTCTTTTAAATAATTTAAACTTAATTTAAACTCAAAATAATATAAAACAAAGTTTAGATGAAGCCCGTGAATGTCGAGGCGTGCGTGAGCACTGTTCTAGAAGCAAGATTGCCCCTCTACGTGCGAGGCTCCGGCAATCACCCCTAGCGATACAACGACCACTGTCCACCCCGTCGGCAACGACTCCGGGATGGTGCGTAGCGAACTCAACAACTTTCAGAGATCCAGCAAAAATATAAACTCAAAGAGGAAAATCACAGTGTGTAAATTTGTAAATTAGAGAGGAAAATTTTTAAGCTTAAGTGTAGATGCTGTCTCTTTTACTTAGCTCACAAGCTCTCTCTTTAAAGAGCCCAAAACTCACAGGAGACAAGCTCCAACGGGTCTTTTCTTGGGCAGCCCAAGAAGGCCCTTCCCAAGGAAGGCCTTTGGGTAGCCCGAGAAATAAATTCCTCTTTTACTTAGCTCACAAGCTCTCTCTTTAAAGAGCCCAAAACCCACAGGAGACAAGCTCCAACGGGTCTTTTCTTGGGCAGCCCAAGAAGGCCCTTCCCAAGGAAGGCCTTTGGGTAGCCCGAGAAATAAATTCCCAATGTAGGCATTAAAGGCAAAAGTCAAATGGACCAAGTCAAAAACGCGCAAGTCCGGCCTAGCCCGTATGTGTATTGGAAAAGCCTTGCTCTCACTTTCTAACCAATACATGTACAAGAAATGGAGTAAATAAACCCACTCTACATGTCATGAATTTCCGATGTGGGACTAAATATCACATATAGAGGGGAAAAGGGTTTGGGCTCCCAGGCAAAGCCCATTGATATTGGGCTGCCCAGAAAAGCCCAAAGGCCAAAAATACAAGATTTAAATCATAAAAAATAATTAAAACCCAACAAACTTGTCCCTACTGAACACAAAGGTGGGGAGGAATAGAATAAATTAACGATTTGGTTTTATTTTTTTTGCGACACAAATTGTTTCTTGCATCCGCGCTAATCCTTAAGGTAACGTTTGCTTAGAAAATAATAAATTTAGATATAAATTTTTTATTTTTAAATTTTTTTATTATTTTGAAAAAATTATGTGACGCCCCCAATAGTCCCACATCGGATGTGGATGGATTTGTGATTGGGTTTATATGAGACTTGGACACTAGTAATAATAACTGGGCTTAAGCATTTTGGGCTGTGATTTGGGCCCAACAAGTTATTATTGCTAGTGGGCCGGGTCGTTACATTTGGTATCAGAGCCAGGTTCCAGCCGGAAGTGTGCGGCGAGTCTCGGCTGAGCCTGGGTCTAGGTGACAGGGCTAGCAAGACGAGTCTCACATCGCCTGGTGATCTTGGGCTGCTGTGTGTGTGTTTGGGCTGACGAGGACGTCAGGCCTAAACGGGGGGAGTCTGTGACGCCCCCAATAGTCCCACATCGGATGTGGATGGATTTGTGATTGGGTTTATATGAGACTTGGACACTAGTAATAATAACTGGGCTTAACGACCCGGCCCACTAGCAATAATAACTTGTTGGGCCCAAATCACAGCCCAAAATGCTTAAGCCCAGTTATTATTACTAGTGTCCAAGTCTCATATAAACCCAATCACAAATCCATCCACATCCGATGTGGGACTATTGGGGGCGTCACAGACTCCCCCCGTTTAGGCCTGACGTCCTCGTCAGCCCAAACACACACACAGCAGCCCAAGATCACCAGGCGATGTGAGACTCGTCTTGCTAGCCCTGTCACCTAGACCCAGGCTCAGCCGAGACTCGCCGCACACTTCCGGCTGGTTATTGGCTCTGATACCAAATGTAACGACCCGGCCCACTAGCAATAATAACTTGTTGGGCCCAAATCACAGCCCAAAATGCTTAAGCCCAGTTATTATTACTAGTGTCCAAGTCTCATATAAACCCAATCACAAATCCATCCACATCCGATGTGGGACTATTGGGGGCGTCACAGAAACTGGGCTTAAGCATTTTGGGTTGTGGTGTGGGCCCAACGAGTTATTATTACTAGTGGGCCGGGTCCTTACAAATTAGGAATAAAAAAAAAAAGATATTTTGTTTGTAAAACTGTTATTTTTAGAAATAGATGAAATTATGTTTGGCTCAGTTTGTTTGGTTCATTTGTTGGAATAACCGAAAATAGTAAAAATAAATAGTGGTTAAATTTGTAAAATATAATTTTTGCGCTTAGTACTCTTTTATAAATATAGCTAATAAAATAGTTCAAGAAAGTGTGGACTTTCTCAATAATAGAACATTTTCTTTTAAGACAAAAATAATAATAAAACATTTTAATAAATAATTTTTAATTTTATGAATTAAATTTAGTGTTAATTTTTTTTTATTGTATTTTAAATTGTGAGTTTAGGAACATTTGAAGAATACATAATTATACTAAATAATTTTAATTAGTAAATCAATTCATTCTTTTAATTGAACCAAGGTTTTAAAAATTTACAATAAACTTTTTAATTACATATAATTTATAACATTATAACAAAGCACAATACTAATTAAAATTTTCAATGTACCTACAGGTTGCAAGACAAGATGAAAAACATGCATCATATTAAAAATCTGCAATTATCTACCTTAATATTTAAATGAAACAATGTTTTTAAGTTTAAATTACTTCGAGCAACTCAGGACAAATAATAAAAATCCACCAATTGCAAGGAATTGAACGACAACTCAAATTACTTTATTATGGAGTGAAGAGAAATAAATTGATACAGCCATGTTCATGTAAAAATATAAAATTTGCATCATTTCAAATATTGTCTCTATCTATTATTCCATAGTTATTCGTCTCTATCTATTATTCCATAGTTATTCCGTGATCATGGTGCGAAGGGCGTCGCCTCACCGAGACTCTTCTGGGCTAATGGGAGGTGATGATTCATTTTCTTGATCGTACGTGGGGAATGAGTACATTTGCATGTTGAAATACCTATTGGTCCCATGATGCCTCTTGATGAAATTGTGTATCACACATTGCATGTTGAAATACCTATTGGTCCTTTGGTGTCTCTTAATGAAATTGTGTATCACACAACATGCGAGGGCAATACGACACTACACTTTGTAGGGAAAGGGTGTTGCTTGTCGGAGCACTTTGAATCGCCTCTTCATAATCCCAAAGGCTTGCTCAACTACATTTCTCAATTGAGTGCGACGATGATTATATAAATCTCGAGGTCTTCGATGCCGTCGGACTTGTGCATTAACATCGAATTGGCTCAAGTGATATCGCTCCCCTCGATAGGGAGCGAGGAAGCGTGTAATAACAGTACATTGAATTTCAAAATTTGTAATTAAATTCGGCTATTTGAATAAATTAATATTTTTTAAAAAAAATTAAAGAGAGTGTTGTTTTTAGCTTTTTGAGAATTTAATCATCGGGGTTTCTTTCACCGGATTATTGGTGAATCGTGCCGGAGAGAATGGTCAAATCTGTTTTTAGATTTGCTGTACTGATTGCACCAAAAAACGTGAAAAATAGAATTTGACGGAGGAACGGGTTTTCTCCATAAAATGTACAAACTGTTAATCAGGTGAGATCTTAGGAAAGGAAAATTGTCACTCCGTCGACGTCGTCAAACGGAGAACCACGGTGCGATCGAATCTAAAATCAGATATTCGGAATTAAACTTTTACAGTTAATGGATCCGAAAAAGCCGGTTATTGGTATTTTCGGTACCCGTTAATGCATTCGGTACATCAGGATTCATAAAAAGGCTTTTACGGGGAGTTTTAGCTTTTGGCAAGCTTTTCGAGGAAAGTAGAGTGGGACCCGCTGGGTAACGGGTTCGGGTGTGACAACCGAGCTTCGCGACGTGGATGGAATCCGTTATTTATATCTTGTGGGATTCGGAATTTGGGAAAATGTCAGAGAAAAAGGAAACCCAAATTCTCCATCGTCCAAGATTCCGGCTTCTCCCTTGTCCGTGCGCGTGCAAGATCGAAGTCGAACCGCCGTTGTCGGAGTAGGAGGAGACAATCGAGGTTTCCGTGGCCGTTGAAAGGTTTGGGCGCCCGATCTCCACCACCGCCGTGACGGCCGAGTGCTTCCGGTCTCTGCAAGCTGCAAGCACCGCCGTTGCCGCAGCTGCGTGCCATCGGCCTCCGCAAGTGCCGTGCGCCGCTCGGCCAGTGCCATACCGCGCCGCACAGCCGTACGCCATGCGCCTACACCGCTAGGCCAACGCGCACCCACGCACTGCCCAGCCACGCGCCCACACCGCAAGGCCTGTGTGCCAGCGCCGCCCAGCCCGCTCGCCTGCGCCGCCCGTACGTTGCTTGACCCGCCCGCATCGTCCGCGCCGCTTGGCCGTGCGCGCCGCCCACACTGCTTGGTTCGCATGCTGCGCCGCCGTCAGCGGGGTTGTCGAGTCCTAGCTTGACGGATTTTGGTCTTCGTCGTCGTCCGTGGCTCCGGGTGGTTTTGCTTAGCCTTTTCATTGCGGTCTTCGTCAAGGCGACGGTGAGGGCTCAAATCATCGTCTGCCGCTTCGCTGTCATCGGGTCACCGTTAGGAGTGAGCAAATCGCAGTGAAAGCCGGCTTTGCAGACGAGGAGACTTTTCGATGCGGTTGCTATCCGGTTTTGGGTTCTTGGATAGCGATTCGTCGTTTTCTATCCCAAAAATTTTTGCAGCCACTGGTGCACTTTTTGTCACTCACGGTACACCTATTGTCACGCCCTGGGGTCGAAACTGCTATCCGGGCTCGCCAACAGATCCGCGGCCCATACGGGAAGCCTCGCATAAGCGAAGCATCTAAACTGCAAAAGATAGTGCTAACAACTATACAGATATCAGAGCTGGAAAGTAAACTACTAAAAAAATAAAATATACAACTCCAAATAGTACATGCCAGGTCCTCACAATACATATGTTTCTCAAATAAAACTCTCAAAGTAAATATACAATGATCTAACAAATCCATTGACAGTACTAAAAACTCCAAAAGGGGGAACAACTACTCTCCAATGAAAGACAGGAATCTAGCTCGCAACTCTCTTACCTCTATCTGTAGATGCATCAACAGAAGCAGGAACTAGAGTAGATGCCTCTGAAAAAAGTCACCACAGAGGGTGTGAGGACTACATCAAACAGTAGTTCTTAGTGGGTACCGTCTCCAAGACCAACGGTCTGCCCACTAAGTCTACTAGAGACATAAGACAACAATGCGGTAAAAGTGGTGATATGATAAAAAATTGAAAATAACTCTACAGCTATCATGCTTCTATCTATCATGCTCAAAAGATGATACAGATGATAAAATACATCTACTCGATATGCTTGATCAACCCAATTACACTGTCACATAGGGTCCAGTCAAACCTGCGCCCACCTACTACCATACATCCCTACTGGGATGGAAATTACGTAGGGCATCCCACACGGACTGCGTCGGCAAGTCGCAATAGCAAAGTAACAGGCCCAGCTCCGGAGCGGCACTCGAGGGGAGCGACCCCATCGAGGAATATCCGCGCATCATTGTCGAGCTCCATACGACTCATGCAGGCTATGATCCAAATCCACGATCAATCAAATCGAAAATAATAACTCAACCACTAATAATACCAGCCGGAACAATCCATGGCTCGGGACCACCGTCTACCCAAATGGCTCCCAACTCTAGTACTGATCTAATCTGAGTTACCAGACTCCACTCGGCCCCCAGGCACGACCGCAACATGCATTCTACACTATCCCGACCACTCGGCCCACTACCCGGGTGAGGAGAAACTCTAAGTCCAGAAAAAACAAAAACAAAGTGTGTAGGAATGTCTAAAATATAGCAAACTAACCCAAGTGAGGGTTTTCTAATAGTCTGGTCTAAAATCATGCAACATATGACAGAGTGCTAGTCAGAGTTCCACAACTCTACAAATATTATGATACATCAATAATAACACCTATACTAGCATGCTGAGAACTATAATATTAGAATTAATAGGAAGTCCGCAGTTTTGGAGGAAATCCAAACCACCTGGAACGCATCGATCCGGAGTCTGATTGGGCTGAAACTGGACGTGCATCTTCCTTAGGTTCCCACGACAAGAAAAAGTTTCGTCCTCGAAACAAAAGTCATACCTCAAGCAGGGGCCTCGAACAAGTAGGGGTAGGCGTCCATCATCGTCGACTCTAACTCCCAGGTAGCCTCGCGCTCGCCATGATTGCTCCACAGAATCTTCACATAAGGGGTGGCCCGATTGCGCAACTCCCTCACCTCTCGGTCTAGAATCCGCAGCGGCCGCTCAACATAGCTCAAGTCCTCACTGATCTCCAATGGGGTGAAGTCGATGACGTGCGACGGATCATAAACATACCTTCTCAGGGTGGACACAGGAAACACATCGTGAACACCAGCAAGTATGGGGGGAAGTGCAAGCCTGTAGGCAACTGGCCCTATACGATCCAATACCTCGAAAGGTCCAATATAACGAGGGCTAAGCTTCCCACGAATGCCAAATCTCCTGATCCCCTTGGACTGCGAGACCTTCAAAAAGACATGATCTCCAACCAAGAACTCTAGGTCTCGTCTCCGTACGTCTGCGTAACTCCTCTGCCTGCTCTGGGCTGTCTGTAGATGATGCCTGATTGCCCTGACCTTTTCCTCTACCTCTCGCAGTAACTCTGGCCCCAAAGTCCGCCTTTCACCCACATCGCTCCAATATAGCGGGGATCGACACTTGCGTCCATACAATGCTTCAAACGGAGCCATCTGAATGCTCGCTTGAAAGCTATTGTTGTACGCAAACTCTGCCAGTGACAAGTGTCGAACCCAACCTCCGCCAAAGTCTAAAGTGCAAGCTCTGAGCATGTCCTCAAGAATCCGTGTAGTGCGGTTTGACTGCCCATCTGTCTGTGGGTGAAACGCTGTGCTGAAACTAAGCTGCGTCTCTATGGTGGCCTGTAAGCTCCTCCAAAAGCGTGAAGCAAATCTCAGGTCTCGATCAGATACAATAGAGGTGGGTACTCCATGTAGCCTCACCACCTGATCTAAGTACAGTTGCGCCAGCCGCTCAAGTGACCAAGTAGTCTGCATCGCCAAGAAGTGAGCAGACTTAATGAGTCGATCAACAATCACCCATATGGCATCTGCTCCTCCCTGGGTCCTCAGTAATCCGACCACAAAATCCATCGTGATGTGGTCCTATTTCCACTCAGGGATTGGGAGACTCTGTAACTTACCAGCCGGCACCCGGTGCTCAGCTGTTACCTACTGGCAAGTTAAACACTGAGCCACAAATCTTCCAATATCTCTTTTCATACCATTCCACCAGAAGTGTGCCTTGAGGTCCTTATACATCTTAGTCCCACCAGGATGGAGGGTGTAAGGTGTATAATGGGCCTCTCTCAATATCTGCTATCTAATCTCTGAGTCTACTGGAACACACACTCGGTCCCTGTACCGTAGTACTCCCGATGCATCAACTGTAAAGTCCCCAGACTGCTCTCTCAAAATCTGACCTCTGATCTTGGTCAAGTGGGGGTCCTCACTCTGTCTCTCTAGGATCCTGTCCAGCAGAGTGAGCTGCACAATTAATGATGACAGTCTAGCAGAGACCCCACGGGACACCACCTCAAGCTCGAGCCGCCTTATCTCCTCCAGTAGTGGCGCCTGGTCGGTAATCATCATGGATAGGCTCTGCACTGCTCTCCTACTCAGGGCATCAGCAACCACATTGGCCTTGCCAGGATGGTAAAGTATGTCCACATCATAGTCCTTCAACAGTTCCAACCATCTGCGCTGCCTCAAGTTGAGCTTCTTCTGTGTAAACAGGTACTTCAAGCTCTTGTGGTCGGTGTATATCTCCCAGTGTTCCCCATACAGGTAGTGGTGCCACAGCTTCAGTGCGAAAACCACAACTGCAAGCTCCAGGTCATGTGTAGGGTAATTCTTTTCATAATCCTTAAGTTCTCGAGAGGCGTAAGTGATTACCCTACCCTCCTGCATCAGCACGCTACCAAGTCCATTGTGCGATGCATCACTGTAAATCACACATCCTTTCCCCATAACAGGGAGGGAAAGGATAGGAGCCGACATCAATCTGTTATTCAAGTCCTCGAAGCTCCTCTAGCAATCCTCACTCCAGATAAACTTAATTCCTTTACGCGTCAGACGAGTGAGGGGTGTGGAGAGTTTCGCAAAACCCTCCACAAACCGACGGTAATATCCATCCAAACCCATAAAATTGCGAACCTCTGATACCGTCGTCGGTCGGGGCCAATCCTGAACTACCTCAATCTTCACCGGGTCCACTGCCACTCCTGCGGCTGAAATCACATGGCCCAAAAAGACTACTTTCTGAAGCCAGCACTCGCACTTTGATAACTTAGCATACAACTTCCTCTCTCGCAGAAGTTGCAGCACAATCCTTAGATGCTCCTTATGCTCCACATCACTCCGGGAGTATGTTAGAATATTATCGATGAACACCACGACAAACCGATCCAGGTATGGTTGAAAGATCCTATTCATCAATTCCATAAAAGCGGCAGGGGCATTAGTCAATCCAAAAAGGCATGACGGTGAACTCATAATGCCCGTACCGTGTCCTGAACGCTGTCTTAGGGATGTCCTCGGCCTTCACCTTTAATTGGTGGTAACCTGACTGTAGATCAATCTTGGAGAAGACACAAGACCCTTGCAGCTGATCGAATAAATCATCAATGCGCGGCAAAGGGTACTTGTTCTTGATGGTCACTTTATTCAACTCTCGATAATCCACACAAAGCCGAAGTGAACCATCCTTCTTTTTCACAAATAGCACCGGCGCTCCCCAAGGCGATACACTTGGCCTCACAAAACCTTTGTCCATTAAGTCCTGAAGTTGCGCCTTTAACTCTCGCAGCTCAGCCGGTGCCATTCGGTAAGGAGCCTTGGAGATTGGCACAGTTCCTGGGACTACGTCAATCAAAAACTCAATCTCTCTATCCGGCTGCATGCTAGTCAATTCCGGTGGAAACGCATCCGGGAACTCACGGACAATAGGGATATCCCCGAGTCCCGGTGCCGCCGTAGGCTTCTTAATCACACTAGCCAAAAAGGCTACGCATCCGCTGCGAATCATCTGCCTCGCACGAGAAGTCGAAACTACCGAGGTGAAGAAAGCACTCTGGCACCCTCTATACACAAACACCTCCTGGCCTGGCTCGCTAAAGGTAACGGTCCTCGCGGCACAATCTATAGCCGCAAAGTATCGAGCCAGCCAATCCATACCAAGTACTATGTCAAAGTCCCGCAGCTAACTCAGGACCATCAGGTCCGCTGGCATAATCCACGACTCAACCTGTACTGGGCAGGACCAACAACACTCCTCTACATGTAAAGTATGATCAGGGATCTGGACCTCTAATGCACGTGGCAACCGACCTAGCTCTAATCCATGTAAGGATGCAAATGCTCTACTAATAAAGGAATGTGATGCACCGGTATCAAATAAGGTATGAATCCTAATACTAGAAATAAATCATACCTGCCGCCGCAGTGTCAGCTATAGCAGAATCCTCCGTCAGCGCTAAGCGAACCTGGCCGCTCGATAGCGGCTGTCCCTCACCAGGTGGGCGGGAAGATGAAGCTCGGTCTGCCTGAAGATCCGTCGGTGAAGCTCCCGGTCGCAACAGGGAAGTAGAAGGAACAAAAGCTAAATTGGGTACTACAGCTGTCCCAGTGGGGCACGTAGCTCGAATGTGCCCAAGCTATCCACACCTGTAACAGCGACCCCACCTCTGCTCACAAGTACCGGCGAAATGCTGGCCCCCGCAAAAGATACATCTGTCTGCCTGCGGGGACTGCCTCTGTTGCGGCCGCTGCTGCCGTCTCTGCCGTCGCGACTGGGACCTCTCCTGGGATACGGTAGGAGCCAAGGCTGGAGATGGTGTCGTGAAAGTTGGCAGGGGGCATGTAGTGTGTGAATGTCTAGACTGTCCGCACCGAAAACATCAACCCCACCTCAAGTCACACGCGTCTGCCGGATGCTGATCCCCACAGAAAATACACCGGTCGCGATATTGAGGTCGTCTCTGATGCTGCTGCTGCGGCAGCCTCTGGGACTCTCCAGGCCCTCGTCGCCCAGAACGCCCACGGCCATAAAACTGAGGCCGCGGCGGTCGTGGCGGTCTCCAGGAACTGGCCTGTCCATCAACATACGGGGCTGGGCGTTTCCACTCAGAACGCTGCTCCGAAGCCCTGGCCCTCTCTCCAACCTCCAAGTCCTCTCTCTGTGCCAGTAGCTACTCCAGGCGCTGGTCCTGTCGAAAGCTCCTCGCCACCAAATGCGTCACTAAGGCCCGCAGTTCCCCCAGCTCGGCGGATGCCGCCTGCTCCGACTCCTCGGAAGGTATGGGGGTGCCCCAGGTGGGAGAACGACGACGGGGCGACATGCTGCCACCAGAAAACCACAATAAAAAACAGAACCACACTCGACCCAATCTAGCGAAAGTCAAAGACATCCCCCTATTTCTGTAACTTTATGTTGTCTGCAGCCAACATAATTGTCCACCAGAAGGCAGAAATAGGATATGCCAATCCCTCTTCACTCACTGGAAGAGTCTAATAAATAAATCGCCGACTTTCGTAAAATATCGCGTCACTCATGCCATGCCTTCCTAGGGTCCACCAAAGCCTAGGATTTCCTAAGTCCCAACTGACCTATCCCTAAGCTCTGATACCAACCTAATTTGTCACGCCCCGGGTGTAAACCAGAACCCGAGCCCGTCCATAGATTCGCCGTGCATACGAAATTTTCCGTGTACACGAAGCGCTGGTAACCTGCTCAGATATAAGAGACATAATAAAAGAGCATATAAACAGAGCTGAACTAAAACTAATACATCTCAGACCAAAGCTGAAAATAAAAGTACAACATAACTCACAAGAAAACACAAAGCCAGACCCAAAAGAAAGAGAAAATATAACTGTCCGAATGTATAGGGGATACAATCGAAACTGCTATGCTCGGGAACAGGGTAGACGGCTATCTAGTCCGCTATCCTCTTACCTCGATCCACCGAGGAAGGTCGAGCAACTCCTGCAGAGGACTCTGCAAAACAAAGGGAAAAAAAAGGAAAAGTACAATGGGGGTGAGAACTACTATAAAATCAGTAGCCTCCCCTAGTGGGTTAAGCCTCACACTCTGACATGCCCACTAGGTCTACCAGAGACAAAAAGGAAAGAGGGGTGGTATGCTATGGATATAACTGCTGATGAAAAGGCTATTACTAATATGCCTCTAAATGTCGAGCCAATAAGAATAGCTAAATGTATGCATCAATATCTAAATGCCTGCCTGAATAAACCCAATCGATGGACCAGTAAAACTGGTACTGCCTGCTGAGCCTGCCATATCGGGTATGCTGGCCAACGCATAACACAGACGGGAATAAGGAGTCTCAAGGACTCAAAGGCTGTATATCGCACACTCCGGAGTGGCACTCGAGGGGAGCGACCCACACGAGTAAGTAAGTAGCCATAAATAACCTGATGTAGCAGGACTGGATCATGACTCTAATCAAGTAGAAAAAACCATCCACCAAAGGAAGCCCGATCCCTATCCCCCAATCTAATGCAATAGTAACAGCCCGGTCGACCGCACAAAATTCGCGGTCGCCGCAATACCCTGCCATCAGGCCCTGCCTGTCCCAAACCCAAAAACCTGACTACACTATCCCGACCCCCCTGCTCGCGCACGAGCTACAAATACCCTGAGTCTCAAATGAAAGGAGAAAAGAATAATAAAAAGGTTTCTCCTAAGTTAATTCTAGCATGATAGTGTAGCAGAAAAAAGATTGCCTATCTAGATGACCATACAAGCATGCAGATGTCCCAAGATGATATAAAATAAAACAGGTGTCGATGTTCTTACATTGTTAGAGCATGCTGATAATTGTATAAGAATATTAATTACAAGGTAGTCTATGCCTGCCTATACCACATGCCCCATGCTCACAAGTTATTAATTAGCCTTATCTTTTAACATGATATTACCACTTTACAACTAAAAACCCCCATTAGAGCAAGTTCTAACAATATTCTTTTTAATCTCAATCAAGCATGCAATTATCATCCATAAGATGCATTTAGCCTTTTAACATAGGAGCTACTCCAATATGCCTAGTGGGTAGTCAAAAGTAAGGAGTTCACAACAATACCCACCTCGATCGCTAAATCCAAGTCCAAAATGCACACTCGCCCAATAAGAAGATCACCCGTCGCGATAACTTCAAACATGATCACAAAGGTGCCCAAATTAAACATAATATTCCAAGTTAACCGCTGTTCCCAAAAAAAGTCCCAAAGATGCTCTATTTTCACCTGCTATATGAAAACCAAAAATTCCCGAAAAATCGCCGCTGTGATCCTCGCGTCGAGCCGATCGAAACGAGTACCTGCACGTCCCAAACCGAGTCCCGTAGGCCAAGTTACAAAATAGACAAGGTGGCACTCTCGAAATTCCAGGGACCAAAAATCTGTACAGTAACACCCAGAAAAATAGGATTTTTACCTTCGAGAAAAATCACAGAAAAATCCAGAAAAAATACGAGGACGTTCCTTGCGATGTGTAGATACAAAACAAGTATTGGCACGCCTCAATCCGATGTCCGAGCACAAAGATATCCACGAGATACTCGGGTGCTGTCCAAAAACCACACAGCAAATAGGGGGGTCAAAAGTGCATCAGAAACCATGCCAAAAGTCTGGAACACGATGAAACAACCAATACAAAAAACGAAGCCCTACCTCTCAGGAACACACCGGCGCAAGAATCGTCGAAAACGATGGTCGGAGTAGGCCAGGGGAGTCTGCGCACCGAAACGCGACGAAAGGAGTCACCGGTGAAGGAATGTCACACTATGCCGAAATGCCGCAAACCTCAAAGTGCGTACCACCAAAAATCCCAAAACTCCTCCAGTGGGTGCAGCACCGAAAATGGAGCAAGTTTCCTAAATTGGACTCTGGAGAAGAAGGCTCGAAGAGGGAGAATAACCAGAAAAAACTGGATTTTGGGCCCTATTTATAGGCCCAAACAGACAAATCCGGAAATACCGGATTTGTCCCCGGTTTCGGACGCGCACAGTGCGGCCCAATAGCCCGGCCCACTCCGCACACCGGATCCCTGCCAGCGCCCGAATCGTCCTGGTCTTGACACGTGTCCCGAACACCGGACAGCCCTGCAAGCCCAGTCGAATGCAGCCACGTGGCCGAATCTGGGCTTGACACGTGTCCCAGAACACGGGACAGTCGTGCAAGCCCAGCAGAAAGATGCCACGTGTCCCCGCCACCGGTCAACCCGGTGGGTGGCGCCCGCGAATCAGCAGGCGACACGTAGCCCACCCCCTCCCCCCGTGACCGCGCCATACAACGCACCTGCCCGCCTGCCACGCCACCTACCTGCACGCATCCCGAGGCAGCCTCGCGAGCCTCCGTGCGCTCCGCACCGTGAGCCCGCTAATCACGCGCTGCCACGTGTCCCCGCGCCGGGTCTCTGCACCAGTGCGAGGTTTCTCTGGACCGCGCATCGCACGCCAGCCAAATAGGCCGCCACGTGTCCTCTGCGCCGGGTCCATTTACCCAAGCGGGGTTTCCGTGGTCCGCCCGTGTAGGACCCCTGAAACCAATCCGGCATTTTTCCCGTGAATCCACTGTGCAAACACCTGTTGATGGTGTGTTTGGCCCATAGTGCATCAAAGGGATGCCAGAGATGGACCCTGTGAGTTTTGTTGGCTGGGTTGGCCCTCGGCTGCTTTTGCCGAATTTTAGAAAGGGTTTTAGGCCAAACGGAGGTTGGATTTGGATTCAGCGTGGAAAAATGCTTGAAAACGGCATTTTGTTTGCTAAATTCTGAGTCCGGATGCCCAAAAAGGGACTCCCGGAAGTTTTACTGGATTTCTGGTGCATGGGGGGAGCCGTGGACCGGCGGGAGTGCCACGTGGCACCCTCTGATTGGTCGGCGCACGCGGCTGGGTCCACGGAATGGCTGGAGTGTGACCGGGGTGCACGGTTGGAGGCGTGGACCGGCGGGTGTCCACGTGGCAGCGCCTGATTGGGCGGCCCACGCGCGCTCGGTCCACGGGCACGCGCGGGGAGTCGTGGACCGGGGGCGCGCCACGTGGCAGTTCCTCATTGGCGGGCTCACGGGCGCGCGGTCCACGCAACGCGCGGGGCAAGTGTCGGGGTAGGTGGCCGTACGCGGGCAGGTGGGCCGGTCGTGGGCAGCGCCACGTGGCGCTCGCTGATTCGCGGGCGCCACCCACCGCGTTGACTGCGGGCGGGGGCACGTGGCGCTCTCCGCGGGCACTTGCATGGCTGTCCTGTGTTCGGCGGACACGTGGCGGGCCCCGAGGCGGGTCGGACAGAGGCGCGATCCCGTGCGACGGGATGGGCCGGGCTGGGCCGAACTGTGCGCGCCCGAAAATTGGCGGGCCGGGCCGCACTGTGCGCGCCCGAAAATCGGGCGGGCCGGACCAGGCGCCCGAAAGTTGGGACAAGCTCGGAATTTTTGCAATTGTTTTCCTCAGCCTATAAATAGCAGCCCGAGCTGCCTTCTTGAGGATTTTTCTCCCATTTTCGAGCCTTCTCTGCCCGAGCTTCCTTAAGGAGATTTGTTCATCTTTAAGTTCTTGATCTACCTGCAAAGTTTTGGAATTTTTAGGAGCTCGCATCCCGAGGTCCCTGATTTTACGGCGCGGTGCGACGTTGCCTTTCCGGTGTTCTTCTTCGTCGCAGTGCAGTGTGAGAGCTCCCCTGGGCTACCTCGACCTTTGTTTTCGACGATTCTTGCGCCGACTTGCTCCAGAGAGGTAGGACTTCATCTTTCATATTGATCACGCTTTTCCATTCTGAGTCTGTGGCACGGATTCCGAGGTTCTTTCTTGACCCTTTTTCTATGTGGATTTATGGGACAACATCGAGGTTTTTTTGCCATATCTTTGCGCACGAGCGTCAGACGGAAACGAGCTTGTAAAACTTTTTCATCTACAGATCGCAAGGAACGCGCTCGTATTTTTCTTGGATTTTTTCCGAGATTTTATCAGAGGTGAAAATCACTGTTTCTCTGTGTACAGTGCTACAGTTTTTTTTATGCAGAAATTGTTGAGGGCACCACCTTGCCGAATTTATATCTTGAGCGACCGAACTCAGATTTTGACGTGCAGACACTCGTTTCGAAGGTATCGACGTGAGGATCGCTGTGATTTTTTTCTTGGATTTTTCTGGGCATTTTCAGCAGGTGAAAATTAATCATCTTTGGGACTGAAATTGCATGTGGTTGTATGAGCAGTTTTGGGAGCTTATGTGTATTCGTGGACCTTGTGTTATACCCAGGAGAGTTGCGGGTATTGCTGGACCCATTGGAGTAGGAGATTTGGTTTACCTGGTATTTTCAGCTGTGGGATTTGGACAGTCAGCTTTTCAGGTGGGCGGTTGTTGTACTCCTCTCTTTTGGTGTGCCCACTAGGAATATTAGAGTAATCTAATATTAGAATGGCCTAGCTTATTGTTGATAACATTGCATGCAATAAGAAAGTAAATAGTTGACAATTGATCCATGACGTTGACATTTTTGGCATGAGCTCGGTATCATGATTACTCTGTTTAATTGTTATTTATCCTGGACAGCATGTTTAGTGAGGGGTTAGCAAATTTATGACCTTGCTATAGGGATCATTACCTTGAGACAGTATGTTTGACACTCGATGCTTTATTATGTTTATTCATGTGAAATAGACTAAAATATTGGGACAATTGCATGCTTAAACTGGTCACTTAACTGAGTTGCTATTTACTGATACACTATCATTTGGGATTTGACTTAGGAGAAATCATGCTTTTATTTCTTTCTCCTATCATTTAGACTGCTGAGATAGCAAGCTCGGGTTCGAGCGGGGGCAAGGGAAAGTGTAGTCAGGTTGCTGGGGATTTGGGACAGGCTGGGCTTTATGACAGGGTGTTGCGGCAACCACGGATTTTGGGTGGTTGACCGGGTTATACTATTGCATTAGATTGGGTGAGGAGGATCGGGTTAGCTTTAGTGGAGGGATTTTTCCCACTTCTATTATTGTCGTGATCCAGTCCTGCTATTGGGAGATATCGAGACTTGGTTACTGTATTTGTGAGACATGGTTACTTTACTCGTGTGGGTCGCTCCCCTCGAGTGCCACTCCGGAGTAGGCGATTGACACATCGGCCAGTGAGTGCCAAACATAGATTATTGGCCAGTGAGAGCCAGACCTTCCGTATCGGTCAGTGAGTACCGATTTGTGAGCAGATACTCGAGACAGTTTGAGCAGGCAGTACCAGGGGTTTCTGGTCCATCGATTGGGTCTATTTAGACAGATAGTTTTACTGATACATGCATTAAGTTACCTTTTTTGTCATTGCATTTAGAGGCATAGTAGTGGTAGCTTTCTTTTATCGGCAGTTTTATAGCTTACCACCCTTCTCCTTTCCTGTTTGCATCTGGTAGTCCTAGTGGGCATGTCTGAGTTGAGGCTTTACCCACTAGGGGAGGCTACTGTTTGATAGTAGTACTTACCCCCCATTGTCTTTTCTTTGTTCCTTTTTCCCCCTTGTTTTGCAGAGTCCTCTGCGGGAGTTGCTGGGCCGTCAGCAGCTGATCGAGGTAAGAGGATTGCGGATTTGTAACGACCCGGCCCACTAGCAATAATAACTTGTTGGGCCCAAACCACAGCCCAAAATGCTTAAGCCCAGTTATTATTACTAGTGTCCAAGTCTCATATAAACCCAATCATAAATCCATCCACATCCGATGTGGGACTATTGGGGGCGTCACAGACTCCCCCCGTTTAGGCCTGACGTCCTCGTCAGCCCAAACACACACAAGCCCAAGATCACCAGGCGATGTGCGACTCATCTCGCTAGCCCTGTCATGTAGACCCAGGCTCAGCCGAGACTTATCACACACTTCCGGCTGGTTATTGGCTCTGATACCAAATGTAACGACCCGGCCCACTAGCAATAATAACTTGTTGGGCCCAAACCACAGCCCAAAATGCTTAAGCCCAGTTATTATTACTAGTGTCCAAGTCTCATATAAACCCAATCATAAATCCATCCACATCCGATGTGGGACTATTGGGGGCGTCACAGGATTAGATAGCGAGCCACCGAGGGATGTAGTTGGTGTCACGCCCCGGGGTCGAAACTGCGACCCGGGCTCGCTAATAGATCCGCCGCCCATACGGTGAACCCCGTATAGACGAAGCGTCAAACCTGCAAAAGAGAGATGCTACGCTAAACAGATATCAGAGCTGGAAGTAAACTGCTATAAATAAAATAAATACAACTCCAAGTCCTCACCACAAGTACAAAAGTCGCTCAACTCTGAAATAAAAGTATAACTCTATACCTCACTACAAGGTCTCTCAACCAGTAACTCTCAAAATATAAAAAGTGGTACATCTACTCTCTGGATGACGACTGGTAGGGATCTAGCTCGCGACTCCCTTACCCCGGTCTGAAGAAGCAACAACTGGAGCAGCAGGAACAGGAGTAGAAGTCCCTAGGGAAAAAGACATCACGACGGGTGTGAGAACTACATCCCACAGTAGTCCTCAGTGGGTGCCGTCAACAAGCCCAACGGTCTGCCCACTAAGTCTACTAAAGGCATAAGGTAATAAATGAAATACTGAAGGAAAGAGCTGGAAATGAATAACTCTACAGCTACTATGCCCCTATCTAGATGCTCAAAAAGTGGAACAGATGATAACATGGTGCATCTACTAACATATCAGTATAGTCACCCAATATGAACAGACTGCCTCCTCGGGTCCAGTCAAACATGTGCCTACCTACTGCAGCACATCCTCAACAGGACGGGTCTACCGTAGGTATGTCCGTAGCTGCCAAAATTGGCTCAGCCAGAGGGACCGTGTCGACAAGTCACGATAGAAGAACTCAATCTCACGCCGGTTACAACAACCCGGTCTAAAGCTCAATCTCAACGCCGGTTACAACAACCCGGTCTCAAGCTCAATCTCAACGCCGGTTACAACAACCCGGTCTCGCCTACTCCGGAGTGGCACTCGAGGGGAGCGACCCGCTCGAGTCAAAAGTAATGCATGTCCAACAGCTCTGTCAAGTATCTCAGCCAATGAGGCAAAAGTCGACACAATGCTCAAAGTGGAGACTCACTCAATCCACAATGCAAAACCCAGCCCCAACTAATGTATAACACTACTTGGTCAAACCGCCCACAGTTCGCGGTTACCAAAAAAAAAATAACCCGAGTCGATAATCTGGTGCAATCCCACCTGACTCAACAATATAGCTATACTATCCCCCATCCCTGCTCTCTAACCCGAACAACAAGGAACACTCGACAGTCGGGACCGCTGTCAACCCAACGGCTCCCTAAAACAGGCATCACTGACGGAATAACTCCACAACAGACACAATAAAGGGTCCGGAAACCCCGAAAGACTAGAACCTACAACCCTAATCAAACAAGAACAGGCTCTAGGCATAGCCTCTCGTTGTTCTCGTCCCAAAGAAAAAAGGCAGATCTTGGAACCCAGACCACTCGAACTATCTCGGGTGGTTAAATTTATTGGAAAAATGTGATATTTCTTATTGAAAGCCATTTGATCTGAAAGAAATCCATATTTAATGATTTTTAGTTCTTTTTTAGGAAAACAATTGAAAACAAGCTTTATATCCAAGCCTCGTAGAGCTAATGCCTTTGTCCAATCAAACAAGAACAGACTCGGCGAGTCCACGATGCTCGGAAGAAAACATTGGTTGACTAAAATCATATTTGTGTCCAAAAACAGTTCTGGGTTCAAGGTCCTGCTATCACTGGTACAAAGCTGCCACTGACACAGTGGCGATAATAAAACAAGAAATCAAAACATCTCGGGACCGCCGTCTACCAAACGGCTCCCGCCACAGATGAACGATCAACTATATCTACCGGACTCCACTCTGCTCCCAAGCACGAGTGCAAGAATGCATCCCACACTAAAAGAAACCCGACCACTCGGCCCACTATCCGGGCGAGTAAAACACTATGTCCAGGAAAGAAAATAAGTGTGGATGTCTAAAGCAGAATAAACCTAGCCCAAGTTGAAGTTTTCTACAGTCTGGCTGAACATGCTGCATATGACGGGGTGCTAGGTCAAATTCCAAGATAATAATAATAATTTTACAGAGTAGGAATAAGAAATCGCATGATCATCATATAACTCTAGAATCAACAGCTATCACATTCTAGCATGCTACACAGGAATATCACTATCATGATGGTCCAACTATAGCAGATTTAATGCACATTCCATCATTCTTGGAGACAGGGCCACCCACCTGAAGGTGCACAACTGTCCAGGGTCGTACAGCTAAGAAAGCCCAGAAACAGATATCCGAGCACAATCACCAAGCCAACAGTACCAAAGTAGTGTTCAAAGCATCCTGGGTACATAATAGATCCAAGAATTACACTTAATTCCACTAAATTCCACATTTTTAAAATCTGAGATGAACAGTCTTTTTTCTGCAAAATTTTCACCTGTAAACCAGCCTCCAAAAATTCCAGTAAAAATATGATGGTGATTCTCGCGAAGTGTAGATGTCGATAGAGCCTTGAAACATCGAATTCCGATGTCCGGATGTGGAGATAAAAATCCGCGAAGGCCTTGCTGTCCAGAAACCTCACCAGCACAAAAGGGGCTTAGTAAAGCCTCGAAAACTGTGCCAAAAACCCAAATCTAGATGAAACACTCAACACGAAAGTCGAAGATATACCTCTCGTGAATCCAGCGCCACAAAAATTGTCCAAAAATACAGTCAGCGTAGCTCTGTAGACCTCTCGGACTGAAGTGCGATGGAAATAGGCCTCCAACTGAAAATCGTCGCACTGCGCTCCGATGCCGAAATCGTCGACGCCGCGGCTTCCAAAAATTCCGGGCCTCTGCCAGAAGATGCGGAACATGAAGATCTCCAACTTTTCTAAAGGGGCTAAGCACAGAGGACCTCGGGAAAGGGGGCAAAAAGCCACAGCAAGCAGCCTATTTATAGGCCCAGCCCGAAAAAATCCAGATTTTGGACTTTTGGCCCAAAACCGGGCGCCCAGAACTTCCGGGCTGCTACAGTAACGGGCCCGGCCCGTTACTGTGCGCGCCCGGAATAATCCCAAGCAGCCACATAGCCACCCGAACAGGGTACAACCGATTTGGCCAACCAAGTTGCGCCACGTGGCAAGCGCCGGAGCCGACACGTGGCGCCCTCGAGCGGGAAACGCGGGTCAACGCGCCCACGCCGCGCCCACGCGCGCCCACGCGCGCCTGTCGGGCAAGCGGCCCGAGGCCACCGAACCCTATTCCGTGGACCGCGCGCACAACACCGCACCAACCAAACACTGCCACGTGTCCACCCGGTCCACTGTGCACCCGCGCCGAAAATCCGTGGACCGTGCCTGCTGCGCCGGCCAACAGGAAGACGCCACGTGGCCCGCTCCTGGTGCACGCCTCCCGCGGTGGACTGACCGGCCTCTCCTCGGCCCGCCGCCGTGCTCCGCCGCCCGCCGCCGCCGCCGCCGCCGCCTCTCCGGCCACTGGAACAGTAACCCCACGCCTCGAAATCCATGTTTTCGCGTCCGGGCTCCGAAAAATACAAGTAAATAGTCCATCTTGACCGTTTTCGCGCGCTGAATCCAAATCCGAAGTCCGATTGGCCAAATTCCACTTCTAAAATTTCTCAAAAATTCCCGAAAAAGCAAGCTTGGTCCGTTTTTCATGCCGGGTCCATTCCTTGGTTCCAATAAGCGCGCAAAAACCTCAATCATCCAAAATGGCCTCCTGTTAAGCAATCTTACTCCCATTATCACCAGAAATTCATTTCCGGGCCCCGACACACGCACATACACTCCCAGAAACCACTAATCCATCAATGAGCCCTTAAGTGGGGATTCGGGTCCTCACATCCTCCCCTACTAAAAGAAAGCTTCGTCCTCGAAACAAACACGGCTCAAAAGGGAGTTCAAAGCCAAGGGTAAACATCCAACAACACAGTCTCCAACTCCCCAGTCGCTACACACTCTCCACAAAGCGAGTCCAACAGCTGGATAAACCTCAGAAATTCCAAATACTGGGGAACGAGGAAGAACAGCCAACCCTACGCGTCCAAACTACACGAATTACACCGCAAAACTTAACCGAAGAAGTAAGGGCCCCACCAGCAGGAAAGTCATCAACCCCCAACTCTCCAACTTAGAAAACAACTGAAATTAGCGAAAAGTTCGAAAGTTTCGAAAAACCAATGCCCTCGCCCCAATCAAACAAGAACAGGTTCGGGCACCGTCTCCATTTCTGGAGTAGCCTTCCGAATCTTTCGTCATGTTCGCAAATTTCAGCACAAATGTGAGAAAAGGGGAGAGAAGTGTTGATGCCGTTCCTGCTGTGGCAACAAAAACGGAAGCTACGATCTATCCGTGGCCCTAAAAGAAAAACACAACTCTATCCGAGACCCCTAAAGACATAACCTCTAGTCCTAGGCGTCACCTACGCTCAACAAGTAGCACCTAACCCAGAGTCGCTGAAGCCGCTGCTGCAGGAAGGATGCCTCGGTGACCTATGGAAATGATCTCCTGTTGTCCAACTCACGGAAAGGTCACTGTTCTCAAACCACAATCAATCATTGCACGATACCGCACCAGCTGGTCCATCCTGTATGCTCGATCTGAGTCGTGGAGCTGCAATAGACCCGTCACACCTGTCGATGTATCTCTCAAAGTCTCAGCTGTCCTGGCCATGCCCCACAATCCTCCTTTGCTCGCAGGATACTGCGAAGGATCCAATTACAATTACCTGTAGCAAATTTCCTATCCCCTATCCATGCAGAGATGCAAATGCCCTACTAACATGTGCAAAAGGATGCGGCGGTATCCAAAAAGCTCAATTAAGCTGACAGAAAATAAAGTCATACCTGCGGCGATAGGATCTACTGCCAAGGTGCCCTCCACCAGAGCTGCGTATACCCGTCCACTGGGTGCTGAAGACCGTCGTCCCGTCTGTCCCGACGTCGTACCCCACTCTGTCTGACGGTACATCGGAGGGGCCTCCGCTTCCTGAACAGGCAAGGGGGGTGCTACAGCAAGGGGTAGCACTGACAGAATGGCTCGGGGACAAGCCGCTCGAAAATGTCCCAACTCTCCACATAAGAAACACCGTTCCTGTCTCTGGTCACACTGCGACGGTGGATGAGGGCCGCCACAGATGACACACCACTCCCGTCGCTGCTGCCAAGGGTACTGCTGCTGAAACGGCTGTCGCTGCTGATACTGCGGCTGCTGCAGGGGCCCACCAGATCTCTGGCGCCTCTGAAACCCACGACCCTCAGGGTGAGGTTGGGGAGACCTCGGAGGTGCCTGCCGACTCGTCTGTCCCTCATCAACCGGTGCTGGGCGCTTCGCCCCTGGAATCACTGCGGGAGCTGGAGCCACCTCATCCATCACCGCCTCTCCGCACTCAACGTAAAGTGCCTGCTCCATAGATGCATCCAACGTCTGCAATCTGTGCGAACGGACGAGCTGATAAATCTCCCGGCGCAGACCCCGCTCAAACATGTAAATCCGATGCGCCTCGTCCCTGGCCGCGTGCGGTACACAGGCCAACAACTGATTGAAGTCATCTATGTACATGTGAACGGGCCTATCTCCCTGGCGGAGATTCTTCAGCTGCTCCTCTAATCTCTGACGAACACTCTCCGGAAAGAAGGCCCCTAGAAGCATACTGCGGAACTCCGCCCAAGAGAGAAGCTGCGCCCCAGGCGGACCAGCGGGTCGCACACGCCGCCACCATGCCTCGGCGTTGCTCTCCAAGAAGTGAGTAGCCAGGAGAACTCGAAACCTCTCCTCTATGAACAGACTCTCAAAATGACGCTCCATGGCCGTGATCCAAGACTAAGCCTCCCACGGCTCTGCACTCATACCAGAAAAACGGGGTGGATAGAACTGGCGGAACCTCATCAACAAGTCAACCACCTCACGCTGCTCTGCAGGGGTCAACTGTCCTGCCGTCCTGGACGGCTGACCACTAGTAACCGGTGCTGTAGGGGCTGCCTGCACTGCTGGTACAACTAGGGGTGCCACGGCTGGCGAAGAATGTGCGGGGAAACTCTCAGGGGGTACTACAGCTGACTGCGCCCTCTGCTCCATCATACGGATCATCCGGTCCACGGCCTCCTCCTGGCGCCGTGAAATCTCTGTCAAATGGGCCATCTGAGCCCGAAGCTCCTGCACATCACTTTGCTGACCCTGTGCTGACTCCTCCTGCTCAGGCTCAAGGGAGGAGGAAGGCTGAGAACGTGTCTACATCCTGCGTCGGGGAGGCATCGTGCCCACCTGCAATCCACATGCAAACATCAGGACAGCACCAAACAACACTCGACCCAATCTAGCGAAAGTCTAAAACATGTCATCCATTCCACGGCATTATGTTGTCTGCAGCCAACATAATCGCTTAGGAGAATAAACATGCCAATCACTCATCCCATCCCTTGGGAGAGGTATAAAACTCAATCAGGATTCTCGCTAACAGTCACGACTCTCACGTAGTCATCCTACTGTCCAGCCACAAGCCTAGGGTTTCTAAGTCCTTAATGACCTACAACCTAGGATCTGATACCACTCTAATCAGTCACGCCCCGGGGTCGAAACTGCGACCCGGGCTCGCTAATAGATCCGCCGCCCATACGGTGAACCCCGTATAGACGAAGCGTCAAACCTGCAAAAGAGAGATGCTACGCTAAACAGATATCAGAGCTGGAAGTAAATTGCTATAAATAAAATAAATACAACTCCAAGTCCTCACCACAAGTACAAAAGTCGCTCAACTCTGAAATAAAAGTACAACTCTATACCTCACTACAAGGTCTCTCAACCAGTAACTCTCAAAATATAAAAAGGGGTACATCTACTCTCTGGATGACGACTGGTAGGGATCTAGCTCGCGACTCTCTTATCTCGGTCTGAAGAAGCAACAACTGGAGCAGCAGGAACAGGAGTAGAAGTCCCTGGGGAAAAAGACACCACGACGGGTGTGAGAACTACATCCCATAGTAGTCCTCAGTGGGTGCCGTCAACAAGCCCAACGGTCTGCCCACTAAGTCTACTAGAGGCATAAGGTAATAAATGAAATACTGAAGGAAAGAGCTGGAAATGAATAACTCTACAGCTACTATGCCCCTATCTAGATGCTCAAAAAGTGGAAAAGATGATAACATGGTGCATCTACTAACATATCAGTATAGTCACCCAATCTGAACTGACTGCCTCCTCGGGTCCAGTCAAACATGCGCCAACATACTGCCGCACATCCTCAACAGGACGGGTCTACCGTAGGTATGTCCGTAGCTGCCAAAACTGGCTCAGCCAGAGGGACCGTGTTGACAAGTCACGATAGAAGAACTCAATCTCACGCCGGTTACAACAACCCGGTCTAAAGCTCAATCTCAACGCCGGTTACAACAACCCGGTCTCAAGCTCAATCTCAACGCCGGTTACAACAACCCGGTCTCGCCTACTCCGGAGTGGCACTCGAGGGGAGCAACCCGCTCGAGTCAAAAGTAATCCATGTCCAATAGCTCTGTCAAGTATCTCAGCCAATGAGGCAAAAGTCGACACAATGCTCAAAGTGGAGACTCACTCAATCCACAATGCAAAACCCAGCCCCAACTGATGTATAACACTACTTGGTCAAACCGCCCACAGTTCGCGGTTACCAAAAAAAAAATAACCCGAGTCGATAATCTGGTGCAATCCCACCCGACTCAACAATATAGCTATACTATCCCCCATCCCTGCTCTCTAACCCGAGCAACAAGGAACACTCGACAGTCGGGACCGCTGTCAACCCAACGGCTCCCTAAAACAGGCATCACTGACGGAATAACTCCACAACAGACACAATAAAGGGTCTGGAAACTCCGAAAGACTAGAACCTACAACCCTAATCAAACAAGAACAGGCTCTAGGCATAGCCTCTCGTTGTTCTCGTCCCAAAGAAAAAAGGCAGATCTTGGAACCCAGACCACTCGAACCATCTCGGGTGGTTAAATTTATTGGAAAAAGGTGATATTTCTTATTGAAAGCCATTTGATCTGAAAGAAATCTATATTTAATGATTTTTAGTTCTTTTTTAGGAAAACAATTGAAAACAAGCTTTATATCCAAGCCTCGTAGAGCTAATGCCTTTGTCCAATCAAAAAAGAACAGACTCGGCGACTCCACGATGCTCGGAAGAAAACATTGGTTGACTAAA
This sequence comes from Tillandsia leiboldiana, assembly GCA_029204045.2. NCBI lineage: Eukaryota > Viridiplantae > Streptophyta > Magnoliopsida > Poales > Bromeliaceae > Tillandsia > Tillandsia leiboldiana. The sequence continues at coordinate 33,254,544 of CM055072.1, read as the reverse complement.
ATCATATTTGTGTCCAAAAACAGTTCTGGGTTCAAGGTCCTGCTATCACTGGTACAAAGCTGCCACTGACACAGTGGCGACAATAAAACAAGAAATCAAAACATCTCGGGACCGCCGTCTACCAAACGGCTCCCGCCACAGATGAACGATCAACTATATCTACCGGACTCCACTCTGCTCCCAAGCACGAGTGCAAGAATGCATCCCACACTAAAAGAAACCCGACCACTCGGCCCACTACCCGGGCGAGTAAAACACTATGTCCAGGAAAGAAAAGAAGTGTGGATGTCTAAGGCAGAATAAACCTAGCCCAAGTTGAAGTTTTCTACAGTCTGGCTGAACATGCTGCATATGACGGGGTGCTAGGTCAAATTCCAAGATAATAATAATAATTTTACAGAGTAGGAATAAGAAATCGCATGATCATCATATAACTCTAGAATCAACAGCTATCACATTCTAGCATGCTACACAGAAATATCACTATCATGCATGGTCCTACTATAGCAGATTTAATGCACATTCCATCATTCTTGGAGACAGGGCCACCCACCTGAAGGTGCACAACTGTCCAGGGTCGTACAGCTAAGAAAGCCCAGAAACAGATATACGAGGACAATCACCAAGCCAACAGTACCAAAGTAGTGTTCAAACCATCCTGGGTACATAATAGATCCAAGAATTACACTTAATTCCACTAAATTCCACATTTTTAAAATCTGAGATGAACAGTCTTATTTCTGCAAAATTTTCACCTATGAAACAGCCTCCAAAAATTCCAGTAAAAATATGACGGCGATCCTCGCGAAGTGTAGATGTCGATAGAGCCCTGAAACGTCGTATTCCAATGTACAAATGTGGAGATAAAAATCCGCGAAGGCCTTGCTGTCCAGAAACCTCACCAGCACAAAAGGGGCTTAGTAAAGCCTCGAAGACCGTGCCAAAAACCCAAATCTAGATGAAACACTCAACACAAAAGTCGAAGATATACCTCTCGTGAATCCAGCGCCGCAAAAATCGTCCAAAAATACAGTCGGGGTAGCTTTGTAGACCTCTCAGACTGAAGTGCGACGGAAACGGGCCTCCAACTGAAAATCGTCACACTGCGCTCCGATGCCGAAATCGTCGACGCCGCGGCTTCCAAAAATTCCGGGCCTCTGCCAGAAGATGCACAACATGAAGATCTCCAACTTTGCTAAAGGGGCTAAGCACAGAGGAGCTCGGGAAAGGGGGCAAAAAGCCCCAGCAAGCAGCCTATTTATAGGCCCAGCCCGAAAAAATCCAGATTTTGGACTTTTGGCCCAAAACCGGGGGCCCGGAACTTCCGGGCTGCTACAGTAACGGGCCCGACCCGTTTCTGTGCGCGCCCGGATTAATCCCAAGCAGCCATGTAGCCACCCGAACAGGGTACAGCTGATTTGGCCAACCAAGTTGCGCCACGTGGCAAGCGCCGGAGCCGACACGTGGCGCCCTCGAGCGGGAAACGCGGGTCAACGCGCCCACGCCGCGCCCACGCGCGCCCATGCGCGCCTGTTGGGCACGCGGCCCGAGGCCACCGAACCCCATTCCGTGGACCGCGCGCACAACACCGCACCAACCAAACACTGCCACGTGTCCACCCGGTCCACCGTGCACCCGCGCCGAAAATCCGTGGACCGCGCCTGCTGCGCCGGCCAACAGGAAGGCGCCACGTGGCCCGCTCCTGGTGCACGCCTCCCGCGGTGGACCGACCGGCCTCTCCTCGGCCCGCCGCCGTGCTCCGCCGCCCGCCGCCATCGCCGTCGCCTCTCCGGCCGCTAGAACAGTAACCCCACGCCTCGAAATCCATGTTTTCGCGTCCGGGCTCCGAAAAATACAAGTAAATAGTCCATCTTGACCGTTTTCGCGCGCTGAATCCAAATCCGAAGTCCGATTGGCCAAATTTCACTTCTAAAATTTCTCAAAAATTCCCGGAAAAGCAAGCTTGCTCCGTTTTTCATGCCGGGTCCATTCCTTGGTTCCAATAAGCGCGCAAAAACCTCAATCATCCAAAATGGCCTTCTGTTAAGCAATCTTACTCCCATTATCACCAGAAATTCATTTCCGGGCCCCGACACGCGCACAGACACTCCCAGAAACCACTAATCCATCAATGAGCCCTTAAGTGGGGATTCGGGTCCTCACAGTTGGAGCTTTTGGGTGTACCTGGTTTTTCTCAGACTGTTCTTTTATATTTCTTTTTGGGTCCGGCTTTTGCCAGCTAGTTGTATATTTGTGGTGAGCTGGGAGAGATGTTTGTATTTATTTTACAGTTGTACTTTTTACTTCCAGCTTCTGTCTGAGATACAGTAGTTTAGTTCAGCTCTGATTATATGCTATTTTGTTATTTTATCTTATCTCTTATATCTGAGCAGGTTACCGACGCTTCGTGTACGCGGGAAATACCGCATGCACGGCGGATCTGTAGACGGGCCCGGGTTCTGGTTTACACTCGGGGCGTGACAGCCCGCCTGCGCCCGCCCAATCCGGAGGTGCCACGTGTCCGCGCCGGGTCCATGCGCCACCCCGCGCCTCTCTGTGGACCGCGCGCTGTTTCCCTATGCACCAAAATTCACTGAAATCTTTCGGGAGTCCGTTTTTGGGCATCCGGACTCAGAAATAAACAAGCAAATAGCCGTTTTCAAGCGTTTTTCCGCGCTGAATCCAAATTCAACCTCTGTTCGGCCCAAAACCCTTTCTAAAATTCGGCAGAAGCAGCCGAAGGCCAATCCAACTATAAATAACTCACTGGGTCCATCTGTGGCATCCCTTGATGCACTGTGGGTCAGACACACCAATAATAGGTGTTTCACACAGTGGATTCACGGGAAAACTGCATGGGACCCGAACCACTACATTTTGGATCTTACTACCACCCAAAATACTTAAGAGATTTAGTTATATTATATTATTGGGGCAATTTCCTATATACCTCTAAAAATTTTTCTGTTTTTATATTTACCCCTTTTAGAAAGCTAATATTAAAACTACCCTTCTTACGTTCCAACTTCTTTCTAAAATACCCCTGAAGTTCAACTCTGTTAGTGTACCATTTGGAGCTGCCGTTATCTGTGTGAAATTACTATTTTGCCCTTTCAAATATACCCTTCTACCATAACCAATTTTTCTTATGTACCCTTAAAATTTTCAATAGTTTTGGTAGATAGGGACAAAATAGATATATCTCATAGTTTTCAACTCCGATTATTATTTAACTCTAGTTTAACCCTAATTAACTTAACAAAGGGAAACGGTAGGGGTATTTTTAATAACGGTGGAACGTATGAAGGGTATATTGGAAAAAAAAATAAGATGGGTAAATCAGATATTTTTTTAGATTTCAGGGGTACACAGGCAATTATCTCTATATTATTTATATATATGACTAATTCAAATTTCGGGAGCGTCACATATATGTAATAAATGGTCAAAATTAAAATACGGTAAAACACAACATTTGTATCATTAACGATAAAAAGTATGGTCGTTATATATTACATTATTTTCTTTTACTTACAAAATACTTTTAACGACAAGAAATATGGTCGTTAGTTATACTAGCGACGAAACTTTTGGTCGTTATTAACACTATGAATGGAACAATTATAATTTTCGTAATTTATATTACGACAGTTGACTTGGTCGTTATTATAAATTGAAGTGGTTACTAATGTAAATAAATAATGACGATAAATTATGTGGTCGTTATTAGTTGATTACGACGGGCAGATCATTTTGTCATAACTAAAATTCAGCCTCACCTCTTAGAGCCTGTTCGGCAAACAATCAAAAATAAAACAGAATTTTATTTTATAATGTATTTGACATCTTGAAAATTTATATACTCTATAAAAAAAATTTACTTAATTTGGTTTTTACTATTTGGATTGTAATGTTTAAAAAAATACCCTGTTTTAAATTTAAACTTTTAACACAAAAATTTTAATTTAAAAATATAAATTTTTAATTTTTAATTTTAAAATTTTAAAATTAGGATTTGAATTTCAAATTTAAAATTTTCAAATTTGAATTTAAATTTTAGAATTATAAAATTTGATTGTGAAATTTTAAATTTCAATTTTAAAATTAAAAAAATTCAAATGTAAAATTTAAAATTTTAAATTTTAAATTTAAATTTGTCAAAATTTAAAATTTAAATTTTTCAAAATTTAAAATTTAAACTTTCAAAATTTTAAAATTTCAAAATTTCAAATTTAAAATTTTATAATATTAATTTTAAGTTTTAAGCATAAAATTTTATTATTTTAAAATATTAAATTTATTTTTAAAATAGTAAATTTTATTTTTAAATTAATAAATTTAAATTTTAAAATTTAGAATTTTAATTTTATAATTTTAAATTTAAATTTAAATTTTATTTTTAAATTTTTTAATATTATTTTTAAATTTTAAATTTTAGATTTTTATAGAGCGACAGACAGAAGAACGAAAGGAAATAAGAAGGGAAGAATGGGAAAGCGACACGACGAATAGAATATTTTTTTAAAAAAAGTATAGCCAGTTTTTTTTTTTACTTCCAAATTATTTTATAATATCAATATTACAGAGTAATTTTTTTACTTAATTAGTTATTCCAAACAAATTAATTAAAAAAATAAAAAATTTTAAAAAATAAAATAATTTGATCTGGATTTGCCAAAGCCCTTAGGCTAATTCAAACACGGACACTCTTGCCGCCGACTATTGTGTTTTTGGAGGCAAGAATTTATTTCCGCCGAATACAAAAAAATTTAGTAAGAGAGATTAAAAAATATATAATTTATTAATCAATAAAAAATATACGGAATAAACTTTTTCTACATAATATCAAACCACACTGCATATAAGTACAATCGCATGTATAAATTTTATTAAAAAAAAATATATATAGATTCATATTTCACACACTAAAATAGAAAGGAAAAATTTGTATGTTCATACTAATACATGGAGTTGTGACAACTACGCTCTATGATGATCGATAAATTTTAATGTCGGTCATGGAATTATCTATATAACATCATTTTCACTTTAGCCCTAAATAATTGTCTAGCTTAATTCGATTTTGAATTTTCTCCAAATCTTTCAAAAAGGAAGAAAACAGAAAGTTTTTTTTTTTTAACTAACTCATTTAAAGAAAAAAAAAAAGAAAAAAAAAAAATCTTTAGGAGATATTGCGTCGGCCCATGATTCTAATGATTCTGCTCCTTCCAAAAATTAATCTTTATTTGTTCACAACTCTAATACTAATAATAATAGTTTATTATTCTAAAATATTTAAATTTAATTATTATTATTAAAATTTATAATTTTTTTTATATTAAATAATAATTTTATTTTTTTATTCGAGCTGAGACTAATCTCACACGATTACACGGTAAGCTTCTGACGTATGCATACAGTGTGGGTATGCGGCGAATCCGAAGAGCATATTCATCTACGTCAGCATCTAGCGAATCCGAAGAGCATATTCATCTACGTCAGCATCTAGCGAATCCGAAGAGCATATTCATCTACGTCAGCATCTAGTCACCGGGTTGACCCATTCCAAGATACGTGGCGCTGCATCCCACGCCTAACCAATCCAAATCCACCGCTTTTTTACAACGTTTTAAAAACTAGCTAGGTTATATTGCAATTCTAAAATACTATTGAATTATAAATATGCATGGAAGACGAGACATTGATGAGAATGATAAGAACGCATATATATAAAAAAAAAAAAAAATAGGGATCAAGGGAGTAATCGTGCAATATATTAACCCAAAAGGTTAAGGAAGCGATTGGCTAAATCAAATTTGCGATCAAAATAAAAGAAATTAGGTAAAGAATGGAACCAATTAATGGAGCAATTAACCTTTTCTTAATTTTGAAAATATTTTCATTAGTCCTCCTCTACCATTCTGTGATTTAAAAATTATTATTTTATTATTCTTTGATTTTTTTTTTTTTTTATATTTTACTATAAGAATCTCCGGTTAAATAAAATAGAAGATAATATGTCACGTTTCAGGGTCGAAATTGCGATCTGGACTCGCCAACAGATCCGCCGCCCATACGAGAAGTCCTGCATGGGCGAAGCGTCTAACCTGCAAAGTCAGATCTATAGCTAAACATGTATCGGAGAAGTAAAGAAAAGTAGCTAAAGATAAACCAACAACTGAACATCTGCCAGATATACAAATCCAACTCCCAAAATATAATACAACAAAAGGTCCTAGACTGTACAGTACAAATACATCAGTCTACAGGGGTACTACTATGTCTCTCCAAAATGTAGGGAATGAAACTACTCGGTCACGCCCTTACCACGATCAGCAGCCTCCGAACGAGCTGAAACTGGAAAATGTACCTCTGAAATAAAAACACCGCAGCGGGTGTGAGAACTATATCCAACAGTAGTTCTCAATGGGTACCGTCTCCAAGACCAACGGTCTGCCTACTAAGTTTACTAGAGGCATAAGATAACAATATGGTAAAGGTGGAAATAAAAGCTGGAAAATAATTCTACAGCTATCATGCCTCTATCTATCATGCTCAAGGGATGATACAGATGATAACAATGCATCTACTCGATATGCTCAGTCGACCCAATCATCCTGACAGCCACATAGGGTCCAGTCAAATCTGCGCCCACCTACTACCACACATCCACAAGAGGACGGGATTTACGTAGGGCGTCCCACGCAGACAGCATCGACAAGTCGCGATAGCAAAGTAACAGGCTCAGCTCCGGTGCAGCACTCGGGGGGAGCGACCCCACCGAGGAAAGTATCCGCGCATCTCTGTCGAGCTCAATATGGCTCCTGCAGGCTATAGTCTAAATCTACGATCAATCAGATCGGCAACAACATCGATCCATCACTAATAACATCAGTCGGAAACTCCACGGCTCGGGATCACCGTCTACCCACGGCTCCCTAACTCTAGTACTGAACTGACCTCAGCTACTAGACTCCACTTGGCCCCCAGGCACGAGCGCATCATGCACCCTACACTATCCCGACCACTCGGCCCACTATCCGGGCGAGGAGAAACACTATGTCTAGGAAAGCAATAATAAAGTGTGTAGGGATATCTAAATATAACAATTAGCTCAAGTGAGGATTTTCTACTAGTCTAGTTAAAATCATGCAACATATGACGGGGTGCTAGTCAAAGTTCCACAATTCTATCAATAACACGATATAACAATAATAACACCTATACTAGCATTTTTAGTCCTATTATACTACAATTAATAGGAAGTCTGCGATTTTGGAGAAAAACAAATCCGCCTGGATGCGCGCGTCGATCCGGAGTCCAAATGAGTTGAAACTGGACGTGCGCGATCATCAGGTTCCCACGGTTCCAACGAACTAGAAAATACTCGAAAACTCCTTCCGGTCACTGAGATACAAGCCAAACACCGCGATAAGCTCAAATCACCCAAAATAGTAACATCGCCGCAAGTCTGTCCACAAAATAATAAAATACCTCCTGCGAGATGCCCTCCAAAAATTCTAAAAAAAATACGGCTGCGATCATCGCGAAGTGTAGATAGAAATCGTGCGATCCTCGTGAAGTGTAGATAGAAATCGAGTCCTTAAACAACAAATTCCGCCACCCGTTGGCTGAGAAAAAGCAAGATCACTCCTCCGCTATCTAGAAAAATACCTTAGAAAAAAAGGGGTATGAAGAAGCTTCAAAAAACCCCATAAAAACCAAAAACGGAAAGGAATGATAAACACAAAAATCGAAGGCCTACCTCTCGTGGAAACGTCGCCGCAAAAATCGACAACAAACTCTAAGAACTCAGCTCAGAGGTCCTTATACATCTTAGTCCCACCGGGATGAATGGTATAAGGTGTATAATGAGCCTCTCTCATAATCTGCTCTTTGATCTCAGAATCCATAGGCACACACGCTCGGTCCCTGTACCGCCCCAAAGCATCCACTAAGAAATCCCCTATCTGATAAGTCCGGATCTGCCCTCTAATTCTCATCAAGTGAGGGTCCTCACTCTGTCTTTCTCTAATCCTGTCCAACAGAGTGGGCTGCACGACCATAGACATAAGTCTAGCAGAGATCCCACGGGATACCACCTCAATCTGCAATCGCCTCATCTGTTCAACCAGCGGCGCCTGTTGTGTGATCAACAAACTAAGACTTTGCACTGTACTCCTACTCAAAGCATCTGCCACGACATTGGCCTTGCCGGGATGATACAGGATGCTCACATCATAATCCTTCAGTAACTCTAGCCACCGGCGTTGCCTCAGATTCAGCTCATTCTGAGTGAACAGATACTTCAACCTTTTGTGATCAGTAAATATCTCGTAGTGCTCACCATACAGGTAATGTCACCACAGCTTCAATGCAAAAATAACAGCGGCGAGCTCCAAATCATCCGTAGTGTAATTCTTCTCATAGTCCTTTAGCTGTCGCGAAGCATAAGCAATTACCCTACCATGCTGCATCAAAACACAACCCAAACCGCTGTGGGAGACATCACTATAAATCACAAATCCCTCTCCCATCACTGGCAATGCTAAAATCGGCGCTGATATCAGTCTCATCAAAGCTCTGCTGGCACTGCTCAGTCCAAGTGAATCTGATCCCCTTCCTCATCAGTCGGGTAAGGGGCGTAGAGAGCTTCGCAATGCCCTCAACAAACCGACGATAATAACCTGCTAAGCCCAAGAAACTTCGGACCTCAGTAACCGTCGTCGGCCTGGGCCAATCCCGAACAGCATCAATCTTTGTCGGGTCCACTGCCACTCATGCGGTTGAAACCACATGGCCTAAAAATGCAACCTCCCGAGGCCATAATTTGCACTTCTTAAACTTGGCATACAACTTCTTCTCTCTCAGAAGTTGCAGCACTATCCTCAAGTACTCCTCATGCTCCACATCACTCCGGGAGTAAATTAGAATATCATCAATAGCATCAATAAATACCACGACAAACCGGTCCAAGTACGGCTAAAATATCCGGTTCATTAAATCCATGAATGCGGCATGGGCATTAGTCAATCCAAATGGCATCACTGTGAACTCATAATGCCCGTACCGGGATCTGAAAGCCTTCTTGGATATGTCCTCGGCCCTCACCCTCAACTGGTGGTAACCGGACTAGAGGTCGATCTTCAAAATCACCAAAACTCCCTGCAACTGATTAAACAAATCATCTATCCGAGGTAGAGGATACTTGTTCCGGATGGTCACTTTGTTCAGCTCTCTATAATCCACACATAATCTGAGTGAACCATCCTTCTTCTTCACAAACAAGATTGGCGATCCCCACAAAAATACACTGGGTGTAACAAAACCCCGATCCATCAGATCCTGCAACTGTGCCTTTAACTCTCTCAACTCGGCAGGGGCCATCCTGTAAGGTGCCTTGGAGATTGGTGCAGTTTCAGGAACTACATCAATCATAAACTCTATCTCCCTATCCGGCGGCATCGAAGATAACTCAGGTGGAAATACATTCGGATACTCGCGAACGATTGGGATGTCCTCGAGTCTCGTCGTCGACGTAGGCACCTCCACTACCGTCGCCAGAAAAGCAATGCATCCCCGACTGATCATCTGTCGAGCTCTGGCCGAAAATATCGTCGCTGCGAAGAGCGTGCTCTGACAACCTCTAAACGCAAACTCCACTTGGCCCGGCTCACGGAGTGTCACCGTCATCTCTCTACAATCAATTGTAGCGTAATACCGGAAAAGCCAATCCATACCCAACACTACATCAAAATTCTGGAGCTGACGTAGGACCAACAAATCTATCGACAAAATCCAGGATCCTAACTGCACTGAGGCAGAACCGACAACACTCATCTACGTGCAAAACGTGATATGGAATCTGAACCTCACGTGCACAAGCTAACGGTCCTATCTCTAGCCCATGCAATGATGGAAATGCTCCATTGATGAATGAATGAGAAACTCCAGTATCGAATAATGCTCTAGTGCGAGTAGAGGAGATCAAAACAATACCTGCCACCACCTGGTCGGCTGCGGAAGAGTCCCCAATCTGAGCGGCGTACACTCACCTGCTCGGAGGTGGTCGCTTGTTCGGCTGTCGCGATGAGGTGGCCCGATCTGCCTGGCCATAACCCTGCGAGTCTCCTACTACCTGCAAAGGCGTGGGAGGGGTCAATGCTGATGATGGAGCTGGCAGTCCGGCCCTCAGGCAAGATGAGGAGTAGTGCCCTATCTGTACGCAGCGATAACACCGGCCCTGACGCTGGTCACACTGCTGGGGTGCATGAGGTCCGCTGCAAATGGCACATCTATCTGGACGTCTCTGATGTTGTTGCTGGTGCATCGGTGGTCGATAACCTCCTGACCTCTGTCCCTTCTGAGACCCACGACCCTGAGACTGAAATCGTGGCGGTCTTGAGGGTCTCGATCTGCTGGATTGTCCTACCTCAAAAGACGTTGGGCGCTTCTCTCTAGAGCTAGTCCCTAGCACTCTGTCCCTCTCGGTCAGTACCACGGATCCCTGCTCAATCTATAGGGTGTGATTAACCACCGCATTCAGAGTCGGCAATCGCTTGGAATTCACAAACTGATAGATGTCCCGATGCAGTCCCCTCTCGAACAGATCCACCCGCTGGGCCTCATCCCGTGCATCATGGTGTACGCAGCTCAACAACCGCATAAACTCACGAACATACTCATGTAGTGGCCGACTCCCCTGCTGCAAGTGTCTCAAGTCTCCCTCTAGTTTCTGCTTAATACTGTCAGGGAAGAAGGTCCCGAGCAGCAAAGCACGAAACTCAACCCAGGTCAACAACTGAACCCCCGAGGGTCCAACCGGACGAACTCGACGCCACCAAGTCTCGGCACCCTTCTCCAGAAAGTGAATAGCCAGATGCACTAGAAACTTCTCATCCACGAAGAAGTTCTCGAATAGCTTCTCCATAGCTGCTATCCAGTTCTCCGCCTCCCAAGGCTCCGAACTCTGTCCCGAGAACTGTGGGGATGAAGCTGACAAAATCAAGTCAACCGGTCGGTCATATCCCGCTGCTCCTCCTCTGTTACCGGTGCCAATGAAACCGGAATCGGCGATGCCGCCGCCGGAGATGCCGCAGGTAGTACTGTAGGGGAAACTCTCTGCTCGAACTTGCGCATCATGCGCTCCATGTTCTCCTCCTGGCGCCGCAACACCTCAGACATCTGAGCCATCTGGGCAAGTCAACCGGTCGGTCATATCCCGCTGCTCCTCCTCTGTTAACGGTGCCAATGAAACCGAAATCGGCGATGCCGCCGCCGGAGATGCCGTCACCGGAGATGCCGCAGGTAGTACTGTAGGGTAAACTCTCTGCTCGAACTTGCGCATCATGCTCTCCATGTTCTCCTCCTGGCGCCGCAACGCCTCAGACATCTGAGCCATCTGGGTCCGCAACTCGTGGGTCTCGCTCTGCTCTGACTGCTCTGCCTCCTGCTGCTCGGGTTCCTCATTAGAAACAGGATGCGCCCTCGTCACTGCATGACGTCTCGGAGGCATCGTAGATACCTGCAACAAAACCAAACATCAGTACATAACAAACACTCAACCCGATCAAGCGAAAGTCTAAAACATGTTATCCATTTTAAAGCATTATGTTGTGTGCAGCCAACATAACCACTTTAGGAAAATAAACATGCTAAATCACTCACCCTAATCTCCTGGAGGAGTTACAACTCAATCAGGACTCTCGCTAAAGTCACGTCTCTCATGACAGTCATCCTATTGTCCAACCAAGGCCTAGGGTTACTAAGTTCTCAATGACCTACGACCTAGGCTCTGATACCGCTCTAATCTGTCACGCCCCGGGGTCGAAACTGCGACTCGGGCTTGCCAACAAATCCGCCACCCATACGGGAAGCCCCGCATAGGCGAAGCATCTAACCTGCAAAGTCAGATCTATAACTAAATATGTATCAGAGCAGTAAAGAAAAGTAGCTAAAGATAAACCAACAACTGAACATTTGTCAAATATACAAATCCAACTCCCAAAATATAATACAACTAAAAGTGTAAGACTGTCCAGTACAAATACATCAGTCTACAGGGGTACCACTATGTCTCTCCAAAATACAAGAAATGGAACTACTCGGCCACGCCCTTACCACGATCAGCAGCCTCCGAACGAGCTGAAACTGGAACAGGTACCTCTGAAATAAAAACACCGCAGCGGGTGTGAGAACTGCATCCAATAGTAGTTCTCAGTAGGTACCGTCTCCAAGACCAACGGTCTGCCCACTAAGTCTACTAGAGGCATAAGAAAACTGTGATGATCCAGTTCTCCGTGATAGTTTTGCAGGGCGACCAGTGGCTTCTGGAGGCCTAGGTTGTGTGATGGTGATAGTTGTGCGCGAATCGGACCATAAATTTGGACCCAGCACGAAAATCGGATCAAGTTTGCTTTTTCGGGGGCCTTTGTCAAATTTTAGCATTGGAATTTGGCAAAATGGATATCGAATTTGGATTCAGCGTACGAAAACGATGAAAATGGACTATTTACTTGCATTTTTCGGACTCCGGACACTATTTTACTATAGCACGGGCAAGTACTGTAGCTTGGGCAGCACCGGCGGCGGCGGGCAGCGCCGGAGCGCGGCGGAGCGACCGCGGGCAGGCGCGGGCACGGCCGCGAGCAGGCGCAGGCAGGCCGGTCCACGGCCCATGGCGCGTGCACTAGGACCATGGAGTTTTTGCTTTGCCATGTGGCAGCCCAGAATTGGTCGGGCTTCATCGCGGCGGGGCGGTGCCACGTGGCAGCGTGAGATTGGCCGACACTTTTCGGAAGACTCGGCGCGTAGACCGGGGGCGTGGACTGCACGAGGACCACGTGGGACATGTGGCGCTCTCCTATTAGCGGGCGCAGCCACCAGGCGTGCACCGGGCGCACGGAGCGGGGGGAGGGGGGGAGCGGACACGTGGCCTAATCCTAGAGTTTTGGGCGCTCATCGCAGTTTCGCTGGATGGCCGCCATGTGGATTCGTGGGCGCACGGTAACTTTCGGGCGCCCAAATCCACAAGCTTGACTCCAATAGTGAGTCTTCGTGAGTTTTGGCTATAAATAGCTCTCTTGGGGCTGGCTTTTGGAGAGTTTCTGAGATTCGATTTTCAAGCCGTTTTCGGCAGTGAGTTTTTTCTTCGAGTCTTATACACTTCTTGGGGTTTTGGGTGATTTTTTGAGATCGTCTGATATTTTTCCCTACCTGATCTCGAGAGTTGCGATGTTTCTTTGACATCTGTTTTTTCATTGGCTCTTCGTCGGAAAGCTCCTCTGAGCTGGTCTTTTGAAGTTTTTTACCGATTTTTGCGGCGGCGTTTCCATGACAGGTAGGCCTTCGATTTTGATATCCATTGCTCTGATCCGTTTTGAGTTCTTATGGGAGTTCTTGCAGCATTTTTAAACCCTCTTTTTCTGCAACACTTTTCTAGACAGAGCTAAGGTAATCTTGCAATCTCTCGGCCTACGGGTGGAGGAATTTGGTGTTTAAGGACTCGATTCCTATCTACACTTTGCGAGGATCACAATCGTATTCTTTTTGGAATTTTTGGAGGGCATCTCGTAGGAGAAAATTTTCTGTTTTGTGGACAGATGTGCAAGAGAATTACTGTTTTGAGCGATTTGACCTTACCGCGATGTTCGGCTTATATCTCAGCGACCGGGAGGAGTTTTCTGTCGATTTTTGGTGCGTTGAAATCATGGGAACCTGAAAATCACGCGCGTTAAATTTCAGCTCTTCTGGACTTCAAATCAATGCGTGCATCCAGATGGGTTGGAATTCTTCCAGACTTTATGGAATGCCTTCTAATTCTGTTGAAAGCATGTTTAACATGTCTAGTTAGCTGTTTTTATTACTAATGAAATCTGATAGTTACCTAAAAAATTACAGAATGACAGACTTTAACCCCAATTATCATCAGTATGATCTTGAGACTGTTTGACATTAGATTGCATGATTAGTTGACATCTGGACTGCATCTGAACTATTTTAAAAATCATTGAACCTGTTTTAATGAAAAACTGGCTTTAAAAATTGTTTTTAAACATTGAGATCGCCCAGATGGGTTGGATAGGTTCAGGATACATGTACCCTCGCGCCTGGGGGCCAAGGGAATTTTTATTGACTCAGCGGATGGGCTTCCTAGTGTTTTGGGGGGTTTGTGTGCATTATCAGATTGAGTCGTGGAGAGTTCTTCGACATGATTATGGGATGGTTGGCATTCGAGTTTCCGATCTGTTTGATCTGGATTATAGCCTGCAGACGCCGCTTATTGAGCCAGATGAGACACGCTTGATACTCGGTGGGGTCGCTCCCCTCGAGTTGCCGCTCCGGATGCGATGATGACGATTATGATGCACCTGATGAGACTGCTTTGTGTGATACTGTGATAGTCCGATTGGACACCCTATATTGATACACTAGGGAAGCGCAGGCTTGACTGGACCAGATTTGGCAGTCAGTGAGATTGGGTTGATGTGAGCACCTCGTGAGTGAGTGGATGCATAGCATGTTCATAGTTGAGTGTTTTTCTTTTGAGCATGATACTTGAGGCATATTAGCTGTAGTTCCATTTCAGCTTTTCATATTACCTGTTTACCTATTTTATTGCCTCTAGTAGACTTAGTGGGCATACCGTGAATATTGGTAACGGTACCTGTGACGCCCCACTTCCCAGGGGGTCACCCATCCTAGAACTACTCTAGCTCTAGCACGCTTAACTCTCATGTTCCTCTTGGATGTTGCTACCATCCAAAATGCTATAGCCGGGTTAGAGATTTTAGTCCTATTATATCATTTATATATAGGACTAATCCAAATTCCCGGGGTGTCACATTCTTCCCCCCTTTTAAGCCCTGACGTCCACGTCAGGCTCAAGCACACTCACAAGCACCAGGCGATGTGAGACTCGTCTCGCAGGCCTTAGCCGACCTTGTGAGGAGCTGCACTCCACTCACAACGGTCATTAGCCGGGGAGCCTCGCTCTACCCGCTATATAACCCTAGCTCAGCCGAGACTCATCTCACATTTCCGGCTGGTGAATGGCTCTGATACCAACTGTGACGCCCCACTTCCCAGGGGGTCACCCATCCTAGAACTACTCTAGCTCTAGCACGCTTAACTCTCATGTTCCTCTTGGATGTTGCTACCATCCAAAATGCTATAGCCGGGTTAGAGATTTTAGTCCTATTATATCATTTATATATAGGACTAATCCAAATTCCCGGGGTGTCACAGTACCCACTGAGAACTACGTGTTGGTCTAGTTCTCACACCCGCTGTGGTGACAGATTTTTCAAGGGTAGCTGTTCCGGCTCTGGTTCGAGCGGAGGCAGCAGATCGAGGTAAGGGCATGGCCGAGTAGCTCCTTACAAGCTTTATTTTGATAGTCAGAGGTAGATGCACCCTGTTTGAGAGATGTTTATTATATACAGGACACTCTGAGAGATTTGATGTATTATGTATTAGTCTGGGAGTTGACTATGTATTTTGGATATTTTTCTTCAGATGTTCAGTGTTGAGATTTTGTAGCTACTTATTTTATTTTACAGCTCTGATACATGTTTAGCTATAGATATGATTTGCAGGTTAGACGGTTCGTCTATGCGGATATTTCCGTACAGATGGCAGATCTGTTGGCGAGCCCGGGTTGCAGTTCCGACCCCGGGGCGTGACAATAACAATATGGTAAAGGTGGAAATAAAAGCTGAAAAATAACTCTACAGCTATCATGCCTCTATCTATCATGCTCAATGGATGATACAGATGATAACAATGCATCTACTCGATATGCTCAGTCAACCCAATCATCCTGACTGCCACATAGGGTCCAGTCAAACCTGACCCACCTACTACCACATATCCATAAGAGGACAGGATTTACGTAGGGCGTCCCACGCAGACTGCATCGACAAGTCGCGATAGCAAAATAACAGGCTCATCTCCAGAGCGACACTCGAAGGGAGCGACCCCACCGAGGAAAGTATCCGCGCATCTCTGTTGAGCTCAATATGGCTCCTGCAAGCTATAGTCCAAATCTACGATCAATCAGATCGGCAACAATATCGATCCATCACTAATAACATCAACCGAAAACTCTACGGCTCGGGATCACCATCTACCCACGGCTCCCTAACTCTAGTACTGAACTGACCTCAACTACCAGACTCCACTCGGCCTCCAGGCACGAGCGCATCATGCACCCTACACTATCCCGACAACTCGGCCCACTACCCGGGTGAGGAGAAATACTATATCCATGAAAGCAATAATAAAGTGTGTAGATATGTCTAAATACAACAACTAGCCCAAATGAGAGTTTTCTACTAGTCTGGTTAAAATCATGCAACATATAACGGGATGCTAATCATGTTAGATCCGTATGCAAATTAATGCGAAATAACCCAAGAAACACATGTTAATTATTAGATAATCGTTAATCTATTGAAAATATTATAAACACTTACCGGAATCCATGCTTGATGAAACACGTTCTCAGATCTTATCGTTTCTCAAACACCGACAATAAAATCGCCTAGATTGAGTGCTTCCAAGTCTAGATTCGTCGTCTAATTAATTTTCCTCTGAATTGGGCAGGACAAAATGACGGCAGGAATCCGACTCGGGACCACAACCCTTTCATATTCCTTATATACTATGTTTAATTAGAGTCCCATAAACCCTAATTAGACTTGTATTGAATTTCTACACATTAATAGCCCATACCCAATAGATGTTTCCAGATCCCATATTAAATCACTTAATGACCCTACTAAATTAGATAGCCCATAATATAATTGTAAATTTATATTTTAGCCTATATATAGAAAAAATTAAATCCAACAATCTCCCACTTGAGCTACATATTATATCTTGAAACAATTATATTATGATATGTGCACACCAGAATAACCATCTTTTTCTAAAACATCTCCTTAATTATAATCTGGTCCATCTACTATATTAGTATAAGATCAAAGCGGTCTTTGTTATACAAATTCATAACTCGACCTATCAATGGTCACCATAGCAACATATTCAATGACATAGATCGAGTATGGATGTGTAGCATGAAAATTACATGCAATGTGATCTTAACATGCCTATTTCCAACTGGTCCTAATTTATTCTTGAATGAGATCATATTAAGTCATAACAGACAAAACACATTCAGAATATAAAATAAACTAAATATTTTATTCTGCAGAAAATGAACAAAGTGTGCCTGAAACTAAAGAACTTCAAAATACAAACTCCCACTAAAACTGCACATCATCAAACAATTTAACACCCATATGAGCAGCATGCTCATAAAACACTTTGGGCGGTAATCCTTTGGTGAGCGGATCCGCAACCATAGAGTTTGTTCCAATATGTTCTATGCACATATAACCATTCTGAACTCTCTCTTTAACAACAAGAAACTTAATGTCTATGTGCTTTGACTTTGATGAGCTCCTGTTGTTATTGGAATATAGTACAACCGATTTATTGTCACAGAATATCTTTAATGGCTTCTGAATACCATTCAAAATTTGCAGCCCAGTGACAAAGTTTCGTAGCCATATCCCATGATTGGATGCCTCATAACAGGCTATGAACTCAGCTGCCATAGTGGAAGAAGCTATAAGTGTCTGCTTAGGACTTTTCCAGGAAATAGCTCCTCCAGCTAAAAGATAAACATAGCCCGATGTGGATTTTCTACTTTCTTGGCATCCCACAAAATCTGAATCAGAATATCCGATGATCTCCAAATGTTCTGATCTCCTATATGTGAGCATGTAGTCATTTGTTCTCTATAAATAACGCATAACCTGTTTGGCTGCTCTCCAATGATCCATTCTAGGGTTACTCAAATATCTGCCTAATATCCCAACAATGTACGCTATATCCGGACGCATACACACTTCAGCATACATTAGACTCCCTACTGCCGACGCATAAGGAATCTTTTGCATCTCATTCACCTCAAACTCATTCTTGGGGCATTGACTGAGACTGAATTTGTCTCCTTTAGCAATAGGGGTATCTCCTGGTTTGCATTCTTTCATTCCAAACCTGCTAAGAACCTTATCGATATAGCTCTTTTGTAATAACCCAAGGATACCCCGAGAGCAATCTCGGTGTATCTGTATACCTAATACAAAAGAGGCGTCACTAAGATCTATCATTTCAAAATTCTTTGTCAGAAATCTCTTAGTTTCGTGCAATAAGCCTATATCGCTACTAGCAAGTAATATGTCATCAACATATAGTACCAGGAAAATAAATTTACTACCACTGAACTTATGGTATACACAATCATCAACTACATTTATCTCAAATCCAAACGAGATAATTACTTGATGAAATTTATGATACTATTGACGGGAAGCTTGCTTGAGCCCATAGATAGATTTCTTCAATTTGCAAACTATTTTCTTTGGATCGCCTGACACAAAATTTTTTGGTTGCACCATATAAATTGTCTCGTCAATGTCACTATTGAGAAACACAATCTTTACATCCATCTGATGTAGCTCAAGGTCAAAATGAGTCACAAGTGCCATTATAATCCTGAAAGAGTCTTTCGATAAAACCGGAGAGAAAGACTCTTTATAATCAATACCTTTCTTTTGAGTAAAACCCTTCGCAACAAGACGAGCCTTATATCTCTCGACATTGCCTTTTGAATCTTTTTTAGTTTTAAATATCCATTTACAACCAATAGGTTTCACACCTTCAGGCAATTCGACGAGATCCCAAACATTATTGTCGTTTATGGACTTTATCTCATCATTCATGGCAGCAATCCACTTTTGAGAATTAGAACTCTGTATGACTTGGCGAAAGTTGATTGGATCATCTTCTTTCAGTCCTATGTCTTTCTCATGTTCTTGAAGAAAGATGATATAATCATCTGAAATGGCATTTCTTCTTTCTCTAGTGGATCTTCTTAATGGCATCTGCTCTTGAGGTTGTTGAGTTTGCTCTTCATGAGCAATTTCTTGATTTTGAACGGAGAATTCATTAGCATTGTCTTGATTGTCCGGATTTGCTTCTTGAATAATGTCAGTGATAGAAACCTGATCATTGTCAATAGAAACTGTAGGAAGAGAAACGAATTCCTCTTCAAAAATAATGTTCCTTATCTTATCTTCCCCCACAAACTCAACTTCCTCAAAAAATGACCGAGTCGTGGGATCATAAAACTTGTAACCCCTTGATCGTTCAGAGTATCCAACGAAATAGCAGCTAATAGTTCTTGAGTCCACTTTCTTTTCATTTGGCCTGTATGGCCTTGCATCAGCTAGACAACCCCAAATGTGTAAGTGCCTAATGCTAGGCTTCTTTATTGTCCAGAGTTCATAAGGGGTTTTAGCTACTGCTTTGCTTGGAACCCTGTTGAGAATGTAAGCTGCAGTTTTTAGCGTTTCTCCCCAGAGGGATTCTGGTAAGGTAGAATGACTAATCATACTCATTACCATATCCTTAAACGTTCTGTTACGTCTCTCAGCAACACCATTCATGCTAGGTTTTTCTAGCATCGTGTATTGCGGGACAATTCCGCATTCCTCTAGGAATTTAGCAAAAGACCCTGGACGTTGTTCACCTGATCCGTCATATCTGCCATAGTACTCACCACCACGATAAGATTTAACAGCTTTAATTCTTTTGCCAAGTTGGTTCTCAACTTCAGCTTTGAAGACCTTAAAAACGTCCAATGATTGAGACTTCTCATGAATCAAATATAAATAGCCATAACGGGAATAGTCGTCTATGAACGTAATAAAATACTGTTGACCATTCCAGGAAGCCATAGGGAATGGTCCACAAATATCAGTATGAATTAGTTCTAAGACGTCAGAACTTCTATTGGCATTTAATTTTCTAATATTTGTTTGATTCTCCTTAATGCACTCAACACAGACTTGAAAGTCTATTAAATCAAGGGGATCAAGAATTCCATATGACACAAGTTTCTCAATTCTCTGTTTAGAAATATGACCCAGGCGCTTGTGCCATAATATAGCAGAATTCTCATTAGTTAATTTTCGCTTTGTACCACGAGAACTAGTATACAGGGATTCATTAAATGAAGCGATTGTATCCAACAAATATATGTTGTCATTCACAGATAAAGAACCAGTTCCAACGAGATTTGAATTTTGAAAAAAACTAAATTTATTATTTCCAAATGAACAAGAGTAACCAGATTTGTCCAAAATAGAAATAGTAACCAAATTCTGTCTAAACGACGGTACAATAAATGCCTCTTCTAAATCCAAATAAAAACCAGTCTTTAATAACAACCTAAAAGTACCTATGGCTTCAACCGCAACTAATTTGCCGCCGCCCACAAAGATGAATCTTTCAGTATCATTTGGTTGCCGGCTCGTCAGACAGCCCTGCATAGACACACTTATATGAGTAGTAGCACCAGAATCTATCCACCAAGTGTGTTTAGGTATAGAAGTTAAATTAACTTCAGAACAAACCAAAGTGATAAGTTTACATTTCTTAACACGCCAAACGGCTTATTTAGGACATTCTTTCTTCATATGTCCACCCTTCTTGCAAAAGTAACAGGTGAATTCTGAATCCTGTTTCTTTTGCCCTTTCTTTTGTGGTGTTCCAACCGCAGCTTCCTTTCCTCTTTTTCTCTTTTTATCTTTAGAGGAGGTTGCCAAGTGAGCACTTTCTGGTTGATCTTCTTTTAGTCTTTCTTCTTCTTGCACACAATGAGAAATGAGCTCGTTAAGAGACCATTTCTCCTTTTGAGTATTGTAACTCACCTTAAATTGGCTATATTGTGCAGGAAGAGAAATGAGAACCAGATACATGAGCAAGTCCTCAGACAGCTCTAACTTTAGTGCCTTTAATTTTGAAGCAACATGAGACATCTCCATGATATACTCCCTTATGTTGCCATTTTCTTTATACCTCATTGAAACAAGTTTAGATAATAATGTACTTGTTTTAGCCTTTATGCTCTTGACAAAACGCTTTTCCAGTTCTTCAAGGAACTTCTTGGCATCATGCTCATCAGATATAACGCCCCTGAAAGTTTCTGGAATTGCACGTTTCATAATCATGAAACTCATGCGATTAGAACGTTCCCACTTCTCAAAGTCCCTTTTATTCTCAGCGGAACTTTTATCTGTAAGAGAAGGGGGTTATTCTGTCCATAGCGCAAAGTCCAGATCCATGCAACCGAGAACAATCATAACGTTCTCTTTCCAATCATTGAAATTTGTGCCATTCAGCACTGGGATTGAATTGATATTTGCGGATATTGAAGAAGCAGAAATATTAGCTGGACAGAGAATAAAATAACAACCATTAAGCTCACAATTTTATTCATAACAAAAATATAATAAATAAATTCAAATAATAGTGAGCCCCAAAACAAGATACCTAGAACAACATTGACATTCAGTCTTTGGACAGAAATATCAATTGTAAGTGGTACTCTCAACGTAGTAATCAAATACTAACAATTAATTCTGTCAAATAATAAATATTTCTTTGGATAGACTTATTATTTACACAGTACACTTGATAATTGTCACATATTTATTATCACAATTGTATGTGAAGTTTGGCCAAATAATTACCTTCCTTTGGGCCGGTCACCATTCGCATAAACAACAAATACATAAATCTAATTATTTCAAATAAACTAATCTACACAAAAGATGTTACTTTGGTAACACGTTGCTTCAATTAGTCTATCTTTAAAAATTAGACAATCTAAAAATAGAAAAATACAAAAATTTGAATTTAATTTCAAAATTATGTTTTGCATAAAGAAACCCAAAAAATTTTACTTTATGATCCAAAATCGTTAAACAATCGAAATTCGGAATCCAAACTACCACAAATCAAACCATAATGCGGAAAAAAAGATTCATGACAATTTTCTTTAAAAAAAAACTTAATTTCTACCCTAGATAATCTTTATGGTAGAAAAAAAAAAGATTACAAATAAAAAACGACATCTAACGATTTAAACATGTGAGGCTCCGATACCACTTATTAGATCCGTATGCAAATTAATGCAAAATAACCCAAGAAACACATGTTAATTATTAGATAATCGTTAATCTATTGAAAATATTATAAACGCTTACCGGAATCCATGCTTGATGAAACACGTTCTTAGATCTTATCGTTTCTCAAACACCAATAATAAAATCGCCTGGATTGAGTGCTTCCAAGTCTAAATTCGTCGTCTATTTAATTTTGCTCTGAATGAGGCAAGACAAAAATGACGGCAGGAATCCGACTCGGGACCACAACCCTTTTATATTCCTTATATACTATGTTTAATTAGAGTCCCATAAACCCTAATTAGACTTGTATTGAGTTTCTACACACTAATAGTCCATACCCAATAGATATTTTCAGAGCCCATATTAAATCACTTAATGACCCTATTAAATTAGATAGCCCATAATATAATTGTGAATTTATATGTTAGCCCATATATAGAAAAAATTAAATCCAACAAGTCAAAGTTCCACAATTCTATTAATAACATGATATAACAATAATATCACCTATACTAGCATGCTGAGTCATATTATACTAGAATTAATAGGAAATCCGCAGTTTTGGAGAAAAACAAACCCACCTGGATGCGCGCGTCGGTTCGGAGTCCAAATGAGCCGAAATTGGACATGCGCTATCCTTAGGTTCCCACGGTTACAACGAACTAGAAAACTCCTCCCAGTCACTGAGATACAAGACAAACACCGCAGTAAGCTTAAATCACCCAAAATAGTAACATCGCCACAAGTCTGTCCACAAAACAATAAAATACCTCCTACGAGATGCCCTCCAAAAATTTCAAGAAAAATACGGTTACGATGCTCGCGAAGTGTAGATAGAAATTGAGTCCTTAAACACCAAATTACGCCACCCGTAGGTCGAGAAAAAGCAAGATCACTCCTCCGCTGTCCAGAAAAATGTCGCGGAAAAAGGGGTATGAAGAAGCTCCGAAAAATCCCATAAAAACCCAAAATGGTGAGGAATGGTAAACACGGAAATCGAAGGCTTACTTCTCGTGGAAACGTCGCAGCAAAAATTGCCAAAAACTCTAAAAACTCAGCTCGGAGGAGCTCGCGGATGAAGAGTTGACGGAAAAGATCGGTGTCGACGAAGTCAGGAAATGATCGAAGCTTGCGAAGTCGGGGAGGAAAAATATAAAGCAGCATCTAAAAATCCTCCGGCATGCCAAAACACGAAAAAGACTCGATGTAGAAACTCCCTGCCGCCGTAGGATGCCCCAAAAACCAGCTCAAAAATCCAGCAAATGAATCCTAAGTGGGGATATGTATAGCCGAAATCCAAAAGGAAGGAATTCAGATTCGGGCCCAACTTTCGGGCGTCCGAAATTCATAGTGCGCGCCCAAAACCACGTGGCCTTCCGCAGCGCCAGAACGCAGCACCCGGAATCACCAGATCGCGCCACGTGTCCCACGCTCGCGCTCCGCGCGCCCCGCGCACGAGCGGTGGTTGGCGCTCGCCAACCGCAGCGCGCCACGTGGCAGCGGGGAGCACGGTGAGGTGCACGCGCCGCGCGACACCCCGGGTCCACTAGGTCCGCCGCCCAGCCAATGGCGCGCTGCCATGTGTCCCCGCCCTCGCGGCGCGATGCCTGCAGCTCGGCCAATCGGGTTGTGCCACTTGGATGTGCGCGCTCGCTGGTCCCGGTGCATGCCTCCTGGGCCGTGGACCGGCCTGCTACCAAAATGGGCCCAATAGGCCTATTTAGCTCGAAAATAGTTGATTTTGATCGTTTTCGCGCGCTGAGTCCGTTTTTGACGTCCGTTTGACGCATAACGCACTCGATACACCAAAAATAAATATTTTCTTACCGCCGACCACACAGTCAAATCACACGTGGCCTCGAAACACCACATAATAAGCTAGTAATATATACATTGCATGTCACCATTTTATTGTTTATAATTAAAGAATAGAACTTTACTTTTTAAATTATCTGATCTTGCTGTTTTATTTTGCAGTAGATCTTTACTATTAAATTAAAAAATAAAAAAAATGTAAAGGAATAAAGTGGAGTCTCCCAAATGCAAAGTGATAAAAAAATAAATAAATAAATAAAAAACTACTTGTATTCCTTCCAAACAATAAAATTTCATATTTATTCCTGCAAATTTTAGCTCCCAAATATATTCCTTTAAAATTGTGTAATTTGCGAATATAATTTTCTCTGCTAATTGATAATTTAAAATTAATATTTTTTAATAAAATATTGTTTGAATATATCAATTTTATATTTTTATTTTAAATTTCATATCATTCGGACCATAAATTATAAATTCTTCAAACAAAATTTAAATTTATTTTATTTAAGAATATAATGATTACAATTGTATAGTTATAATGGAAACTCACCTAACTTAATGTATCTAGCGAAATTGGCTAGGTGCATTTGACCGTTTATATTAAAGATCTCGAGCTCCAAGTTTATTTATTTTTAATATTTATAAATTATTTTTAAATTTTAAATAAAATTATTTCTGAAGTTAAAAAAAAAAAAAAATTGCTAAACCACCGGAACTAATTGAAGTGTTTAAAAATTTGTTTCACATTTTTTTTTTTTTTTGCTTTTAACGTCTTTTTTTAAGCGTGTGGTGTTGGGAGCATGCCACTTTTTGCTTTTAACGTCTTTTTTTAAGCGTGTGGTGTTGGGAGCATGCCACGTAACCCGTTCCTATCTGAGTGCCAGTCCATTTACGATCGAGTCACCTGTAACGCGGCGCCTGGACGGATTGCGCGGCCAGGTTCGTCCGTTTCCCACGTGCTGCATTTATGTTGGAGTTTCTTATAATCATTAATTAATTTTTAGTAATAAAGAAAGAAAATACCTCTTCTTTTTTCCTAAGTTTGATAACAATTTAAATTTAAATATTATATAATACATACAATCTAAAATAAGGAAAATGCTATGTGTACACCCCTTTCCGGGTGTACATCATACACTCCACCCATCTAAAGATGGGGGTGTGATGATGGGTCACTTGATGTGATCCGTAAAAAATATCGCCACCATTAAAATGATGGAGGTGTATGATGTACACCCCTTCGGGGTGTACATGTAGCATTGCTCCTAAAATAAACTTAAAAGTATTAATTAAAAATAAAATAAAATAAATATTATTAATTATAATTTACACCATAAATAAATAAATGACTACTCACATAATAATCAAATTCAGTGCATAATACGAAGATTCAAAATATTCAGACAAAATTTGCTATCACTATTGCGTGCTCATCAAATTTAATATTAATCATTATTATTATTACTTAAAATTTTAATTTTTATATTTTAGAATATAAATTTTTTATATTTGATGTGAAATTATTAAAGAATCCGACAGACTTCTGAAATTTTTGGCCAAGAAAAATTAGCAGATAATTTATTTTTATTACTTAAAAAAAAAAAAGAAAAAAAAAAAAGAAGCAAAGCAGTCAAAAAGATAAAATGCAAAAAAAATAATAACTAAATAAATAAAAAATAGCCCAACCCTAATAACCTAGTAATGCTTGGCTATATATATATATAAATAATAAGAGAGGGAGAACATGATGTAGTGAGTACAAGATCGCTTAAGAGTAGCAGCAATATTAAGATTAAGATTAAGATTATAAAAGAAGAAAAGAAGAAAAACAAATAGAAGGAAAATGGCGTCGTCGACGTCGGATCTGTCGATGATCCTCCCTCGCGTCCTCATCGTATCCCGTCGCAGCGTACGCAAGAACAAGTTCGTCGACTTCGTCGGTACAAATTAAATTTCTAAATCAATCAAAACCCTTCTTCTCTCAATCCGTACGTCTCCTTTTAATTATTCATGCCTAGATCTATAATATATATATATATATATATATATATATATATATATATATATATATATATATATATATATATATATATATATAGTAGTAGTAATAATTATTATAATAATGAATAATCCTCAAATGCTGCTGTTATTCATGAGCAGCTAGCGCTTCTTTTTTTTATTTTTTATTTATTCAATGAAATCACTATTGCGGGCATTCGTGGTCGTCAGGCGAATACCACCTGGACCTGATCGTGGGGTACGGGGCGGTGCCGGTGATCGTGCCGCGGGTGGCCGGGGTGCACATGCTGCTGGACAGCTTCGAGCCGATCCACGGCGTGCTGCTCTGCGAGGGCGAAGACATCGATCCCTCGCTCTACGGAGACGATGGCGCCGTCGGCCCCGCGGAGATCCCCACGGGGCTCTCCGCCGACGAGCTCGACGAGATCCGCCGCCTCCACGCCAGCGACGCCGTCGGCGACCGTGAAAAGGACAACATCGAACTGCGTCTCGCCCGCCGCTGCCTCCAGCGCAACGTACCATTCCTCGGCATCTGCCGCGGATCCCAGGTCTTTTTTTTTTTCTGTTTTTTAAATTTTTTTTTAATTTCTGGTTACTCCTGTACCGTAAATAATAAAAAAATTAAAAATTTAAAATTTAAAATTTTTGCTGCACAGGAACTTCTTATGAATAGTATAAATTTTTTATTCTAAGATAAAAATGAGAGGTTGGAAAAGAATGATCGGTGAAAAGTCAATTGTTATGTACTCTGTAGTGATAATACCTATTTTATTTTACTAACGGTAAATTTGATAGTTTCACATTTGGAATTGTTTTCAATTAGTTTTTACTCCTAAGCCGGTCATGTTCTTAGTTTCTGTTTGGTCTTGCTATTGCTTTTGTTTTCAGTTATTGCTACATTGGAATGAACATTTAGCAGAATTGAGATTTACAAGTACGAAGCTCCAATTGCACTGCTTTTGCTTTTGCTTTTGCTTTTGCTTTTGTTGGAGCATGAACAAGTCCTCAGGAAGGATTTATATAGAAATGTTATCGATTCTATATTTTATCTGTCGCAGAGCAACAGAGTTTGATTTAATTTTCTATTTAACACCAGGTCCTCAATGTTGCTTGCGGTGGCACCCTTTACCAAGACGTCGAGTGTGAACTCTCCAAGACCGGAAAAGAGGCCGTTGTGCACATCGACTACGACGACTACGACGGCCACCGCCACCCGGTGGCGGTCGTCGAGAACACTCCCCTGCATTCGTGGTTCCACGATTCACTACAAGAGGGAAAGATGGAGCTCATGGTGAACAGCTACCACCATCAGGGCGTGAAGAGGTTGGCGGACCGATTTGTTCCAATGGCTTTCGCCCCTGATGGATTGATTGAAGGGTTCTACGACCCGGATGCGTATAATCCGGAGGAGGGTAAGTTCATAATGGGCCTTCAGTTTCATCCTGAACGGATGAGGCGGCCAAGCTCCGACGAGTTCGACTATCCAGGATGCCCAGCGGCTTATCAGGTACATACAAATCTTCTTAATGATCTAAAGTTCATCACTCTGCTTCTCTCAAGTTCTATAGTAATGTTCGTGTTCAGTAGTTGCATCATTTCAAAGATTACTCTCTCTTCTCATTCGCATGTCGTGCTCGCGTTCGACTATCATGTCAATTTCGGAAACTGACCAAGTTAGCATAGATGTTTGCAACATGAACTCAGTTTCTTCGTCGGAGTATATTGTGTTATTTTTGTTTAGACAAAGTCGCGTTAGCTACGATTTCAGGTTTTTTTCGATAATTTTATGTCTGTTGGAATCGTCCTATTGTGACCTTAATGTTCATCTTAGCTTCATCCATCTTTTGTTGATATGCATAGGAATTCGTGAAGGCGGTTATTGCTTACCGAAAGAAGGTTAATAATGTGGGGGAAAATCCCAAGGACGCCCCAAAGATGGATCAAGAAATGGAGAAGAGAAGGAAGATCATCGTCCGGAGCTTTTCGATCGCGAAGAACTTGTACGACGCTAGAATCGACATGCCATTATGGAAGGAGCCCGAGCTCGAAGCTGGAGCTGAATTTCTTGAGGTAAAAATCATCTTACTTGGCAGAGAGAGTTGTAGACTCTTCAAAAACCATTTACTGAGCAAAAAAGAGTTCCCCAAACGGACAAAGTCACAGTACATATTGAAAAGTTTACTTATATTTCAATTGATATGGATTCATGACTCATTTTCTTTGTTCAAGTTCGATAGTTGTATTGTGGTACGTGTTTCTGAGATACACAAAGCAAGAAAAAAGGAATTTTCAAACTAGGAAACCATATTTTCAGTTATCACAAGATTGTGTCCAAGTATCTTTAATATGACATTGTCATTCCCTAAATATTTGTAGTCGAACACCGTGCTAAGTCTGCAGCAGGACAAGAGACTGAAACAGATGGGCGCGACAGTTCGGAACGCGTCGTCATACCTACAGAGACTTAAGCTGAATGAGGAGAGGGAGCAGGTCGCGAGGGAGTTTATGGAGAGGATGTCGGCTGAGCATCTCTCCAATTTGCTCTCTTTCTATCACATTATGGAGAAAATTTGCTCAGAGGTGTTGGAGAAGAAGCTGATGAACACTTGAACTTCTCCTTGAAGCCACTTCAATATTGTCAACTTACCATGAGACTGAATTGCCCTAAAGTCTTTTTGTTGTATTAATTCTTTTGTTCTTATCCTTCTCTTCACTACATTTCTCATCTAATTGTCAGCTTTTTATGAAATAATCATTTTCTTTAAAAGAATAAACTGCTTGTGATTTTTTTTTTTTAAGGGTAAATTATATTTTTGGTCCTCAAACTGTAATGAGCGTGACATTTTATTTCTCTACATTTTAATTTATTATAAATTTTGGCTCAAATTTTTTTAAATTTTTATAATTAAATTTATAATTCAATTTAGTTAGATAAATATTAATAAAATTTTAATGAAAAAGCAATGAAAAGTACAAGTTTGTAATTAAATTCATACACCAAATAAATAAACGGTAGCATTCTATCTAGTTCTCAAAAAAAAAAAAAAAAAAAAAAAAAAGAAAAAAAAAAGAAAGAAAGAAAGAAAAAAGAAAAAAAAGAAAAAAATTGCTCAAATCGAAAACGGCCTATTTCTCAACCTAAGGAATAGCATGTAAAGAGAAACAAGTGATCGTACGCTTAGATCATACCCGATTGTTACACCCGGTGAAATTCGGGCCGGAGAAACCCGAGTCAATAAAACTAGCCCGGTCAATAAAATTCCGAAACAATCTACCAGAAAAGAATAAGTAAAGAATAAGTTAAAAGGTCTACCTCCTCTAGCATCTTCAGGATTAAAGATCATATCATGTTAAAATCACCTGTGCAAAAAAAAAGAAAAAGCAAAACTAGTAGTTTTGATGTTGAAACAAGCTATATGGGTAGAACTTGTGTTGACTCGAAATTTTTTTCTGCGAGAATAGAGTGAAATTACTTATTATTTCTGACCAACTTTAATGGTACTGTAAAAATATAGAAGAAACAACTTCTTAATTAAGTTAACCCCTATTTTAATGATTCAATATTATTCCAATACCTGTTTTAATTAATAACTTATAGGCCATATACATAATTTCGAAAATCATCATATTTTTATGGCTTATTTACACAATAATATACTCTATTTTATAAGTTTTTTTTTCACTTTTTATATTGTATAAATTTTTTTTCTAGTACACCACTCAACTATTCCTTTTTTTTTTTCAATCGGTATATTATAAGCAATAAATCAATAATTTTATTTGGAAGCTGTCAAAAAATGCTAATTAAAAATGGTAGAGTATATATTCAACTTATTTTCACATAAAAATAATAAAAAATATTAAAAATAACTTGATAGAAAGTTTCAATGAGCCTGTCATGAAATTCATCTTACATTGTTTCTACTATTTAATAGGTGCTTCTTAATAAAGTTGTTAAATCTTATATAAAATAATAAATTTATTAACCGTATTGTAGAAATTAACGAAGAAAAAAAAGGTTTAGTGATATCATGAAGATTCATTTTATTTTATTTTTCTCTATTTAATGTGTGCTTCTTAATAAAGTTATTAAATTTTGTTTAGAATAATAGATTTGTTAACAATATTATAGAAATTGGCGAAAAAAATAGTTTACCGATATATATGAGAAAAAAATAGTACAAAATAGAAAAATAAAAGTAATTCTAAAATACAATATAGAGAATGATAAAAATATAATAATACAATAAAGTCTTTTAAAAAAAATAATACTATGCAGTAAATGAAAATAACACTACAATACAGTGTAGTAAAATAAATACCTCCCTAGATTACATACTGCAATATCAGTAATACTTTCTTAAATTTAAAAATATAATACATACCATATGTGAGGAACTAAGGCTAACGAGACGAATCTCACATCGCCTGATACTTGTGAGTGTGCTTGAGCCTACCGTGGACGTCAGGGCTTAAAGGGAGGAATAATGTGACACATCCGGAATTTGTATTAGTCATATATATAAATAATATAATAGAACTAAATCTCTTAACCCGACTATGACATTTTGGGTGGTAGCTAGGTCCAAGAGGTTAAGAGAGTTGAGCATGTCAGAACTAGACTAGTTTTAGGATGGGTGACCCCCTAGAAAGTTGGGGCGTCACAAGAAACGAGTCTACTCGGAGGGAACCCAGATCAGAAGAGAGCTAGAACCAGCTCGAGCCGAGAAAAATAGAGTTTTCGGAAGAAGAAAGGAACTTGAGGAGGACTTCTTTTCCTCAAGTCGGTTCATACTAGAAGAAGTGTTCTTGGGTGATCTCAGAGGTCGATCACTACCTTTCACCGAGCGGTTCAGCTAGATGTGGGGAATATCACTAAGTAAGGGTGATCTCTTGTCTTGTTTATTGTTCTTGAGTCTTAGTTTGCTTAATTGTTTTCCTTGTCCCTAGATTTTGTGTATGGAGATTTTGAGGGAGTGTTGTATAGAGTTTTCTGAGTTTTGAGGATTCAGCCCACAGAGGTTAGCGACCAATGAGTCTGTTGTGTATGTCTTGTGGACCTTAGAGTAGAACCATGATGGTTTGGAAACTGCTTGAGCGGTGGTGCGTGAGAGTGTGGATGTTTAGCACCTATCTTAGGTGTAGCCTAGGAGATGCCTAGAGGCGAGAACTCTATTGTGTATTGAGCTGGGTAGTTAACCTTCGGGCTATTGAGGCAAGTGAGTGCTTTTTGACTAGGGAGAAAGTTGATGCTTTCGACTCCTTAGGAAACTTGTGTATAAAGCTAATTATGGGTGAGGCGACGTGAGCATGACTCGACCCCCCCATGCGGCGTTGTAGGTGCACAACCCACACTACAACAAAATTAAGCTATAGCGACACTTTTAAGTATTTCTAAAATCTAAAAAAAGTGTCGCTGACAAAAATACCGACACTTATTGTAAGTGTTGCTATATGTGCCGTCGCTAGGGTGTATAGCGACACATTTTTATAATGTGTCCCAAAAATGTGTCCCTATAAACCTAATTTTGGATATAGGTGGAATATAGATAGGATACTTATACAAAAGTGTCACAAACATGTGTTCCTATAACCTAATTTTGTTGTAGTGCCACTGGAGAGCGACCTGGGCAAGTCTCGATTCTCTAGGCGTCACGCAGTTTGTGGGAATAACCCAACGAGAGCGACGTAGGTGGTAACCCGGCTCTCCTAGCGGCAAGATTGTTTAACCAGGTGATGACAAGTGCGTGCTTCTTTAGCCCACCACTTGGCACCTAGGGACCAGTCTGGGGAGTTGTACGGGGAGCCCTACCTTGCCTAGACAAATGTATGGGCAGCCGATGGGAGAATAGTTCGATGAGTCGACCTCCACTCAGTGTTCGTACATGTTAACCGATTGGTGTATGTGAGACCCCTTTTGGCTCTTGCATTGGTGAGTTGTGCTTGGCGGATCTGAGCCAAAGCTTCCAGTAAGTGAGATGGTTCTGGTAAGAGGGTGATGAGGCATCTGGGGTATTCTTGACCTTTTACTGTTTTCTTGTTATATGTGTTTGCTCTCTGATTTTCTTTTGTTGATACCTCCTGTAGACCAAGTGTAGAACATTCTTCCTCTGTGATTGAACCCACTAGAAATTTTTAGTAGTTCTCACTATGTGAGATACTGAACTTTTGCAAATGGTAAAGTTACAGTATGGTGGGTTGGTCAGTATATTGGAGAAGTGTTTGGCCGAGTCGGGAGTGTTTTAGCATGAAACGGCGCAAAAAACTAAGCCCGAGGTGTGTTATAGAAGGTTTTTTTAGGTTTCGAGTGCGGATCTGGGCGCCCGAATCCGCACTATAGCCGCCCCAAATAGGAAAGAAAGAGAAAGACACGACGGGTGGCGCGTCTCGCGAGGTAGCTCGATGCCCGAGGTGACCGGCCACGTGGCGATGAGGCGTGGTAGTGGCGCGGGCGTGACGCGTGACTCGGGGCTGCTGGGTTGGCGACCACGTGGGCTGCTAGGCTGGGCAGTGGCACGTGACGCAATGCGTGCGCTAACGCGACAGGACGCATAGCGGCTCCAGGTTGGCTGCGTGTACGCAAGTGGGCACCCGAAGTGCCCACTGTAGAGACTCGAATGGTTCGACCTGCCTCTCTGCTATTTAGGTTGCCTGAATGGGCTAGTTTTGAGCGCCCGAATGTGAATTTTAGGTGTCCAATTCTCATTTTTTTTAACTATTTAAACATGAGCCCACCCCTTTTTCTTCTTCTTCTTTTTCCTTTTTACTTGCATCCGTGAGCTTTTGGAGAGAGAAACAGAGAGCGAGGGAGAGCGAGAGGGAGACGACGATCGTGCGAGGAGTGTCGTAGAGCACGCGAATCGTTTCGAGGTGTTGAGCACGAACGCGTGCGCGTGAGATCTTACAGTGCGTCGATTTTGGGGTAGGTCTTATATTTTTTATATATTTTTTGTTTGAATTTTTTGAGGAAGACTTTGTTGTTATAGGTTTAGCCTGTTAGTGCTTATGGATTTGAGTTTTGTACCCTTTTGTGCTTGACTGGTAGGGCTAAGCTTTTTTGTGTCGTGTGGCTGAAGCAGGGTGTCGCCAGATATTTCAGGGTGGAGCCGTTTGAGTGTGGTGATCATCGTTGACCGTGCTATCTTTTCATCGTCCGTGTTCTGTCGGAATTTGAGATCCAGGTGGATTCCATGTCGCTGAAAATGGCGGAGTATTGATTATATCTGCTTGTTAGATGTAGGTGTTTTAACTGTCTTTCTGTTGATTAATAGTTGTAGAAATATACACGCAATGATTGGTTAGTGTTTTATAGTGTTTGGATTGTTCGGGCTGAGGCCAGAAATATTATTATTTTATTATTAGAGGGTTTATGTGGGTTGTTTGTTTGCGCGGACTTCGGGGCAGGTACTACTTACTATATGGTTGGGTTTATTTGTTTATTAGGTGATCCATGTTGCCAACTGAGGGGTTAGTGTTTTAGCGGGATGTTCCTATATGGGTGGTACCTTAGTAGTGATATTTGTGCTGCATCTTACTAATATAGAGGTTGCTTTTGCCTTGAGGTTTGGTGGAACGTAGGCCAGTGTGTGGGAGTGTGTGCCTAGGGCACTGTGATCGAGATATTGGATACTTCTAGTATTGGGGGTGAAGGGGGACCGGCCGTGGGGTTACCGAGCACACCTCAACCCACACAGCACACGAGCGCAGCGGAAACAGAATCTTTCGTAGATGAAAGTAGGCGAAAACGATTGTAGAAAACAAGCACGAGAATAACAAAAGAAATAAAACAAATAAGGGAATGGAAGGATACGAGAATTACGTGGTTCGGCCAACAATGCGTCAACCTACGTCCACGGGCAAGACCACCTCAATACGTTATTCGATTAATCCACGGCACAAAAGTACAAGGAGTAAAATTAGATTACAAGAAACTCTCTCACGAAGGCCCTCCACGTTTTTCCTCTCAATTAGGATTTTTCAATGAAGCCCTAAAAAATAAAAGATGAATCGTAAGAGTTAATATAACTCTAAAAAACCTAATTCTAATAGAAAACGATCTCCACCGTCCATCCGAGATTTTAAATCACTTCTAGTCGTCGTCCATATCCTCTTAAGAATTATCTTTAAGATATTCCTAAATCATCCCTAATCTTTAGGAACAAGATTGGATCAAATCCATATGGACTCGAAACATGATTTTACATAATCCAACAATTCTTCCACTTAAAAACATGTGCTGAATTTCACAAAATTGAAGATCTTGCCAAAATTCCCACTCTCCTCATGTAGCTCCAAGACCGAGAGAAGTCATACTCCAATTGAACTTCTCTCGAGTTACCGGTTTCGTTAAAATATCCGCTGGATTCGCATCTGTGTGAATTTTCAACAATGAGATAAAACCCTCATCCACCACATCTCTCACGAAGTGATAGCGAATATCAATGTGTTTCGTCCGAGAGTGAAACGCCGGATTCTTCGCCAAGTGTATTGCACTTTGACTATCACAATTCACTCCCACCACATCTTGCTTCACTTTTAATTCTCCTAAAAGTCTTTTTAGCCAGATAGCCTTCTTACAAGCATGTGTCATTGCTATGTACTCCGCCTCCGTCGTCGACAAAGCGACTACCGATTGAAGCTTCGACTCCCAGCTAATAGCACCACCGCCCATGGAGAAAACATAACCCGTGGTAGACTTTCTTCTGTTTTTATCTCCTGCGAAATCTGCATCCACATATCCGACGCACTCCAAACCCGCAGAACCATAACAGAGTGAGAAATCCGCAGTACCTCTCAAATATCTGAGAATCCACTTCACTGCATTGCAATGTTCACAACCTGGATTCGCCATATACCGACTCACTGCTCCCACTGCTTGAGCAATGTCGGGTCTCGTGCACACCATGGCAAACATAAGGCTCCCTACTGCCGATGAATATGGTACCCGAGCCATGTAGGTCTTTTCTGCTTCCGTACCCGGTGATTGCTTGGCCGACAATTTTAAATGAATAGGAAACGGGGTAGAAACTGGCTTTGCGTTTTGCAAGTTGAAGCGCCGCAGAACCTTCTCCACATAACTCTTCTGTGAAAGCCAAACTTTCCTATTCTTTCTCTCCCGTAGTACCTTCATCCCGAGTATTTGATTCACAGTTCCTAAGTCCTTCATATCGAACTCACCGGCTAACTGAGTCTTCAAGATAGATATCTGGTCCTTGTTATTTCCGGCGACCACCATGTCGTCGACATATAATAACAAAATACAGAAGCTCCCGTCATTATAATCGCAGAAATATGCACAATGATCCGCTTCAAGCCTATCAAAACCCAAACTTATAATGAAGGAATCAAATCGCTTGTACTAACACCTTGGCGCCTGTTTCAAGCCGTACAACGATTTGTTCAACCGACAAACCAAATACTCCTTGCCTTTTTCGACAAAGCCTTCCGGTTGCGACATATATATCTCCTCCTCCAGGTCACCATGCAAGAATGCTGTTTTTACATCCATCTGCTCGAGCTCC
Source organism: Tillandsia leiboldiana (assembly GCA_029204045.2). Lineage (NCBI taxonomy): Eukaryota > Viridiplantae > Streptophyta > Magnoliopsida > Poales > Bromeliaceae > Tillandsia > Tillandsia leiboldiana. The sequence continues at coordinate 33,219,143 of CM055072.1, read as the reverse complement.
AAATCCATGACCACTGCGATCGCCAAAACAACCCGAATAGTGGTAAGACGAACCACCGGTGAGAATATCTCATCGAAATCGATTCCCGGTTTCTGAGCATATCCCTTAACCACCAATCTTGCCTTGAACCTCTCCACATTCCCATCTGTATCCTTTTTCACCTTAAACACCCACCGGCATCCAATCGCGTTCCTTCCTTTCGACAAATCAACAAGTTCCCAAGTCTTGTTCTTCCGAATTGACTCCATCTCCTCCTCCATCGCGCATTGCCACTTCCCAGCGTCAGTCGACTCACAAGCCTCCTTATACGAAGTCGGCTCATCTTCTTCCGCTAAAGCAACATATGCACTGACATGGTTTGCAGAAGGAATAAATGAAGTAATATATTCATTATACCTCGCAGGAGGTCTAATAACTCTACTAGGACGCCCGGAATCCGCTGGCGACTCTACCGGTGAATTTGTATCTTCGGATGATTGCGGAGATTCCAAGTCAGGTTCATCATCAACCACTTCATCATCCTGTTGTGCTTGCTCAACTTGCACCTCATCACGCGCTTCAAAGAGCTCAATTGGAATCATAGCATCATCATCTTGCTTTTCCTTGGTGCCTTGAAAGGACCCTTCATTGAAGATAACGTCACGACTTATGACTATTTTGTGGGTAGTAGGGTCCCACAATCGATACCCCTTAACACCTTTCGCATAGCCAAGAAATATACACCTCCGAGAGTTCTTATCCAATTTTGACCTTTTCTCCTTCGGTATCCACGCATAAGCATCACATCCAAAGACACGAAGATATGAGTAATCAACGGACTTGCCGCTCCAGACTTCTTCAGGAATTTCCAAACCAAGTGATTTTGTCGGCGCTCGATTAATCAAATAACAAGCCGTGCTCACGGCTTCCGCCCAAAATCTCTTGTCGAGTTTTGAAGTACCCAACATGCTACGGGCCCTCTCCATGAGTGTTCTATTTAACCTCTCCGCTACACCGTTTTGTTGCGGTGTACCGGGTACCGTGAGATGCCGCTTAATTCCATGCTCAATACAAAACTCATCAAATTCTCTTGAACAATACTCCCCTCCGTTATCAGAACGTAGGCACTTAATTTTTAAATCCTTTTCATTCTCCACAAGAGTTTTGAACTTCTTAAAAGTCTCAAACACATCGGACTTTCGCTTTAGAATATACACCCAAGCCTTCCGAGAGTAATCATCAATAAATGAAACAAAGTAAGAACATCCGCCCAACGAAGTATCGGGCGACTCCCAAGTATCCGAATGAATCAACTCGAGATGCTTCTTACTTCTTTGATGTGATAGAGAAAAAGACAACCTTCGTTGCTTCCCGTAGATGCAATCTTCACAAAAAACTAATGGCGCGGACTTGTAACCTGAAAGAAGTTCACGGTTGGATAATACCTGCAATCCGCGCTCACTCATGTGTCCTAAACGGCGATGCCACACCGTTGAAGACTCCACCTTTGCGCTTGCAACAACCGCTTCTCCCACTTGAGTCTCGCCCACTAATCTATAAAGGCCACCTACTTGCTCTCATTTCATCAACACCAAACAACCTTGACATACCTTCAAGTGATCTTTCTCGCCGATGAATTTAAACCCTTGTTTGCAAAATTTTCCAAGTGATAGAAGACTTTTCCGAAGTGCAGGAACATGTCGAACATTAGAAACCGTCCGAATAACACCATCAAACATCTTGATCCGAACGTCTCCCACTCCAACCACCGGACATGCCGTGTTGTCACCTAAATAGATAACTCTACAATCCCGTGACTTATAAGAATGAAACCACTCCCTATAGGGAGTCATATGGAATGACGCCCCCGAATCCAAGATCCAATGATAAATAAGTTCGGATCTATCCAATGCGACTAACGCATCTCCGTCTTCTGAACTAGCCGACTTAGCATCTGCTTCGGCTATATTACCTTGAAAATTATTTGAATCGGATTTACCATCAACTCTTTTAACCCGACAATCTTTCTTCACATGCCCCAACTTTCCACAATTCCAGCACTTTACTTTCTTTTTGCCCTTGGATTTTAATCTCGACTTTCCTCGATCACCATACTCCCTCTCGAAAGGTCTTCCCCGTGCTATCATAGCCTCCCCCGAAGAACTTCCTTGGCTAGACTTCCGCCTCATCTCCTCGGTAAGTAATGATGCAACTACCGACTCCATCTTAAGGGTTTCAACATGGCTCAAGTTCATAATCAAATTATCCTAAGTTTCCGGCATCGAGCAAAGTAAAACACTTGCCTTTTCTTCTTCATCAATTCTCACGTCTAGGGCAGCGAGTTTGCTCACGATAGAGTTGAATGTACTTAGATGTTCTTGTACCGGTGCCCCGTCCTTCATCTTTAGATTGTATAATTGTCGCCTTAAGAAAATTTTGTTCACCAATGACTTTCCTTCATAGAGATTTTTTAATTTATCCCAAATCCCTTTTGCGGTAGTCTCGGTCTCCATATTGAATAACACCGAATCATCCAGTGCCAAATATAGGTTTGCCAAAGCCATCTTGTCATTCTCTTCAAATTGTTTATCCGTCATCTCTTCCGGCTTATTCTCTATTCCTTGCAGGGCGATCTCACAAGCATCTTTAATCAAAACTGCTTGCATCTTCAGTTTCCACAACGCAAAGTTCGCTCCATCAAATCGAGAAATCTCATACTTTGCCACTGAAACTTTCTCCGCCATCGTTTCACCGTCAACGAACTACGAATAACCAAACACTCCGATACCAATTGAAGGGGGACCGGCCGTGGGGTTACCGAGCACACCTCAACCCACACAGCACACGAGCGCAGCGGAAACAGAATCTTTCGTAGATGAAAGTAGGCGAAAACGATTGTAGAAAACAAGCACGAGAATAACAAAAGAAATAAAACAAATAAGGGAATGGAAGGACACGAGAATTACGTGGTTCGGCCAACAATGCGTCAACCTACGTCGACGGGCAAGACCACCTCAATACATTATTCGATTAATCCACGGCACAAAAGTACAAGGAGTAAAATTGGATTACAAGAAACTCTTTCACGAAGGCCCTCCACGTTTTTCCTCTCAATTAGGATTTTTCAATGAAGCCCTAAAAAATAAAAGATGAATCGTAAGAGTTAATATAACTCTAAAAAACCTAATTCTAATAGGAAACGATCTCCACCGTCCATCCAAGATTTTAAATCACTTCTAGTCGTCGTCCATATCCTCTTAAGAATTATCTTTAAGATATTCCTAAATCATCCCTAATCTTTAGGAACAAGATTGGATCAAATCCATATGGACTCGAAACATGATTTTACATAATCCAACAGGGGGCTCGTGAGTTGACCTTGGGGTTTATGTTTTGTGTCAACGATGATCTGAGTGATCATCGTTTGATCGTAACCTGCATGCCACATCGAGTTTTAGTGGGATTTACCAGTGTGAAATAAGAGAGAGAGAGAGAGAGAGAGAGAGAGAGAGAGAGAGAGAGAGAGAGAGAGATGATGATGGGAGGCTAACGGTCGGCGAGCGCACCAACGGTAGTATGGCTTAATTTGCTGGTAGAGGGAGGTAGGCTAGCGCCTATTATTGATGGGCGCACCATCGAACGTGTAGCTCGGATAGTAGGGAGATTTGACTTATGCCTATCTATTGCCAAGCACACCAACGACCGTGTAGTATGGCAGTATGGCAGTATGTCACGCCACGAGACTGCTAATTTGGTCGGTTCGGACACGCCAACAGACCCGCCAATCGGACATGACATCTTTATACGTGAGAGGAACAATAACTATCTCAAACACAATGAGTATAATGAGATATACATGAGTATCAGAGTTCAACTAACTAAACATTCAACTTTAAATATAAACACCACTGAATAAAGCTGAAATATAAGTACATGAATGAACACTATGTCTGCGGCCACGAATGACTCACTTCACACGGTTCATATTTTTGTTTAGTCCGTGGAGTAGTATTTGTGATTCAGATTAGTATATATATATATATATATATATATATATATATATATATATATATATATATATATATATATATATATATATATATATATATATATCAGGTATTGCGGATCCATAGCTTTCAGTAGATACATGCATCTACTGTTTATTACCCCCATAAAATATTAGGGTATCTTCGATTAAAAGACCTCTGAAATGCTGATAATATAATAGACTGGAATCAAATAAAATATAAAGTTTATTATATAGGTTGTTGTCCAATTACATTGCTTAACCAAAGGCATACCCTCAGTGTACATGAATACATTATAAATACATAAAAGAAAAAAGTGCTCATTTTAACGATATAGCAGTCGATTTGAATCCGGATTTCTCAATTTAACGACATGACGATCCAATTAAATTTGAGTTACTCAATTTAAAATATGGCAATCGAATTAAATTTGGATCGCTTAGTTTATTGAATATGATTTTAATTTTGAATGCACCTTATTTATAAGTTCTAAAATGCTAAGATTGATTAAACTCTAAGTATATATATTAGGGTTAATCAAATTAAATTTGATTGGGCTAGCTCTAAGTTTATATTTTAGACCTCAATGTGTCCAACTTAAGGTGTAAATTAAATAAATTATAATCATATGTGTTAGGACTTAGTTGGATTCGATTTAAATTAAACTCTAATTATATGTATTAAAGCCTAATTTGTTTTAATTGAAATTTGGTTTGATTGAACTCTAAGCATACATATTAGAGTCCAATTACGTATGATTTGATTTCACCCTAAAGTAAAAGTTGGCTAAATCCTAAGTACATGTTTTAGGATTAGTCAAAGTTAATTCAAATTAAACTCTAATTATATGTATTAGAGTCTAATTTGCGTTAATTGAACTCTAAATATACATGCCAGAGTCCAATTATATATGATTTGATTTCACTCTAAAGTGAAAATTGGCTAAATTCTAAGTACATGTGTTAGGATTAGTTAAAATTAATTCAAATTAAACTCTAATTATATGTATTAGAGCCTAATTTGCGTTAATTGAACTCTAAATATATATGCTATAGTCTAATTTGATTTGGTTTAACTTTACCCTAAGATGAAAGATAACTAAGTCCTAAGTATATATGTTTGGACTTAGTTGGGTTTGATTTAAATTAAACTCTAGTTATATATGTTAGAGTCTAATTTGATTTGATTGAACTCTAATTATATGCATTAAAGCTTAGTTTGATTTGGTTAAGTTCTATATATGTTAGAACGTTTTGTCGGATCGTTGGCGCTAACCATTAATCTCAAAAGTTTGAGCTATTAGAAATACACAAACAATTTACTTAAAACGTATAGACACAACGTCCACAGGTCTCGACCGAACTCAAAGCACCTGAACGTTAGGTCTATTGTTGAACCTCTTGCCATTAGGTCTATTGTAGACCGCAACTCCACTCAACTTATTTGGCTCACCCAACTCAACTTATTAATCTCCTAAACCTATTATCACAAGGTAGAAAGTTGGATATATTTTTAATTCACAAATAATTAGCCAACACGTTCGAGTTTTGGTTCATATAGTTTGGATTGTATTTGGATTATAGTCTGGGTTCACTACAAGAAAAGCGGCCTTTGGCGACGCTTTTTGAGCCACATAACGACGCGTAAAAGCGTCGTTAATGTAGTCGCCGACGCTTTAGAAAGCGTCGGGAAGTGGGTCGGTAAGTGCAGTGACGAGAGAAATATGGCGACGCTTACAAAAGCGTCGGTAAATATACCGTCGCATTATTCCCGACGCACGAAAGCGTCGTTATGTTCGTCGGTAATAGCAATCTATTGTCGACGCATTAAAGCGTCGGCAAATGATCGTCAATTTACGACGCTATAAAGCGTCGTCTATTTTTCTTTTTCCCGACGCTCGAAAGCGTCGCTACTTTGGTTGGTAATAGAAATTATTGTCGACGCATTAAAGCGTCGGCAAATGATCGTCGATTTACGACGCTATAAAGCGTCGTCTATTTTTGTTTTTCCCGACGCACGAAAGCGTCGCTACTTTGGTTGGTAATAGAAATTATTGTCGACGCATTAAAGCGTCGGCAAATGTATATATATATATATATATATATATATATATATATATATATATATATATATAATTTGCAAGACAAACAAAAATTCAAGCAAGAACTAAAATCTATTTCTCATACACATTTATAATCAAAGTTTCGAGCCCAAATGTGAGAGGGAGTGTTGAATATAAAATATATAAACACCATTCCCTAATAGCTTAAAGTTTTTAAAATTGGTTCATATAATTTCACATGATATCAGATTCAATAAGTTGCTACGAGTGATCAGAATGTACATACCGAGTACATCATTATCAACTCACAAGGAATCCTATAAAAAGTACACAGCCAGTAAGTAGAAAAAAAAGTAACGAGAGCTGAGAAAGTACTCGCCAAAACCTCCAAAAGCTTACGATGTTTATGCGTCTGCAACTACAACAATATTCTGACCCTCAGTTAAACTTCCATCATCCATCTCCTCAGCATCGCCAAGGCTGCCTTGGGCTGATCCATGGGAACCATGTGTCCGGCATCATGAACCTGCACAGAGCACATTGCATACCATGATTTATTGGCCGTGCCTAGACAACCACAACAAACTATCAATCTACAAGCTTGCTGCTTTCCTAAGAGCAGAATAACTCCCATGCATTGTAGTCCCCATCTCTATTCACCACTCGAATCCACCCAAAATGAGCCAATAAATTTGTCTAGTAATTAAGGTTAAATGTATCTATAGCTCTTGTATTATCTAAAACCTGGGACCCGTTCCGAACTTTTCACCAACTATAGCTCTTGTATTTATCTAAAACCTGGTGGGAGTAAATGACCTTTCGATCCTATTGTGTAGCTAGATATTACCTTCCATAACCTCAATGAACGATCTTTTGATGCAGTAGCTAGATAGAACTTGTTTTCGCCCTCATGTCCTGGAAACATTCAGGAATGCTTGGTGTAAAAATCTCTGTTAATTATTGCACATATATAGGAATATTCTACTATGATTAAATGCACATGGGTCCAGTTACAGCTTGCAGCAATGTGCAAAGGAAAAAAATAATTACAATTAAGTAACAATGACGAGCCTTAACTAAAATAGAACGAAAGCCTCCATGAAAAGCACCACTACGACAAATTTCACCTATGAATAGAAAAGTTCAAGTATAAACAACCTTTTCTTTTGATAACTCTAGCAGAAGTAACCCCATCATTGTGTCCTGCTAAAATGTGTGTACACACTGCTCCTCCTTTCCACACTCTAATCAAAAAGAAAAAAAAACATATTATATTATGTCAATATGAATGACACCCCGAACCCCCTCTTCCCTTTTCTGTTTCCTTTCCTGAATTTTGGGAAAAGGGAAAATAAATAAAAAAAATGATAGTTCAGAGATGAAGAAAATTACCTCGCAAAGCCATCATAGCTCCCTATTAGTATGAAACTGCCAATGGGTACAAGTTATGAGTTCAATTAGGAAATGATAAACACAAATTACCAGTTCTATCATGGTTTCAATTAGGAAATGGTAAACATGTATCATCAGTGCTATAAAATATAACAATAAATAAATATGCAAGAGAGAGAGAGAGAGAGAGAGAGAGAGAGAGAGAGAGAGAGAGAGTAAAACCAAAAGTTAAATAATAAAAATGTGGTCCAACAGAGTCACCATCTACATTTAACACTTAGAAAGGAAAAGGTGAAGAACGAAGATGAACAATGAGCAACAATCGCTACCAGGCAGACAATTATATTGCAGTCAGGACAGAAAAGTAAACTGGAAATCCGACAAATATTGCCTAGGCATAAGACATTACTGGTGGTCTTATATGGTTCTATGTTCATTCATAAGCCTTTATGTAGCCAAATAGCACATCTAAAGTACCACAAACAAAACTAAGGTGTCAGTCATTAAATTTTTAATTGCCATTTAGCACTCATCACCAAGACATGTTCTCATTTTCTTCCAACAAATTTCGATAATCCCAAACTAAACAAATTGGCCTCTGTATTGTTTATATTGATCAAATAGTTGCACTGAAAGAAATAAATGATCCATATGCTAAGAAAAAAAAAAAACTCGCAACATTTGCGTGTTTCTGTTGGTAATCTGACTGCTTTGCTAGGGGCAGTTGCATCATCATGACTGCTAATCTCTCACAAACACCTGAGCATCATCAACCATAGTCTAGTGTCATTTGTTTGCAATTAATTGCATTAAAAACAACTTAAAAAACAGAGGCTTCAAATGGCTTTTTTTCAGCCTAGTGTCTCGATATAAAATGGCCTCATTACAGTTTATTAGCTCTTCCAAATACTTCTCATTATAACTTGATCCTGCTGGACTTAGGTTGCAAATTTGCATAGTTTTGATGGAAATATCTACCTTTGATTAGAGCTGTCTACTGCACTAACCCAATAATCATGGATACAAGGATCTTTTTGCTTCTTAGGGACAATTGCCTTTACATATTCAATTTCAAGTACTTTTTCCTGCAATTAATAAAAAAAGAAATAATATAATTAACAACAACAAGAACAAAGGAAAAGAGAAACAGAGAAAGAAGCATTATAAATGTTTAGCAAGAAACATACCGCAGAGATACCCTTGGCCAACAAGAACTGATCAAGTGGCATGCGAACAAGCTCTCCATCCACAAGAAAGTCAAAAGGTTGGTTCTGGTGTTCAGGATTGGCTATATAAATAATTACAACATAATAGCAGATTAATTTGATGATAAGAGGATAAGGAATGGGACAGGGAGAAAAGCAAATATAGTGTCAAAAACAAATGTTTAAAAAATCACAGCAAATATTGTAGCTTTTCTCTTGATCCCATAATAATCCCCCATATGACCTCTTGGAATTTAGTAAAAAACACTTAGCTGGCCAATTGTTCACTACAAAAATCTTTTGGGCCAAGTACAATCTTAACCATTTTCCCAGATCTGTGAACAATCTCATTCTTAGTTCCATGTATAAGTTGAAGCTTGTACAAAATCTTTTCTATCCACTTAATTTTACCGAAGTGAACTGGATGTATACACTCGACCATTTTCAGCTAATATAACAGTTACCTACTATGATAGATATCGACCATTTTCAGGTAATATAACTGTTACCTACTATGATAGATATCATAACTAGATATTACAACTAGTATTGGTTAAATATTACCATATAAGATCCTTCACATCTATGATTTAAGATTTTACTAGCATAGATCTGGGATTTTGTTCAACTAGGTGCTCCGTCGCAATTTTTTAAAAGGAAAGGTTCAGAATTTAGTTCCCACAGTCTTACTTATGACTGTCAAATGTGTGGTTAGTGGTCCTTATCCGACCGGCAAAATCTAACAAAGCAAAGTACATTACTACACTCATCGACCAAACTACCTAGAAAGGAAATTCAATTGGCTTAGGTGAAGTTGTTTTATAAATGAATTAGCAACATACTTCCAGCCACCACATTCATACAACTATGTGGATTTCAAAGACAATATTTTTGTTTTAAACAATTTTTAAAGAACAGAGAATAAGGGGTACACATCAATAATCAATAACACTAGAAAATATGAGAATGTTTCTAATTCAAATGAAGGAGCACTCACAAGTCTCATTGTTAACTCGAACATTCTATTGAATCTATCATCAACGGGTGCGCGTTGGGGGCGATGGGTGGCGGCGGCGACGAAGATGCCTTGCGCGCGCGTTGGGGAGGAGGGAGAGCTGCTGGGGGCGCGTTGGGGGCAACGGGTGGCGGCGGCGACGAGGTGCGCGCGTTGGGGGCGACGAGGTGCGCGCGTTGGCGGCGGCGACGAGGGCGCAGGTGGTGCGCGTTGGGGGCGATGGACGGCGGCGGCGGCGGCGGCGACGAAGTCTGCTGCGCGCTCGTTGGGGAGGAGGGAGAGCTAGCTGCTGTGTTGTGTGGGAGATAAAAAAAAAAAACCAGAGATGGGTGGGGAAAAAGGTAAAGTGTGTGGGGGTGGCTGTGGCGTGTGGTGGGAAAAAAAAAGAGGGGGGGGGGGGGGGGGGGGGGGAAGTAAAAAGTTATTTTTTGGTGTTTTCCCGCAATATTTATTTGCCGACGCAAGACTCAAGCGTCGTTAAATTTTTGACGGTAGCAAAAATTGCCGACGCTTTTTAAATGCGTCGTCGTAAAAGCGTCGGTATAGACCCCTTTTTTTTGTAGTGGTTGGATGATACATATATGGTTTAAATATGGTTTGGATTTCATATAAGGCCCATTAAATTTGGGTTGGATATATGATTTGGGTTTCATACAAGGCCCATGAAGTTTGGGTTACGTTAGGTTTATGTGATTCAAACTCAAAATTTAGGTTGAATTTGGAATTGAGGCTTGGGCTCAAATACAGTTGTGGGTTGAATTTGTGTTTCAATTTTGGATTGAACTTGGGCTCGTTTGGGCATATAATCAGTTTATATTGGGTTCAGATTTGAAAATTGGACTAAGTTTGGGCCCATATAATTCTGGGTTGGATTAAGTTTATGCCTGGGCTTAGTATGAGCTCGCATAATTCAAGTTAAGATGTAAATTGGCTATGGATCTAGAATTGGACAAAATTAGGGTCCCTATATTTCAAGATTAGAATCAAGACTGGGTTGGATTTAAGCTCACATTTTGGGCTTGGACTCAATGTGCTCTAAATGAGTTCAGATTAAAGTTTAGATTTGGCTTGGATCTGAGCTTGGGCTGAATTTGGGCCCATGTAGAATTAGATTAGACTCAGTATACGGTCGTACGGTTATAATATATTCTATGCTGGATGAGATCCATAAGGCTTGGGTAAAGCCCACATGATTTGGGTTCTAAATTAAGTCTTGAATATTCAGATTTAGATCCAGATTTAGCCCTTGGATTCGGGCTCAGTTTAGGCCCATACGAACTCAGGTTTTGAATTGAATTTACATGACTAAAATTTGGGTTTAGATTTATAAGGGCTAAAATTATGTTTATATATATATTTTTTTATCTGAATATAACCTAGAACGTTATTTGAGATCAAAACTAAAAATTTTAAATTTATATTTGATGCCCCGACAATCATATTTTTAAATTTGAATAGGTTTAAGCAAAAATTAAAATTTAAATATAAGTTCTTATCCAATTTTTTTTTATGTACGTATATAAAATTTTTAAGAGATCTATTTTATTGAAATAGCTAAAATATATCCTTCAGAATGAGTTTAAATTTTCAATTCATAATTCAAAACTTAAAATTTAATATTTTCTCTACTTTGCCTTATCTCAAGAGAAAATAACTTTCTTTCTTCCCTCTCTCCTTTCCTCTCTCTTGTTGTAAGCCTTGATTAATGCAGTTAAGAGTAATATATTGTTGAATTACCACCAACTTGAGTGGGAGCGGCTATTTTTTGAAGATAAAAGCACCGGTGATCGTGACATAATTGGGAAAACGCGGCAACTTCATTAACATAGGCGACGACAACATGCCTCTATGAAATATGAAATGAATGTAAACTACAATACAAGCGCAATGATCATGCTCAATATTTCTTTATTGTCGTTGGCAATGTATCCTCGAATGGCCATCATTCTTCTTTTTCATCGACAGCAAAGCGCGGGCGGATGTTACACTATCATATTGTTGTTGGTTTATTGATGGGTGGTCACCGTTCATCTCTTTTGCCGACAGCTAAGAGCCTAGCGGAGGGTCGCCGTGTCCAACCTCCATTGTAGTGATTGTCGATGCGTCGTTGCTTCCGCCGACGGCAAAGCACCGACGGATAATAATCCACCGTTGTTGAAGAATTGACGGATGCCCGCCATTCTTCTCTTCCGTCGACGGCTAAGCACCAAGCGGAAGGTTGCCGCATCCAAACCCTGTAGTGACTATCAATGTGTCGTTGTTTCCGTTGGCAGCACCAAGCGGAAGGTTGCCGCATCAAAATCCTGTAGTGACTATCGATGTGTCGTTGTTTCCATTGACGGCAAAATGCCTACGGATAAAATCCATAATTGTTGAAGAATTGATGGATGGTCGCCATTCTTCTCTTCCGACGACGGCTAATCGCCAAACGAAAGGTCGTCGCATCCAACCCTCGTAGTGATTGTCGATGCGTTGTTGCTAGCTTCCGTCGATGGCAAAGTGCTAACAGATAAAAAACCACTGTTGTTAAAGAATTGATGGATGGCCGCAGTTCTTCTCTTCCATCGACTGCTAAACGCCAAGCGGAATGTCGCCGCATCCAGCTTCCTTCGTCATGATCGCCATCGTCAATGCATGGTGAATTGATGTAGATAAGAGAGGGATGGAGAGTATATATTTTTTTAAAGAGAGGTAAGAAAGAAAATATAATCTTTTTTTTTTTTATGGATGGGTATCGTTGCCTTTTGTTTTAACACTATTTTTTTTTCTTTTTTTCTCCAAGAGTAATTGATTTTCTAAAGTTTTTTTTGTGATTCTTCTCTGATCACGTTTTCTTCTCTTTTTTTTTTTCTTTAAATAAGGTTTTAGTTAGTTATACATAAATCGATGAATAGAAAAATACGTGGTAGGTGATCGTGGAAAAACGATAATGTCGTATAAAAAAATAGTAAAATAAAAATTATTTATTTTATTTTTATTTATTTATTTATTTATTTATTTATTTATTTATTTATTATTTTGGTGAGCCACACAAAAAAATAAAGGAATAGATTTTTTTATCTATTCTTATATATATATATATATATATATATATATATATATATATATATATATATATATATATATATATATATATATATATATATATATATATATATATATATATATATATATATATATATTTGAATTGTGGGCCCACATCTATGGTTGGAATCTCAACATTTTTTTTTTTTTTTTTTTTTTTTTTTAATTGTAGATCCCACGTTTCCTACACATGTGAGAAAGAAAAAGAGAAAAAAAAATGTAGGGCCCATATATTTTCATAACAAAAGCCCAATTTGGAATTTGGACTAAATTTGGGCATGCACGAATTCAAAATTGAAGTGGAATTGAATTGGTATATTTAAATTTAAAAGTTTAAATTTCAAATTAAGATATCTCTCACCTTTCTTCTTCTTCTTCTTCCCTCCTCTTTTTTTTTATTACACTCAAACACACTAATACACTTTTAATTACATTTTTTCTTTCTTTTTCTTGTCATCTCTCAAAACACAATATTCACTCTGTACCAAAAAAAAGGGGCACTCTAGACTTGCTAGGTCCGGTACTTTACTGGGCCCTTACTGTCACGCCCTGGGGTCGAAACTGCAACCCGGGCTCGCCAACAGATCCGCCGCCCATACGGGAAGCTCCGTATAGACATAGCGACTAACCTGCAAAAGAATCATCTACACTAACAGATATCAGAGCTGAAAAGTAAAGTAGATAAATACAACTACAACTCCAATATAATACAAACCATCCTCACCAAAAATACATAAGTCACTCTCAGCAGTAAAGGAAAGATACAACTCGATACCTCACTACAAGGGTCGCTCAACACATCACTCACAAAAACTGGTAAGGGGTACCTCTACTCTCTCTCTCAGAGGATGACTGGAAGGGATCTATCTCGCGACTCCCTTACCTCGGTCAGAAGGAACAGTATCAGCAACAGGAGCAGCAGGAACCTCAGCAGAAGTCCCTGGGGAAAAGACATCACGACGGGTGTGAGAACTACCTCCCATAGTAGTTCTCAGTGGATGTCGCCAACAAGCCCGACGGTCTGCCCACTAAGTCTACTAGAGGCATAAAGTAACATATGCAGTGCTGTAAGGAAAAGCTGGAAAGTAAACTCTACAGCTACTATGCCTCTATCTAGAAGCTCAAAGAGTGGAACAGAAAGAACATGATGTCACAACTAGCCCTCAACTCAGATCACCCAATCTAAACTGACTGCCACATCGGGTCCAGTCAAACCTGCGCCTACCTACTGCCGTTACATCCCGGAGGACCGGACTTACGTAGGGCGTCCGTGACTGTCAAAACTGGCTCAGCCAGAGGGACGGTGCCCGTGACTGCCAAAACTGGCCCAGCCAGAGGGACAAATGCATCGACAAGTCGCGATAGAAGTATCAGGCCCAACTCTGGAGTGGCACTCGAGGGGCGCGACCCCACCGAGTAAAGTATACGCGCATCTCTGTCGAGCTCAAATGTGGCTCATGCAGGCTATGATCCAAATCTTCGATCAACAAGATCGGCTGTAACCAACAAAACACTGTCTCACTCACAGGCTGGAAAACTACACAGCCGAGACTCACTGTCACTCAGACGGCACCCAAAGAACCCTGATCTACAGACTGCTATCAAACTCCACTCGGTCCCCAGACACGAGTGTAAATGCATCCCACAACAACCCGACCTCTCGGCCCACTACCCGGGCGAGGAAAAAGCTAAGTCCAGAATGAAATATAGAATAGTGGTGTGGGAATGTCTAGAGCAATAAAAATCTTGCCCAAGTTGAAGTTTTCTACAGTCTGGCTGAACATGCTGCATATGGCAGGGGTGCTAGGTCAAGTTCTAAGATAACAATAATCAACAGCTTGTAGGGAAAGAAATAAACACATGATCATCTGACAGCATCAGGAGCATCAATTCCTATATTCTAGCATGCTATACAAATACATCTACAACATGCAAGTCCCTACACAGATAGAATTAATGCACAGTCCATAGGTCATGAAGACGAGGCCACCCACCTGAAGAGCTGAACGGTCCAAGTCCCACAGCTAAAAATACCAGGAAATCCAAATCTCCAACTCCAACGGGTCCAACAATACCCGCAAACTCTCCTGGGTATAACACAAAGTTCACAGTTACACTTTAATCCCAAAAATTAACCACGCACACACATACTAAAAATAAGTCCCAAAGATGTACTTATTTTACCTGCTAAAAGTGCCCACAAAATTCCAATAAAAATATCACAGCGATCTCCACGTCGAGACCTTCGAAACGGGTACCTGCACGTCCAATTCCGAGCCCCGTAGGCCGAGTTACAAATTCCACAGTACAGGCGCGCAAAAACTCACAACCACACAACTGTAAACTCTTGCACAGATAAAAAGGGAATAGTGTACCTCCGGGGAGGTCTCAGAAAAATTCAAGAAAAATATGATGATAATCCTCGCGACGAGTAGATGAAAAAAGTGTATAGGCTCGTCTCGATCCAACGTTTGAGCGCAGATAATAAAATCCTGCAAGATGCTGCTGTCCAGAGAGAAATCCTGTAGCAATGGGGGTTAAAAATGTACCAGGAACCCCAAGAAGAACTCGGATCAGAAGAAAGTGGTCAACAGGAAAAACATAGGCCTACCTCTAGTGGATCCAACGCCGTCAAAATCGTCCAAAAATACTGTCAGGGTAGCTCTGTAGACTTCCCAGACTGAAGTGCGGCGAAAACGGGCCTCCAACAGTATATCGTCGCTCTGCGCTACGATGCCGAAGTCGTCGACGCCGCGGCCTCCAAAAATTCCGGGCTTTCTCCGCAAGATGCAAAACATGGTGAGCAACAAGTTTGAAGAAGGGTGCTAAGTCCAGAGAGCTCGGGAAAAGCTTCAAAACGGTGAGCAAAGGGGCTATTTATAGGCCTCAACCCGGAAAAAGTAAAAGAAAAACACGAAATTGGGCTTTTGGGCCCAATTTCCGGGCGCCCCCTCGATTCGGGCGGCTACAGTGTTGGGCCCGGACCAACACTGTGCGCGCCCGAATGAGCCTGGAGCCGCCACGTGGCCCGACAGCTCTCCCCGCGCCCGGCGCATGCGCGCCCGCCACTCGCGGAGCGCCGCGTGGCCCGACAGCGGGGCGTGGGGCGGCTGCGCCCGCCCAACCGCGGGGTGCCACGTGGCGCCCCCACGTCACGGGCACCTGCCCCCAGCTGCCCCCAACGGCTCCCCTGGTGCGTGGACCGCGTGCGCGTGAGCCAGCCACTCACAGGCTGCCACGTGGCGCGCCCTGGTCCATGCGCCAGGCCGCCAACGTTCTGTGGACCGCGCTGTGTGAGCCGGCCAATCCGGTGATGCCACGTGGCACCAGGCCGGTCCGCGGCTTCCCCTATGCACCAGAATGCGCGAAAAACTTCCGGGGGTCCCTTTTTTGGCATCAGGACTCCGAAAAAGGCAAGTAAATAGCCGATTTTTGATGTTTTTTCGCGCTGAAACCAAATATGACCTCGGATTAGCCTAAAGCCCTTTCTAAATTCCGACGAAAACAGCCGGAAGGCAGGCTAAATCCCGAAGCCTCACTAAGTCCGTCCATCGCGTCCATTTGACGCATTGCGGGTCCCACACACCAACAATAGGTGTTATACAACACGGGTCATGGGAGAAGCAACACGGGGATCGGGGTCACTACATCCTCCCCCACTAAAAGAAAGTTTCATCCCCGAAACGAAGAAAACAAAACAGACGTACCTCAACAGGAAGTCTCAAACAGAAAGAGGTAGGCATCTCTCATCTCTGTCTCCAGCTCCTAAGTAGCCTCTCGCTCCTCGTGATTGCTCCACAAGATCTTCACATACGGAATGGCCCGGTTGCGCAATTCCCTCACCTCACGAGCAAGAATTCGCAACGGGCGCTCCTCATATACTAAGTCCTCGCCGATCTCCAGAGAAGTGAAGTCAATCACGTGCGACGGGTCAAACACATATCTCCTCAGAGCTAAGACATGAAAAACATCGTGAACTCCGGCCAGGCGTGGAGGAAGAGCAACTCTATAGGCCACAGGGCCTACCCTCTCAAGTACCTCAAAGGGTCCAATAAAGCGGGGACTGAGTTTCCCACACACTCCAAATCTCCGGACCCCTTTCGAAGGCGAGACCTTCAAGAAGACATGATCACCAATCTGAAACTCTAGGTCTCGCCGTCGAGTATCAGCGTAGCTCCTCTTACGACTCTGGGCTGTCTCAAGATGTTGGCGAACTACTCTGACTTTCTCCTCAGCCTCCAAAAGTAAATCCGGTCCCAAAGTCCTCCTCTCACCCACGTCACTCCAATACAAGGGCGACCGACACTTGCGTCCATACAACGCCTCAAACGGAGCCATCTGAATGCTCGTCTGATAGCTGTTGTTGTACGCAAACTCAACCAATGGTAAGTGTCGGTACTACCCTCCTCCAAAATCCATCACGCACGCTCTCAACATATCCTCGAGGGTCTGTATGGTGCGCTCGAACTGGCCATCAGTCTGTGGGTGGAAAGCGGTGCTAAATCTGAGCTGGGTCCCCAAGGCTGACTGTAGACTCCCCCAAAAGTGTGATACAAACCTCGGGTCCCTATCTGATACAATCGAGGCAGGTACACTGTGAAGCCTCACCACCTCATCCAAATATAACTGTGCCAGACGCTCCAACGACCAAGTCATCTGTACAGGCAAGAAATGTGCAGACTTGGTGAGTCTATCCACAATAACCCAAACCGCGTCGGCTCCACTCTGCGCCCTCGGCAGTCCAGTGATGAAATCCATAGTGATGTGGTCCCACTTCCACTCGGGAATTGGAAGACTCTGCAACTTGCCAGCAGGAACCCGGTGCTTTGCCTTCACTTGCTGGCAAGTTAAACAATGAGCCACAAATCTTCCAATGTCCCGCTTCATTCCGGACCACCAAAAATGTGCCTTGAGGTCCTTATACATCTTAGTACCACCAGGATGAATGGTATAAGGTGTATGATGGGCCTCTCTCAAAATCTGGTCTCTGATCTCAGGATCCCTAGGCACACATACTCGGTCCCTGTACCGCAGTACTCCCGAGCTATCCACTGTAAAATTCCCTATCTGATCTGCCTGAATCTGTGATCTGATCCTCACCAAATGGGGGTCCTCACTCTGTGTCTCCCTGATCCTGTCCAATAGAGTGGGCTGCAGGACTATAGACATAAGTCTAGCAGAGACCCCAGGGGATACCACCTCAATCTGTAGCTGCCTCATCTGCTCAACAAGCGGTGCCTGTTGTGTGATCAACATGCTCAAACTCTGCACTGACCTCCGACTCAAAGTATCTGCTACAACATTGGCCTTGCCGGGATGATAAAGGATGCTCACATCATAGTCCTTTAGTAACTCCAACCACCGGCGTTGCCTCAGATTCAGCTCCTTTTGAGTAAACAAGTACTTCAAACTCTTATGATCAGTATAAATCTCGCAGTGCTCACCGTAGAGGTAATGCCGCCACAACTTCAAAGCGAACACCACAGCTGCAAGCTCCAAATCATGAGTAGGGTAATTCTTCTCATAATCCTTTAATTGCCGTGAAGCACAAGTGTCACGCCCCGGGTGTAAACCAAAACCCGGGCCCGTCCACAGATCCGCCGTGCACACGGTATTTCACGTGTACACGAAGCGCCAACAACCTGCTCAGATATAAAAGATATAATAAAAGAGCAATAAAACAGAGCTGAACTAAAACTAATACATCTCAGACTGAAGCTGGAAATAAAATACAATACATCAGTATAAATGATACATCAGTCTCTCCCAGCTCACAAATAATAAATACATCCTGCTGGCCAAAGCCAGTCCCAAAAGTGAAAGTACAACCGTCTGAGGAAAACCTGGGTACCCCAATAGTCCAGCTAACACGCTCATCCTGCCTCGAGATCTATCTACTCAGCCGTCCTCTCTCCTCGACCCGCCACTGAAAGTCCAGTAGCACCCGCAGAAGACTCTGCAAAACAAGGGAGAAGAAAAAGAGGAAAGAAGAATGGGGGTGAGAACTACTAGTAAACCAGTAGCCTCCCCTAGTGGGTAAAACCTCAAACTCTGACACGCCCACTAGGTCAACCAGAGGCAAAGGAAAACAAAGGCGGTATGCAAAAAGAATGAGACTCCTGATGAAAAGCTACCACTAGAATGCCTCTAAAATGCCGAGCTAATAGAATAGCTAAATGTATGCATCAGAAAATAAATGTCTGCCAGAATAACCCAATCTGACCACCAGTAAACACTGATACTGCCTGCTCTGCTGCGACGGGTATGCCAGCCTACGCATAACACCGAAGCAAAGGAGTCCCAAGGACTCAAAACCCAGCATGGTGCCCGGCGCTCTGCACCGTGGAAAGCCTACTCCGGAGTGGCATTCGAGGGGAGCGACCCACACGAGTAAAGTATCACTGTAACAAGCATCTCTGTAACCACTGTCTCATAATAGCAGGACTGGATCATGACTATGATCAAAGTGGGAAAACCCATCCACTAAAGAAAGACCCGATCTCAACCCGATGCAAGATAGACAAACCGTGGGAAATCCATCCACAAGAGACCTGATACCCAATCTGATGCATAAGAAACCTCCGGTCAACCGCCCAATGTTCGCGGTTGCCGCAATACCCTGCCTGTCCCAAAACCGAGAACCTGACTACACTATCCTATCCACCTGCTCGCGCACGAGCTGCAAATACCCTGAGCCTCAAATGAAAGGAGAAAAGAATAACAAAAATGGTTTCTCCTATGTCAGTTCCAGCATGATAGCGTAGCAGAAAAAGATGGCCTATCTAGGTGACCATACAAGCATGCAAATGTCCCAAGATGATATAATATAAAAGAGAAGTCGAGAAGTTTTTACCTTGCTAAAGCATGCTGATAAAAGTATAAGAGTAGTAAATAAAAGATAGCCTGTGCCTGTCTAAAATGCATGCCCAAAGCCCACAATTTACTAATCAGCCTTCTAATCATAGAAGCTACTCCAATGCCTAGAGGGTAATTAAAAGTAGGGTTTAACAACAACACCCAGGATCACAAACATGTCCCACATATGACATCTGGTCCCCCGCCTACTATCCGCGGTAACCATAATACCCCAGAGGCTAAAATCTAAGCCCCGGCTACACAATGCCAATCCCCTGCTCCAACCCGAGCAACACATAGTCACCTGACTAAAGAATAGGGGGTGAAGAAGGAAATATGTTTCTTCTAAATCAAATCCCACATAAAGTGTGGCGACAAGAAATGGCCCTACAAAATGTCCAAATAAGCCAGCCTATGTCCTCAAGAGAGATAGGAGAAACTTGTGACAAATAGTGGTTCGACCAGCGTAACAATTAATAGCTTCACCTGGGTATAATCATCATGCTAAAATCATAATCCGACCACACCTGTCCATAATCTGCTAATCACCCTCATATAAACCATCCCCTATGCCTGTCCAAAAATATCCTCAAGTGGTGTCCTCCCGCAACACACATCATAATATCCCAACATAAAAGTAAATCCCCCCATGCTAAGTTAAATGACAATAATATTCCCCTAAGCATGTATATGTTCCAATGACTGTCAGACTCCCACTATAGCATTTTTCATATGATAGGCTCACCATTTTATTAATTAAGGATGCATGTCCATTAAATTGTCATTCAATATGTCCAATAAAGAGGTTCTCTCTGATATTCCTAGTGGGTGTATCAGAAAAGAGGGATATAGCAACCACCCACATGAAGTGCGAACTGTCCGGTCCCGTACAGCTGAAAATACCAAAAATTCCAAACCCTTGCTCCAACAAGTTCAGCACACCCGTAACACTCCTGGTACAATACAAAATCCACTAAACACACTTAGACTCCCAAATAATGCTCTTATAATCACATACAATATCTGTCCCAAAACTGCTAAATTTTCACCTGCAGAAAGTGCCCAGAAAATTCCCAGAAAAATACCACAGCGATCCTCGCGTCGATAGCTTCGCAACAGTAGCTAGCACGTCCCAATCTGAGTTCGGTAAGACAAGATATAAATTCGGCAAGGTGGTGAACCAAACAACAAACTGTGGAAAAAGACTGCGCACTGTACACTGAGAAAACAGTGATTTTCACCACGAAATAAATCTCAAGAAATTCCAAGAAAAATACGAGCGCGTTCCTTGTGATCCGTAGATGAAAAAGTTGTATAAGCTCGTCTTCGTCTGACACTCGAGCGCGAAGATATGGCCAAAATACTCCGATGCTGTCCTCACAATCCTCATAGAAAAAGGGTTCACATTAATGCCTCGGGATCCGTGCCAAGGAGTTAAAATCAGAATGCGCGATCAAAATGAAAGATGAAGCCCTACCTGTCTTGAAGCCAGCGGCGCAAAAATCACAGAAAAAGGAGCTCGGGGTAGACCAGCGGAGCTAAAACGCCGCTGCTGCGCCGAAGAAGAACACAGGAAATGCAACGTCGCGCCGCGCCGTAAAATCCAAAACCTCGGGATTAGAGCCTTCTAAAATTCTGAAACTTGGCGGGTGTAATCTTCACTTCATGGAGAAGATTTCTCCTTCTCATCACCCTTCGAGCTGAGAGCTCGAAGGGGTCGAAAATCCCCCTTGAAGAGCCCTCGGGATGCAACTTAAGGGAAAACCAGAAAAGTCTTCCTAAATTTTTCGCTGCGCCCGGAGCACGTGCGCCCGCCACTAGCAGAGCGCCACGTGGCCCCAACCACCGTGCACCGCCCGTGCACCGCGCACGCCGCACCAGCCCGCACGTCGCGTACGGCACCTGCTCCACCCATTGCGTGGACCGCGCGCACAACGCCGCACCAATCAACAGCCGCCACGTGTCCGTAGGTCCACCGTGCACCCGCAAAACTCCGTGGACCGCGCGCCTGCCCGAGGCCGCCGCGCGCTGCCCGCGCCCTGCCCGCGCCGCGTGCGGCCGCTGTGCCGCCTGCCCGAGGCCGCGCCGCCTCCCGCCGGCGCTGCCCGCCGCCGCCGCCGGCCGCCGGCGATCGCCGGAGTTACTGTTCCGGCCAGTGAACAGTACCCGAGCACCAAAAATACAAGTAAATAGTCCATCTTGACCGTTTTCGCGCGCTGATTCCAAATCCGGCGTCTGTTTCGCCCAATTCCAATCCTAAAATTTGCCGAAGGCTCCCGGAAAGGTAAAATTAATCCGTTTTTCGCGTCGAGTCCAAATTTGATATCCAATTTGCGCGAAGACACCTCTAAACATCCGACGGGGTCTTCCGATTACCCGCGTGATCCAATTTAAGCCCCGAGTCCATCACTTGTGTCCAAATTGGCGCACGAACACCGCCGACATGCCGCGTAGGCTTCCAGAAGCTGCTGGTCACACTGCAAAAGCCCTGCAAGGATCCGGGTCACCACAACAAGCAATTACCCTACCATGCTGCATCAAAACACATCCCAGTCCGCTGTGAGAGGCGTCACTATAAATCACGAATCCATCTCCCATCACTGGCAATGCAAGAACTGGTGCTGAAATCAATCTCCTCTTCAGCTCCTCAATACTCTGCTGGCACTGCTCAGTCCACACAAACCTCGTCCCCTTCCTAGTCAAACTGGTCAGAGGAGTAGAGAGCTTCGCAAAGCCCTCTACAAACCGACGGTAATAGCCTGCCAAGCCCAGAAAACTCCGAACCTCTGTAACCGTCGTCGGTCTCGGCCAATCCCGAACTGCATCAATCTTCGTCGGGTCAACTGCCACTCCTGCGACTGATACGATATGGCCCAAGAATGCCACCTCCCGAAGCCAAAACTCGCACTTTTTAAGCTTGGCATACAGCTTCTTCTCTCGCAGAAGCTGCAGCACTATCCTCAAGTGCTCCTCATGCTCCACATCGCTCCGGGAGTAGATCAAAATAACGTCGATGAATACAACCACAAACAGGTCCAAGTACGGCTGGAATATCCGGTTCATCAAATCCATAAATGCAGCAGGGGCATTAGTCAAACCAAAAGGCATAACCGTGAACTCATAATGCCCATACCGGGATCTAAAAGCCGTCTTGGGGATGTCCTCGGCCCTTACCCTCAGCTGGTGGTAACCTGACTGAAGATCAATCTTCGAGAACACTGAAGCTCCCTGCAACTGATCGAACAACACATCTATCCGAGGTAGGGGATACTTGTTCCGGATGGTCACTTTATTCAACTCCCTGTAATCCACACACAATCGAAGCGACCCATCCTTCTTCTTCACAAATAACACTGGCGCTCCCCACGGAGAAACACTGGGCCTAACAAAGCCCCTGTCCATCAGATCTTGAAGTTGGGCCTTCAACTCCCTCAACTCGGCAGGTGCCATCCTATAAGGCGCCTTTGAGATTGGTGCGGTTCCTGGAACCACATCAATCACAAACTCTATCTCCCTCTCCGGCGGCATAGTCGTCAACTCAGGGGGAAACACATATGGGAACTCGCGGACAACAGGAATATCCTCAAGTCCCAGTGCCGCCGTGGGCACCTCCACAATCGTCGCCAAGAAAGCGGTGCAGCCTCTGCTCATCATCCGCCTAGCCCTCGCCGAAGAAATCGTCACCGCAAACAAGGAGCTCTGACAACCTCTAAAAACAAACTCCTCCTGTCCCGGCTCGCGGAGGGTCACCGTCCTCTCTCTGCAGTCTATGGTAGCGAAATACCGCGACAACCAATCCATTCTAAGTACAACATCGAAATCCTGGAGCTGCCGCAAGACAAGCAAGTCTGCCGGCAAAATCCAGGATCCCAACTGCACAGGGCAATCCCTACAATACTCCTCGACATGCAAGACAAGATCTGGAATCTGAACCTCTAAAGCATGCGATAAAGAAACTACCTCTATACCATGTAGGGATGCAAATGCTCTACTGATGAAAGAATGCGATGCACCGGTATCAAAAAGAGCACGAGTACGAACTGCAGAAATCAAAATAATACCTGCGACGACATGAACAGCTGCTGTAGCATCCTCAACCTGAGCGGCATAGACTCGTCCGCTCGGCGCTGGGGGACGTCGCTCTGGCTGTCGCGAGGACGATGAAGCAAGATCTGGCCTACCATAGGCCGCAGAAGGTCCTGCCAACAGATGAGAAACATAGGGTGCTGAAGCTGAGGAAGGAGCTGGGTGACCTTCTCTGGGGCACGAACTCTGGAAGTGACCGGCCTGGCCGCAACGGAAAGTCTGGCCGCAACGGAAACAACGGCCCTGCCTCTAAGGGCACTGGATCGGTGAGTGCGGCCCTCCACAAATGATACATCGGTCAGGGTGTGGCTGCCGTGAAGTCTGCTGCTGTTGCGAAGGCTGCTGCTGCCGAGGCGGTCGACGCTGCTGCTTCTGAGACTGACGAGATGCTCATGATCTCTGCCGCCACTGATACCCACGACCCTGGGAGTGGAAACGTGGAGGTCTCGGGGGTCCCTGCCGACTCGACTGCCCCTCCTCCATCGGTGCTGGGCGCTTCGCCCCCGGAACCACTGCGAGGGCTGGAGTCACCTCCTGCATCACCGCCTCTCCACACTCAACATAGAGTGTCTGCTCCATAGAGGCCTCCAAAGTCTGTAATCTGCGGGAGCGAACAAACTGATAAATGTCCCGGCGCAACCCTCGCTCAAACATGTATATCTGGTGAGCCTCATCCCTGGCCACGTGAGGCACACAAGCCAACAGCTGATTGAAGTCAGCTATGTACATATGCTGTCACGCCCCGGAACCCGGGCTCGCCAACAGATCCGCCGTGCACACGGGATTTCCCGAGTACAGGAAGCGCTGGTAACCTACTCCGATATAATATGAACAATAACAGAGCATAATACAGAGCTGAAGTAGAAGAACCACATAGTATCTCAAACTAGAACTACAAATAAAGCGGTAATAAGTACAATAATCTCCCAGCTCACCAAAATAGTACAACCAGCTGGCGAAAGCCAGACCTAAAATAAAAGAGGAATACCACAGTCTGAGTAAAGGGTGCAGTAGCTATCTAACAGCTCTCAGTCTCCCAGGAGATCTATCTATTTAGCGATCCCCTTACCTCGATCAGCTGCCGATGGCCTAGCAGCTCCCGCAGACGACTCTGCAAAATAAAGGAGAAGGAAGAAACATAAAATAACAATGGGGGTGAGAACTACCAGATAAACCAGTAGCCTCCCCTAGTGGGTAAAACCTCAACTCTGACGCACCCACTAGGACTACTAGAGGCAAAGGAAAAAAGATGAAGTGGTAAGGTATATAAGGTACTAAAATAGGGAACTACCACTACCAGCATGCCTCTAAATGCGATACCGAAAGAAATGATTTTATGAATGCATCAGGAAACAGTGTCTGACCAAATAACCCAATCTAGTACCACCAGTAAAACTGGTATTGCCTGCTCAGCGGAATCTGCACACACGGCTCGAAACCGCGGGATCGGCTCGCACGGCTCGCATTCCAAAATAAGTATCAGACCGGCACACACGGCTGGGTCCAAAAAGTCTACCTCCGGAGTAGCACTCGAGGGGAGCGACCCACACGAGTAAAGTATCTTTGTCATCAGTATCACAAGTATCTCTGTAGCACATGTCTCACAAGTATCACAATAGCAGGACTGGATCATGACTATGATCAAAGTGGGAAAACTCCATCCACTGATGCAATAGTACTCAATAAGTGGGAAACTCCATCCACTAGCAAAAAGCCCGATCCCCAATCTGATGCAAAAATAAACCAGACTCAACCCCAATCTGATGCAAGGACAAACATCCGGTCGACCGCCTACTGTCCGCGGTCACCGCAATACCCCACCAGTGCACAATCTAGTACAATCTCGACCACACTATCCCAAACCCCTGCTCATACTCGAGCAACAAGCATCTGAATGCAAAGGAGAGCAATAAAACATGTCAAGTCCCAATATGATAGTGTAGCAATAAATAGGGGCTAACTAGATGCCCAAGCAAGCATGCAACTGTACTATTTAAAAGCCGTAAAAAGTGTCAAATATTTATTTTAAAAGATTGATTTACTATGCTGATATAAAAGTTATTTGCATGCGAGATTATAGCCTTTGTCCCAATCACAGTGTCCCAAGATAAGTTATCATATAATCTGTGGGGTCATATTAAATTTTAGGAGAGTTCGTCCCAGCGGTTCTCATCAATTGTCAGTTCGTCCCAATGGTTCTCATCAATTGTCATATTAGTTCGTCCCAATGGTTCTCATCAATTGTCATATTAGTTCGTCCCAATAGTTCTTATCAATATTTTAGGGGAGTTCTAATAATCCCAGTGAGCTTGTCAAAAATGAGGTAAGCAACAACCGCCCACCTCGAACAGCTCAAAACACACCCAGATAGTCTCCTGGCTATCCACAGTCCCCTAAAACTGCTGTCTGCCGAAAACGGTGCCCTACAGCAACACACATTGCACAGGGTGTAACTATATTATTCATAAAAATACAGCTTTTGCTGTTTTTCAAATAGCACGAAAAGAGAGGAGTTTTTCACCCCTGTATATTGCTCAGAAAAATCCATAAAAATTACGGTTGCGTTTCTTGCGACGAGTAGATCGAAATCGACTCTTTAAACGCCTCGATCTGATGCTCCTATGCCAAGATAAAAATCGGAGAAGTCAATGCTATCCAGAAATTTCCACAGCAAAAAGGAGGGTCAAAGAGGCTTCGGAAACCGCGCCAAAAGTGCGAAACAGAGCGAAGTGATCAACACGAAAATCGAAGCCTTACCTCTTAGGAACGCGCTGCCATGAAAATCGTTCAAAAACTCCTCCTGGTTAGCCCACAGGGGATTTTCGACTAAACTGCGACGGGAAATGGGCCGAAAAAGAAAATCGTCGCAGTGCGCCGCGTCGCAGATAACTCACTATCGGTAACTCCAAAAATTCTAAAATTCCTAGGAGAGAGAGAGAAGAGAGAGAGAAAGAATTTTTCTAGAGGGCCCAACCTCTGTTTCTCTCTCTACAGCTCGAAAACCGACGTGAGAAATGGTGGGAGTGAGGGATCCTATTTATAATGGGCCAAGGGAATCTTCCCACACGGGATCAAGCAAAACAGGAAACACCAAAATGGACCAACCAGGACACGCCACGTGTCCACAAAACAGGAAACAGCCTGTGCAAGGGCCACTCAGAATCCGCCACGTGGCCACATGGTGCACATGCCCGGTCCCCGCGCCGGGTCTTCCGGAAAATGTCGGCCAATGGGGTGCTGCCACGTGTCACAAACAACGCAGCCTTCTAGAAGCCGGCCAGCCAATCAGGAGCTGCCACGTGGTAAGGGGAATCTTCGGTGCTCCTGGTGCACGCCATGCCTGTGGACCTCGCACCTGCGCGCCTGCCCGCGCCTGCCCGCGCTGCCCGTGCCGTGCTCCGCCGCGCTCCGCCGCTGCGCCGCCGCCCGCCGGAACAGTAATTCCGGCCGCCGGAGTTACTGTTCCGGTGAACAGTAATTTTGCGCCGAAAAAAATAAGTAAATATACCATTTTGATCGTTTTCGCGCGCTGAGTCCAAATCCGATGTCCATTTCGCCAAATTCTCATCCGAAATTTTGCCGAAAATCCTCGGAAAAGCCCACTTGCTTCGTTTTTCGTGCCAGATCCATTTTAAAAATCCGTTTTCGACACTACTAGCTCCGATACACTGTGTGAGCTTCCTGTAGTCACTGTAATCACTGCAACAGTCTCTATAGGAGTCCAGATCATCACATATGCATGGGCCTATCTCCCTGGCGGAGATTCTTCAGCTGCTCCTCCAATCTCTGACGAACACTCTCTGGAAAGAAGGCCCCTAGAAGAAGACTGCGGAACTCCGCCCAGGTGAGAAGCTGCGTCCCAGGCGGACCAGCAGGTCGCACATGCCGCTACCAAGCCTCGGCGTTGCTCTCCAAGAAGTGTGTAGCCAAGAGGACCCGAAACCGCTCCTCAATGAACAAACTCTCGAAATGTCGCTCCATGGCCGTGATCCAAGACTCAGCCTCCCACGGCTCTGCACCCAGTCTAGAAAAACGGGGTGGATCGAACTGGCAGAACCTCATCAACAGATCCACCACCTCACGCTGCTCAGCTGAAGTCAAAGGTCCCGTCGACCCAGACGGTGGTCTGCTAGAAACCGGCCCAACAGGAACTGCCGGTGCTGTCTGAACAACAGGGGGCGCCACAACTGGCGAAGAAGGCACAGGCGAACTCTCCGGGGGTACTACAACCGGCTACGCCCTCTGCTCCATCATGAGCATCAACCGATCCATGGCCTCCTCCTGGCGCCGAGAAGCCTCCTCCTGGTGCTGAGAAGCCTCATCCTGGCGCTGTGAAGCCTCCTCCTGGCACTGTGATGTCTCCTCCTGACGCCGAACCGCCTCAGACAACTGTGCCATCTGGGCACGGAGCTCCTACACCTCTCTTTGCTGTCCCTGCCCCGAGTCCTCCTGCTCGGGCTCAGAGGAAGAAGGCTACGAACGCGTCGACATCGTGCGTCGCGGAGGCATCACTCACCTGAGGAACAAAACAAACAATCAGAACCCAAATCAACACTCGACCCAATCTAGCGAAAGTCAAAAGGCATGTCCCCCTTCCCATAGTACTATGTTGTCGGCAGCCAACATAGTTGCCACAGAAGGAAGACATGTCAATCACTCATCCCAATCCGCTTGGAAGAGTTAGAAACCCAATCGGGACTCTCGCTAAAAATTGCGGCTCTCACGTGAGTCATCCTAGGGTCCAACCACAAGCCTAGGGTTTCTAAGTCCTCAATGACCTACATCCTAGGCTCTGATACCACTCTAATCTGTCATGCCCCGGGGTCGAAACTGCAACCCGGGCTCGCGAACAGATCCGTCGCCCATACGGGAAGCCCCGTATAGACGTAGCGACTAACCTGCAAAAGAATCATCTACACTAACAGATATCAGTGCTGAAAAGTAAAGTAGATAAATACAACTAAAACTCCAATATAATACAAACCATCCTCAACAAAAATACATAAGGCACTCTCAGCAGTAAAGGAAAGATACAACTCGATACCTCACTACAAGGGTCGCTCAACACATCACTCACAAAAACTGGTAAGGGGTACCTCTACTCTCTCTCTCAGAGGATGACTGGAAGGGATCTATCTCGCGACTCCCTTACCTCGGTCAGAAGGAGCAGGATCAGCAACAGGAGCAGCAGGAACCAGAGCAGAAGTCCCTGGGGAAAAGACACCACGACGGGTGTGAGAACTACCTCTCACAGTAGTTCTCAGTGGGTGCCGCCAACAAGCCCGACGGTCTGCCCACTAAGTCTACTAGAGGCATAAACTAACATATGCAGTGCTGTAAGGAAAAGCTGGAAAGTAAACTCTACAGCTACTATGCCTCTATCTAGATGATCAAAGAGTGGAACAGAAAGAACATGATGCCACAACTAGCCCTCAACTCAGATCACCCAATCTAAACTAACTGCCACATCGGGTCCAGTCAAACCTGCGCCTACCTACTGCCGTTACATCCCGGAGGACCGGACTTACGTAGGGCGTCTGTGACTGCCAAAACTGGCTCAGCCAGAGGGACGGTGTCCGTGACTGCCAAAACTGGCCCAGCCAGAGGGACAAATGCATCGACAAGTCGCGATAGAAGTATCAGGCCCAACTCCGGAGTGGCACTCGAGGGGCGCAACCCCACCGAGTAAAGTATACGTGCATCTCTGTCGAGCTCAAATGTGGCTCATGCAGGCTATGATCCAAATCCTCGATCAACAAGATCGGCTGTAACCAACAAAACACTGTCTCACTCACAGGATGGAAAACTACACAGCCGAGACTCACTGTCACTCAGACGGCTCCGAAAGAACCCTGATCTACAGACTGCTATCAAACTCCACTCGGTCCCCAGACACGAGTGTAAATGCATCCCACAACAACCCGACCTCTCGGCCCACTACCCGGGCGAGGAAAAAGCTAAGTCCAGAATGAAATATAGAATAGTGGTGTGGGAATGTCTAGAGCAATAAAAACCTAGCCCAAGTTGAAGTTTTCTACAGTCTGGCTGAACATGCTGCATATGGCGGGGGTGCAGGTCAAGTTCCAAGATAACAATAATCAACAGCTTGTAGGGAAAGAAATAAACACATGATCATCTGACAGCATCAGGAACATCAATTCCTATATTCTAGCATGCTATACAAATACATCTACAACATGCAAGTCCCTACACAGATAGAATTAATGCACAGTCCATAGGTCATGAAGACCAGGCCACCCACCTGAAGAGCTGAACGGTCCAAGTCCCACTGCTGAAAATACCAGGAAATCTAAATCTCCAACTCCAACAGGTCCAGCAATACCCGAAAACTCACCTGGGAACAACACAAAGTTCACAGTTACACTTTAATCCCAAAAATTAACCACGCACACACATACTGAAAATCAGTCCCAAAGATGCACTTATTTCACCTGCTAAAAGTGCCCAAAAAATTCCAACAAAAATATCACAGCGATCGTCGCGTCGAGACCTTCGAAAAGGTTACCTGCACGTACAATTCCGAGCCCCGTAGGCCGAGTTACAAATTCCACAGTACAGGCGCGCAAAAACTCACAACCACACAACTGTAACATTAGCACAGATAAAAAGGGAATAGTATACCTCCGGAAATGTCTCTGAAAAATCCAAGAAAAATATGATGATAATCCTCGCGATGAGTAGATAAAAAAAGTGTACAGGCTCGTCTCGATCCGATGTTCGAGCGCGGAGAATAAAATCCGGCAAGATGCTGCTATCCAGAGAGAAATCCTGTAGCAATGGGGGTTAAAAATGTACCAGGAACCCCAAGAAGAGCTAGGATCAGAAGAAAGTGGTCAACAGGAAAAACATAGGCCTACCTCTCGTGGATCCAACGCCATGAAAATCGTCTAAAAATACCATCGGAGTAGCTCTGTAGACTTCCCAGACTGAAGTGCGACGAAAACGGGCCTCCAACAGTATATCGTCGCTCTGCGCTACGATGCCGAAGTCGTCGACGCCGCAGCCTCCAAAAATTTCGGGCTTCCTCCGCAAGATGCACAACAAGGTGAGCAACAAGTTTGAAGAAGGGTGCTAAGTCCAGAGAGCTCGGGAAAAGCTTCAAAACGGTGAGCAAAGGGCCTATTTATAGGCCTCAACCCGGAAAAAAGTAAAAAAAACCACGAAATTGGGCTTTCGGGCCTAATTTCCGAGCGCCCGCTCGATTCGGGCGGCTACAGTGTTGGGCCCGCCCCAACACTGTGCGCGTCCGAATGAGCCTGGAGCCGCCACATGGCCCGACAGCTCTCCCCGCGCCCGGCGCACGCGCGCCCGCCACTCGCGGAGCGCCGCGTGGCCCGATAGCGGGGCGTGGGGCGGCTGCGCCCGCCCAACCGCGGGGCGCCACGTGGCGCCCCCACGTCGCGGGCACCTGCCCCCAACTTCCCCCAACGGCTCCCCTGGTGCGTGGACCGCGTGCGCGTGAGCCAGCCACTCACAGGCTGCGACGTGGCGCGCCCTGGTTCATGCGCCAGGCCGCCAACTTTCTGTGGACTGCGCCGTGTGAGCCGGCCAATCCGGTGATGCCACGTGGCACCAGGCTGGTCCACGGCTTCCCCCATGCACCAGAATGCGCGAAAAACTTTCGGGGGTCCGTTTTTGGGCATCCGGACTCCGAAAAAGGCAAGTAAATAGCCGATTTTTGACGTTTTTTCGCGCTGAAACCAAATATGACATCGGATTAGCCTAAAGCCCTTTCTAAATTCCGACGAAAGCTGCCGGGAGGCAGGCTAAATCCCGAAGCCTCACTAAGTCCGTCCAACGCGTCCATTTGACGCGTTGCGGGTCCCACACACCAACAATAGGTGTTATACAACACGGGTCATGGGAGAAGCAACATGGGGATCGGGGTCACTACACTTGACCCTATCGCTTGTCTCACCGGCGGCACCTGAACCTGCAAAAAGTGAAAATCACGTGGTGTAAGAACTACGAATAGTTCTCAGTAAGTTCATCCACTGAGAAATATACTCTACACCGCTTGGTACAATGGAAGCATTAATAGCAAGATACTAAGAAAAGCTGTAAATTCTACAATAGTATGCAGGTATAAAAGTTTCTATACTACTAGATTATGCACAATAACACAATACTACTAAGCCATGCCACGCTAGGCCACCATACTAACCTTGGCCACTATGTCGCTACTCAAGAGTTACATCTAGCCAGATCGCAATCGGTCACTCTAATCATTTTATAATTTAGATTTTCATAGAAGGTGATTCGTAGAGAGTCGATATATATATATATATATATATATATATATATATATATATATATATATATATATATATATATATATATATATATATAATTAGGCTAGAATACTGTCGATAGCACCAAGCCATTGGTGCTATCAAGTTTTTAGCCGTTGGATGAAAAAATATGCGGTTGGGATTATAGTGGTCCCCTAGGGTTTACTAGGTGGTTGGTTGAATAGTAAAAATCTTAGGGGACCACTATAATCCCAACCGCATATATTTTCATCCAACGGCTAAAAACTTGATAGCACCAATTATTTTGTGCTATCGATAGTATTCTAGCCGGACTCATATATATATATATATATATATATATATATATATATATATATATATATATATATATATATATATATATATATATATATATATATATATCCTTCAGAATGAGTTTAAATTTTGAATTCTTAATTCAAAACTTAAAATTTGATATTTTCTCTCCTTTGCCTTTATCTCAAAAGAAAAATAACTTTCTTTCTTCCTTTTCTTCTTTCGTCTCTCCTGTTGTAAGCCTTGATTAATGTAGTTAAGAGTAATATATTGCTGAATGACCACCAACTTAAGTGGGAGCAGCTATATTTGACGATAAAAGCACTGGTGATTGTGACGTAATTGGGAAAACGCGACAGCTTCATTAATATATGCGGCGACAACATGCCTCTATGCAATATGAAATGAATGTAAACTACAGTACAAGCGCAATAATTATGCTTAATATTTCTTTATTGTCGTTGGTAATGTATCTCCGAATGGCCATCATTCTTTTTTTTCATCGACAACAAAGCGCCGGCGGATGTTACACTACCATATTGTTGTTGGTTTATTGATGGGTGGTCACCGTTCATCTCTTTCGCCAACAGCTAAGTGCCAAGCGGAAGGTCGCTGGGGCTAACCTTCTTCGTAGTGATTGTCGATACGTCGTTGCTTCAGCCGACGGCAAAACGCCGACGGAAAATAATCCACCATTGTTGAAGAATTGACCGATGGTCGCCGTTCTTTTCTTCCGTCGACGGCTAAGCACCAATCGAAAGGTTGCCGTGTCCAAACCCTGTAGTGATTACCGATGCGTCGTTGTGTCCGTCGACGGCAAAGCGCCGACGAACAATAATCCACAATTGTTGAAGAATTGATGGATGGGGGCCATTCTTCTCTTCTGAAGACGGTTAAGTGCTAAGCGGAAGGTCACCGCGTCCAACCTTCGTAGTGATTGTCGATGCATCGTTGCTAGCTTCCGTCGATGGCAAAGCGCCGACAGATAATGATGCAGCTAGAGTTTTGGAAAAAAAAAAAAAGTGACTCAACCAAGCTAAATCGAAAACTCGGTTGAGCTCGGTTCTTGGCTCTTCCTAAGTCGCACTCGGGTCTCGGTTGAGCTCGGTTCTCAAGTTTCGGCTCGTGGTGCCACTCGACATTCGTTTGGTATTTATAATAGTTTAGAAAAGTATACATTTATCCTATTTTTTTTCCCGATTAATTAGCCATTCCAAATCTGTTTAGATTTAGAGATATATTAGAATTAGTTATATTTGTTTTAGAAAAATTTATAAATTATAGAAAATTGATTTACAGTAGAATTCGAGTATCGCTTCTATATATAGGCGTGATGTAATGAGTTTTTAATACACATAGATATAAAATTTGAGAATTAAATACTACTTTCAGTATTCGTGTCTAGATAAAGAAGCATAAGAAGAAAATAGGGGATAAACGAAGAACCCGGTTCTTCAACAAATACTGAAAGTAGTATTTAATTATCAAATTTTATATCTCTATGTATTAAAAACTCATTACATCATGCCTATATATAGAAGTGATACTCGAATCCTACTGTAAATCAAATTCCTATTGTCATGCCCCGAGTTTTGAAAGCAGTATTTTTTAAAAAAAAATCAGAGTTTAAACTGAAACTAGGGCATGGATAGATTGCCACATGTGTAGGAAATCCTCTGTCCACTCGAACAGAGTCTTCGTTATACATGTACGGCTAGGCAAGTACAAAATGCACAATTAGAGTGTTATCTATCGCAAGACATAACTAAACATAAAAACAATCTTATAAGTCTCTAACCAAATTACTAAATATCAGATAATAACATGTCAACTCATGATCACATATAATATCATAGTCAAGGTAATCAGAAATAATCAGCACGCATCACGGGGACAGCTCTATCGTAATCGCCTCACTACATCGTCTTGACATCCCACCATCTGACGTACCTGAAAAATGGTCACCCAAAGTTGTGAGATACAATATAAATGTATCCTAGTAGGTATGACGAGCCGGAAAATAGCAAATCATACCTACTGGCATACTATAATCAGTGGATAGTAAAAGGTCAATAGATAAAGACTGATATAAATAAGCAAATACTGGCAAGAAGCATAATCATAATACTGAGCAGAAATGGGTACTAAAATACAGGAAACTGATATAACTGAGCAAGAGTGAATCTAAGTAATGACCAATCACACATGGCATATATCCAAGTATAAACTAAGTATACTAATATCCAACTAATGACCAAACAAGAATGATATGTGCCTAAGTATAAGCTAATATATGAATATCCAGCTAATGACCAAACAAGTATGATATGTGTCCAAGTATAAGCTTATATACTGATATCTAACTAATGATCATAAAACAATGGAAGAATAGCTCAAAGATAGGATCAAGGCTAGCATGAAACACAGGGGTCCGACTAAATATGGTACCCCATAGGGCCGAGATGATAAAGCCCGGACCGAAGCAAACCCACATTAGTGTAGGCGATTCCGAAGCCTGCTGGACTACTCGTGTGCTGGCTCATGACTGCTGGGGCCTGAACAACAAACTCTGATCAGTAACAAACTCACTCATACCCATCCCATCGATACTACATAAGCAAAACAACTAAATAGTGGACTTTCCTCAAGTCCCGGGATTTACCGAAATTTTCGACAAACCCGCCAAACGACCAACTATGGCCAGAATAGTGTCCACAAGTTTCCAAATGTGAAAAAACTTCACACGCTGGCCCGGAATGATTCATTTAAGATGTCCGGACAGCCAAAGACCATTTTGTGAATATTTGTGCTCAATCTAGGCCATAATTACCAACGTTGCTTCCAAAAAAGCCAATTTTGGCTCCGAAAGTCACCGACGTGAAACGAAGGTCACTGGACCAGCCAGGACAGCGCCAGGAACAGTTAGGGACAACTAGCAGTGACAACTCATCAACTAAAATCCTCGAAATATGCGATCTGCGGAGAAATGTCGATAAACCAGTAATTTTTTCAACTTAAGGTTCGGGAATCAATTTTCTCTCAACGAAAGCCGTCGCTTCTCCAACAAAAAGTTTAGAGAACGCGTACACGCTGCCCGAAGCAGCCCATGTGGTCACATTTGCATTTAGGACCCTAAGGTTTCTTAAAATTGCATAATTACTTTAAATTTTGGGTATTTAAGCTTGTTACAACAACCCAAAGACTTTTGTATTGGACGGAGGGCACCAGTAGGTGGGCCTTGACGTAGCAAAACCCATGCTCGCTGTTTGGAGGTGGCACAAAGCCGAGAACAGCTAGGTCTAAAAACTTACACTATGTATTAAAGACCTAGATTGCAACTTACAACCAACCAGGTTATTACTCAGCAATAAGTGGTGAGCATCATGCTCAGTAAGGTCAGAGGAGTTGAGGGATCACCTTCGGGGTGTCGCACGGCTGCCGGAGAGGTTGTCGGAGCAAGGTGGCCAATATCCTCCTTTGCTAGAGCTCGAGTTTGCCGAGCTTGCTCCAACTCGGGTTCCAACCACAACCCAAGGCAAGCAGCAGTTAGAAGAGCTTGAGGGAGGTACCACGTGTGCAACCAAGGCTGGCGCCAGCGTCCCGAAGCGGTGGATGGCCAGAGTTGAGGCTTGTGGTCAACTCAAGAAGCAACAATGGCGGAAGTCCACTCAGAGGTTTTGAGGTTCAAGGAAAGGTACCAGAGGGTCTGTCGTGGTGAAAGGGAGCTAGCTGGGTGGTCAGCCGGCGGCGGGAAGCGGCAGCGGGGCCGGGAGGAGGAGCTCGTCCAAGAACAAGATAACCCAAGCTAGGGCTTTCCCGTACGGCCTCGATTCTCAACCGATGCCTTTGAAACTTTTTGGAGGCCTTTCTGGAGGTCAGCAGAAGGTAACCAGGACGTTCATGGGCGATGCCCAGGACGTCAGAAGAGGAGTGGGATGGGTCTCGATGCAAGAAAACTCAAGAGAGAGAGGTTTCGGGTTACCTCGGTTCAATAAAGAAATATAAAGAAAGAGTTGGCTTCTTGGCGGCCTGCGGCTGAGTCTGGCGACCGAGCTCCATGGAGAAGGCTTCTAGAGGATGAAGAAGGCCTCAGATGTGGTCTAGGGCAATCCCAAGGACTTTGGATGCTTCCTCTCTTCCCAAGCCCGAGATCAAGTTGAAAGTTTGCTTCTTCTCCTTCTACGGCGAGGGTAGGCGGCGGCCGGCGTCGTATCGGTTGGAGATGAGGTAGAAGGAGAGGAAGAGTTTCGTGGTGGCTGTTGGGTGCAAGAGTTCGAAGACTAGGGTTGCAAAGAGCAACCCTTTGCTTCCTTTTATAGCCCTAGCAATAAGATGCTAGTTGGTCCCCCATCACTCAATATTTTGAGTTGGGTCCTTCACAGGAATTATGTTTCACGTTTAGGTCCCTCTCCAAGAAGTTGCACACACTTCAGTGCATAAAACATAGGGTCTTTAATGCAAAATGCTATATTTTTTACTTTTTTCACATTTTTTTAGGCTTTAGAGACGGAAAAACAGACTTCGCCACGACATCCGGTTCGACGAGACCTATTGCGTAGCGATTTTGGTTCGTTGAGTTTAGGTCCAGATAAGTTCTAAATCCATTTTATACAGTGGCGTTTATAGTTTGTCACGCTTTTCGAGGCTTTAGGATTGTCAAATGTAAATTTGGACTGCGCCATTGCACTCAGACCAATGAGACCGTTCAAATCAAGTATTTATTTCAACGAATTCAGACTCAGAACGGTAGAGTTGGCCAACTTCAATCAAGAATCCAGAATTTCAGAAGGTTACTATTCACGACTTAAGTCAGGACACTATTCACTTATATACATATATAGAGCTTATTACACATAAATTTATATATAGAATTAAGACTTTATTGAATTTCAAACTCGAATTTCTCGAGTATTACACCTATAATTTAGGAATTTTTCTAAAACAGATATAACTAATTCTAATATATCTCTAAATCTAAATAGATTTGAAATAGCTAAATCGAAATAAAAAATAGAATAAATGCATACTTCTCTAAAATATCATAAATACCAAACGAATGCCGAGTGGCATCACGAGTCGAAACCCGAGAACCGAACTCAACCGAGACCCGAGTGCGATTTAGGAAGAGCCAAGAATCGAACTCAACTGAGTTTAAGATTCATCTTGGTTGTTGGAAAGATTCCGAGTTAGTTGCCGGCTGGCTCCAATGCTTGAAGTCAGTCAAAAGAAGTTAACTTGGAAATCTATTAAACATGAGAAATGTGTGAGTGAAAATTTGGTATCAAGAAGATAGTATTGTTTGAAAATGCCTCGCAAAATTTTTGTAAGATCCAAGGCTTTTGCAAGATCCAAGGCAGGTACCTTCTAGTCAACATATATATATATATATTATTAGAGCGGGGTACCGAAATCATGTGCCTCTTTCTTCAGATTGATAAATTTGCGCAGCAAGTTAAGAACCAAATTCAGACCGTTCAACATTGTGATTTCTACGTCATCACAACCGTAATTTCCTAAAAATTTAAAAAGGTAGAGAACGTTATTTTTATTTTTTGTATTTAATACTTTCTCTCACGTTTATACTGTGAATTTTATAGACCCATGACATGAATTTGAATTAAATAAAAAATAATAATAATGCTCGAAGCTTGACGAACCTTCTTTTTTAATATCATGTTAAATTAATATAAAATAATCGTTATTTTTCAAAAACTCAAGCCGGAAGCAAAGGTGTTTTTATATTTCGTAATTAACAGAATCCTTATTAGAACCTTCAACATTGTGGTTTCGTATGGCTTTCGAATTCCATTAAAGTCCGATGAAAATTTTTGATGAAAATTTTTGCAGACAGAAATTCAGGGTTACGAAGTAAAGACTGACACTCAATCTTATTTCAAGAGTTGAATTTTATTGAGGAAAATATTATGGAGTCTGTGTTACCAAAGTCTAATCTGCTCACTTAAAATAAATTTTTCTTGTTTGAATTTCACATTGAAGGATCAAAATTTCAATGCTGGCTAATCACACAACCACATATATATGTATGTTAGCACCAGGAGCTTAAACGTAGTAAACCAAAACTGCTCAAGAAAAATGGCTAACTCCAGAATCTCCTTGGCTTTGGTTCTCCTTCTATCTGGTAATGCTATTTATCTTCTTTCTCAAAACCATATTTGTAAGTAAAATTATAATTATTTCGCTCGTCATATTTAATTTTTCTCTAAGCTAATTCCTGTTTCGTTTTCGAAATTTGGTTTCGAAAGGCATGGTGTTGTTTGGGTGGGAGCTGCAGAGCGCGACAGCGCAAGCGCCATGCAATCTGATATGCTTCGATAACGTGTTGTACGTGACCTGCACTTCTTCGGGCAGTAAGAAGCTGCCTCCGATGTGCAGCTGCTGTTATCTCCCCGACGACTGCACCCTTCACTTATCGGACGGCACTTCGATTACTTGCTGATTATGATAATAATAATAATCATTAATATGTTGCGTGGGATGCATGGTGTTAGTTGTTTGATCAACTAATTAATAGCTTTCCCAAGATGCTGTTACACAGGTATACTCTGTAATAAAAGTGCTTGAATAATGTTATAATAAATAAATAAATAAATAAAAGAGCTATTCTCCTAGACACCATTTTAATCATACGCGTTAATTTACTATAGTGAACGGCTATTTGTAGTTCGGTTCTGGTTAACCAGTACTTCAGTTGAGGGCCTTTGGGTCAATATGAAATTCACTTTATGTTATATCTCCGAAGTCAATTGTAACGTCCGGGTCCACGGCGGAAGTATCCGGGCACGCCAACAGATCCGCACGTGTGCGAGGACACACCCCACACACACAAAGAGTTTAAACTAACCTTTAAGAAAATTAAAAATTTACAACTAAATATATGTAAGAGTATAAGTAAAACTAAACCAGTTGTTATCAGTGTACAAAAAAAATATACAAGATCTACCTCCCAAAATATAAAAACAAGTAAAAAATTCTGACCTCGCAGTCCCAAAGTACAGTGTAATTATAACCTCCAAACTACAAAACGAGTAGTCTACCTCTAAAACACCAAACTTAGAAAGGAGATGCTATCTACGGCGCAATTATCTTATTTCGGTCCGAAGCTAACTCGGAAGGTATTGAAAAGTAAATCACAAGAGAGTATAAGAACTACAAAATAGTAGTTCCCAGTGGATATCTACTGGAAATCTTGTCCTGCTACACCAAAACCTACAATAACACAAACCCTGTCCTACTATCAACGAAACACCCAACAAGAAAAATAAAGACTCACCTACCCAAACTCACACACCAAGCACGACATCGATCGACTTAATAATACACTGAACTCAATCATAAACTAACTCACTCCACCACTCGGTCAAGCCTGTATCGCCTGCTGTCCAGACTATACAACCACCAGTACGCCCGGCAACAGATAGGTCCCAGTCATCTCTCCCTACTGTATGGGCAAACACAGCTGCTGGTGCGCCCGTCAACACATACTGGCCCACGACGCACTAACAGTTCACTAAACACTAAGGCTAAGATGTGTTGTCACATATCTCAATGAGGTAACACATATGTTATTATCTCGGTACCACCCATCTCTATCTAACCAACCACATAAAACAAAAATGCCAGTCAAGTCACCGCCCACTAAAAATGACACACTAAAACACTATCCCCCTAGGTCAATAATAAGGATTTCCCTAATAATCATAAAAAAATTCAATCATGCAATAAATAATACCTGCAGCTACTAAGCGGACATAAAAGGTAGTACGCCATTCTCGGCAAAATGGAACCCACCTGAACTGCTAATCTTGGCAGAAAATGGAAGGTGGGACGACAACGCGCTCCGCGGCGATCTCCAAGCCCTGCACGGTACCAACCCAATAATTCGAAAGCGCCGCGCCACACCCACGCAGTACCAAAAATCCCGCTCCTAAATGTCGAGCACAAAATAAACGCTAAACCTCAAATCTAACAAGGAAACTAATAAACAAAACCTACTGCAAAATCCTATCTCAACAATCCAAAACAATAATATTAAAAACAAGACCTACCTCAAAGTTGACGCGCCGAAAACTCACACGTGCACCTGTGCTTGACTCCTCGAAATGATCTACATGCTCGAGGGACCTCCAACGCAAATTCCCTCACACTCTTCCTATGCCTCGCTCTCTACTTCTCTCTTTAAAATCGACAGGCACGAGCAAGAAGAAATGAGAGAAAGAAAAAGAGGGTGGGTTGTGAGATACTGGACTTTTGCAAATTGCAAAGTCCCAGTATAATTGGTCGTTTAGCACATTAAGGAAATGACGGATCGAGCCGGGACTGTTTTAGCGCAAATATGTATAAAAAAATGAGCCCGAGGAGTGTTTTGGATGGCTTTAGAGTGTGTGTGAGAGAGAAAGTGTGTGTGAGGCGGTTGCATTCGTACTCTGCGAGGCGGCATGGTGCCTGAAACAGGCCAGCGAGCGCGCAGAGAAAAGGTTCACGCGTGACGTGACGGCATGGATGTGGGGTGACCGAGGCGCCCACCACGTATCGACACCCAGTTGGGCGAGGGCGAGCGGATCTGTGACACGACGCGCGCAGTGAACGCTTGGCGACCCCGGATGGTTGCAGACGCGCGAGCGGGCACCCCTTTTTGGCACTGTAGAGGCCCGAATGACTCGAGCCACATCCTGTGCTTCTGGGCTACCCGAATTATGTGTTTCGAGTGCCCAAGTCGCCTGTTTCAGCCTATTTAACGCGCGGAGACCTCCTTCTTTGTCTCTTTTCTCTTCTGCTCGCGTCCAAAGGTTTTAGAGAGAGAAACAGAGCGCGAGGGAGAAGGAGAGGAAGAGAAAGGTCGTGATCATGTGGGGAGTGCCGTGGAGCGCGCGGTTCGTTTCGAGGAGTCAAACTCGGGAATGCACGCGTGAGTTTTGGCTACGCGTCGATCTTAGGGTAAGTGTTCCTTATTTTATATTATTATTTGTGTTTTTCGGGGTGGTTTTTGGTAGTGTTAGGTTTAGCTCGTTAGAGTTTTTGAATTTTGAACTCTGTGCCTTTTAATTGTTAGACCAGGGTTTTCTAGGTTGCGCGGTTGATCAAGATACTATCGGATTTGTCAGGACTATGCCGTTCGCGCATGGTGCTCATCGTCGAGCATGCAATCTTTCCGCCGACCAAGTTCTGCCAGGAGTTGCTTTCCAGGTGGGTTCCGTGTCGCCGAGAATGGCGGATTATTAATTATATCTGCATATTAGATAGAGGGATTGCACTTGCTTTATTATTGCTTTTAGTTGTAGAAATTGCATACTTTATCTAGACTTGGACTATTTGGGACTAGAGGACTAGAATATTATTATTTTATTGCTAGAATGCTTTTAAAGGTCTTTTGGGTGAGCGAATTTTGAGGTAGGGTTTATTTTAGCATGTTTGGGTTTATCTGTTGTCAGGGGATCCATACTAGTGATTTAGGGTGTTGTGTGTTAGTGTGGATTTTCGGGGTAGATGTTATTTTTCTTGTAGTATTGGGTTAGACTGATTGTGAGAGGAACCATATTGTCGATTTGAGTTGACCTTTCGTTTATGTTGTTGGGTATTAGAGATGGGTAGTAGTTAGATAGTGATATTTGTGCCACGTTATGCTGACGTAATGGTTGCATTATCTTGAGGTTTCGTGGGCCTTAGGCCGGTGCAAGTGGTTGTGTGTGTGCCTAGGGCACGGGTTTGGAGACGTACGGTACTTTCGTGTTGGGGATGCATGAGTTGACCTTGGGGTTGTGTATGACGTCATCAGTGATCAGAGGAATCACCGTTTGATCATAGCCTGCATGTCACTTCGAACTTTACGTGGGACTAGTCGGCCAGAGGCCGGATAGA
The DNA here is from genome assembly GCA_029204045.2 of Tillandsia leiboldiana. Classification (NCBI taxonomy): domain Eukaryota; kingdom Viridiplantae; phylum Streptophyta; class Magnoliopsida; order Poales; family Bromeliaceae; genus Tillandsia; species Tillandsia leiboldiana. The sequence continues at coordinate 33,176,973 of CM055072.1, read as the reverse complement.
GAAAGTTGGGAGGTAGGTTGATGTCTACTGTTGATGGGCCACCACTTGGGGTGCAACCCGGACAGTTGGGAGTGATTGACAGTGGCCTATTTATAGGCGGTGCAGGCTTGACTGGGCTGTTGAGACGGTCAGTTCATGATTGGGTCCGGTGTACCATTGGGACGACTAGTTTTGGGTTTTCTTTTGTGTTTGGGTTTGGGTAGCGATATTTGGGTTTGGATGTAGAGCATGATAGCTTTGTATTATATATATATATATATAAGATTATACTCTGTTACTCGCTTATTTTGCAGTTTCACTATCTTGCCTCTGATAGACCTAGTGGGCAGGCTGTGATTGTCGCCGATCGTACACACTGAGAACTACTGTTTTGTAGTTCTCACACCCTCTCGTGATCTGCTTTTCAGGGTCTTCCGAGCCAGCTCAGGACCGAGGTAAGGGGATTGCACTCTAGATAGCAACCCTTACCGAACTTATTCTGATAGAGATAGTCCACCTTATTGATAGTTTAGTTTTATGCACTGTACATCGGAACTGTCTAGGCCAGGGCCCTATTTCTTTTGAGAGGTAGGTCTTATATGTATTTTGTACAGTGGTAGATGTTAGTATAGTTTTATTTTTTTCGTTCTAATACATGCTTAGCTACACATTTTAGTTCTTTTGTAGTGTAGCTTTGGATGCTTCGTGTGTGTGGGGTGCGTCCTCGCACATGTAGCAGGTCTGTTGCGTGCCCGAGGGCTTCCGCTGTGGACCCGGAGCGTGATATGGGTCCCTGCGCTTAAAGTGCTTAAATTGCCAAAATAGTGGATTCGGGTGCCCGAAACCGGCATTCGAACACCCAAAAACTACCTATTCGGGCGACCCAATCAACATAAGGTGACATGAAGCTTCCAGGCTACGACAACACCACTTTGGGTGCCGAAAGTGCACCTGAAACACGGGTATGTTGCCACGTACCCTCCTACACCCGCATGTTGCCTCACGTCACATCACACCGACTAACGTCAGTGTGGGTCACATTAGCCAATGCCGTGACGCCACATGTCCACCTACCCTTCTCGCACACGTCCCGTCAGTGGCCTCAAGGCCAATTTGGGCGCCCGAATTTGTGTCCGAATCACGCGAGTCCAAAACACCTAGGAAACTCGACTTTTGACTCCATTTTCGCACTGATTTTGCGCTAAAATAGTTCCAACTCGGCCCAACACTCTCCTATTGTGCTGACCGACCCACCATACTGCGACCTTGCATATTTGCATACCTCATAGCAATTTTTGACTTTTGCCATTTATGAGATCTAACATTAGCCCACGTCCACGGTCCATACCACCTCCCATGGTGAAAGTTTTTGACAACCCCTTCAACTATAGGCAACTATAGGCACCCTCAACGTTAAAACTCTTTTGAATTGAGATCGTACTTTTAAGTTTTAAAACTAAATAGTTTTGTTAGAAAGAAAATAAGATTATATTGAATTTATAAAAAAAATATTAAATTTAACCATTTCAATAATTTTAAGAAAAATGAATTAGAACAATTGACAATCAATAGAGTTATTAAATTTAATAAAATCTCAACTAATATAACAAGAATAATTCAATTCTAAAAGATCAAACTAATATAGCTAATAGAGCTATCAATTTAAATTTGATCCAAATTTAAATTTTAAATTTATTAATATTTTTAAACTTTAATGTTGTTTCAATATTAAATTAGCAATTTAAATTTTATTTTCAAAAATGGAAACTTTGCATTTAAATAAATAATAAAAGTTAGGTTTATAAGCAAGCTATAAATTAAATTCACATTTACAATAAATTAATAATTTTCAACTTTTTTGTTACTTTAATATTGAACTAAAAATTTGGAAGAGCTGAACTCTTGAGGGGCGAGTCAGCCGAGAATCGAATCTACTCGGAGTCGAATCTCCTTAACGAGAAGAGTTAGGAAGAGTCAACCCTTCAATTGGGGAGAGTTGGTCATTTTGTGATTTCAAGGAAATAGAGGGACTAAGCCGTAATTGTCGGGGTTCATTAAATGCAGATAGAGGAACTAGTGTAAGGCACATCTTTCCTCTGCCACACCGCCCACGTCAAATTCACTATGTGGTTATGTCAACCCTTTACTCTTTTCGGTTTGTCTATAAATTGGGAAAGAACCAAGTTTGTCTAGAGAGAACCATGAGCAACCAAAGATAGAGTAAACTCAAGCCAAGTAGTACCGAAAACTGTTAGAGGAAAGAAGAGAAACATAGCTTGAGAAAGGAGTGTAATAACTAAAATTTTGAATTTGAGAAATTTCAATTTAATTTGAAATTTGAATTTGAAAATTTATGTTCAAATTGGGGATCGAAAGAGAGGGGGTTAATTTCGCAAATCGGGGATCATTTTCGATAAAACAAAATCGCTACTTTAGTGGTTCGGCAGTGCCGGAAGTCGTGGTAAGCTCTATTTTTAGATTTGGTGCATCGAAACCACAAAAAAGTGCAAAAATTGAAATATGGTCAAAATTCTAATTCTGTTTTTATGGAAAAGGCATGATATTTCATGTGTCATTTTGCATGAAACTGTAAGGGAGGGTGCTACGGTGCATATTGTGCGTGTTTTGGGGGATTGAGTTTAAAATACTTATGTTTGAGGGGTCTACGCATAATTTTATGAACACCCTATCTATATGTCTCTACGGTTCCTCAACCCCATACGATACCCCTCTCCTTTCCTCTGCCCTAGCTGCCACAGCAACATCTCCGTTACCTGCGCCGCCAGACCACGGAGCACCGGCGACAAGCCCCTTGCCAAAAAAACCCATCGAAACTATCTATCTCTATTCTCTCTCTCTCTCTCTCTCTCTCTCTCTCTCTCTCTCTCTCCCTCTCGGATTGAAACTCGGATCCACCCCTACCCATGGCCGCACCGCCTTGGGATCACGTTGTCGGCATCCCAAGAGTCCAATGACCCTCTATAATACCCGAGAAGTTCAAATCACGATACCGGATTTTGACCAAAATGGACAAAGTTTGGTTAGGAGTAGTTTTAGCGATGTCCGAGTGGTGTTCTGAGAGTTTTGGAACAGTGCGAAGAGAGTTGGACTCTATGGAGCAAAGATATAAAATTTCAGAAAAAAATTAAAGTTGGGAGTTTGCTCTTGGAGTCCGAACCCTTTCCCAGGGTCCAGACCTTAGTAGTCAAGTCCGGACTCCCCGGGGAAGGTCCGGACTCTCCCCGGCTGGCTGTAAGGCCAAAAGCTTTTGGGGACCGGACCCATGGGGAAGGTCCGGACCTCGTGCGCCCAGACTCTACGAAAGCCATTCGAGGACCGAACCTTGGAATGAGGGTCCAAAACCTGTGCGCGTAGTAGTGGAGAACCCATTTGGGGACCGGGAACTTGATGTAGGGTCTGGACCGTCTAACCCGGACCGGCCCAGGTCCAAGCCAATTCAGAGAATGGAAAAGAGAGGTTTTTAACCCTCATTGGCTTCTCTATCTCACCGAAACACACTCATACTCTCATTTTTCTCTTCCACTCCCTTACACGCACTCTCTCATTTCTTTCTCTCTCTCTAGAACCTCCTCCAAGCTTAAATTAAAGAGGCAAAAAGCTTGATGATATCCCCCACCTCAGGCTAAAGAATTACAAAGGGTTGCAAAGGGATCCTTTGGGCACGAGCCGATTCGAGAAAAAAGTCCACGAATTCCAGTCAGCTGAAGGTTTTAGGTTGTGACGCCCCAACTTCCTGGGGAGTCACATATTCTAGAACTACTCTAGCTCTAGCACATTTAACTCTCTTGACCTCTTGGGCCTAGACACCGCCAAAAATGCTATAGCCGGGTTAAGAGATTTAGCCCTCTTATATCTTATATAATGGACTATTTCAAATCCTGGGGTGTCACATTCTCCCCCCCTTTAAGCCCTGACTGCCTCGTCAGGCTCAAGCACACTCACAAGCACTAGGCAATGTGAGACTCGTCTTGCTAGCCTTATCCGACCTTGTGGGGAGCCGCACTCTATCCACAACGGTCATCACCCGGGAAGCCATGCTCTACCCGCTGTAAACCCTAGCTCAGCCGAGACTCATCTCATATTTTTGGCGGGTGATTGTCTCTGATACCAACTATGACGCCCCAACTTCCCAGGAGGTCGCCCATCCTAGAACTACTCTAGCTCTAGCACGCTTAACTCTCTTTACCTCTTGGACATATCCACTGCCCAAAATACTAAAGCCGGGTTAAGAGATTTAACCCTTTTATCACTACAAGGAAAAGGACTTTTGGCGGCGACAATTTTGTGGCGACAATTATTGTCGCCACTAATTGTAAAGCTATAGTGGCGACATTTAATTGTCGCCACCAATAAATAAGATAGAGTGACGACATATATTTGTCGCCACCAATAAATAAGAAATAGCGGCGACTTTAAAATGTCGCCACTAATACTTAGTAATTAGTGGCGACTTTTGTCGCCGGGAAAAGATAAAGATATAGTGGCGACTTTTGTCGCCACCAATAAAGAAGATACAGTGGCGACATTTTCGCGTCGCCACCAATAAATAAGTAATAACGGTGACATTAAAATGTTGCCACCAATACTTATTATTGGTGGCGACATTTTTGTCGCCACCAATATTATTTATTTCGCCACTAATACTTAGTAATTAGTGGCGACTTTTGTCGCCGGAAAAAGATAAAGATATAGTGGCGACTTTTGTCGCCACCAATAAAGAATATACAGTGGCGACATTTTTGCGTCGCCACCAATAAATAAGTAATAGCGGCGACATTAAAGTGTCGCCACCAATACTTATTATTGGTGGCGACATTTTTGTCGCCCCCAATATTATTTATTTCCCACCAAAATTTCCCTCCTTTTTTTTCCACCAACTAAAACCCTTTTTTTTTTTTTTTTTTTTTTTTTTTTTTTTTTTTTTTTTTTTTTTTTTTTTTTTTTTTTTTTTTTTTTTTTAAGATGCGAACCGGGCCTCCCCTTGCATCGATCACCCTCACACCCTCTGCCCCATTAACTCACCCTCTGCCCCATTAAGCTCTCTCTCTCTCTCTCTCTAGATCTCCTTTCCCAGTCGCCCCGCCGTCGCTCCTCAGTCGACCGTCGCCCACCGCCCCGCCGACACGCCGATCGCCCCGCCGTCGACCCTCGCCCGTCGCCCGTCGCCCATCGCACGTAAGCTCCTCAGTCGATTTCTCTCGCCCGTCGCCGTGCCGTCGACCCTCGCCCGTCGCTAATCGCACATAAGCTCCTCAGTCGATTAGGGTTAAATAGCAGGGGTCAGTTTTTTTTTTTTCTTGAATCCCAACTTGAAACTTGGATTAGGGTTTAGTTTCTTAGTTTGTCTCAACAGTAAAATGAAAGTTGGATCTACTACCAAATCTAACATAAAATGAATTCTAAGATGATAATAATTCATAAGAATACTTGCTATTTAACCATAACGTTTTCCGATTCTACAATATTTAAAGAATATAAGAATCTAGTAAAGTGGCACTTTCTAACACCAGCATATAGGTGAAGCTTCAGAACCAGGAGTTCTCTTATTTGTTAATTCTAACATGAATGAAGTGAGAACTATAGATAACTTGCAGGGTGTGCGATGATATTTTTGTTTCTTAATAATTTTAACATGGGCGAAGTGAAATATAAAGGAATGTAAGACGTGCAAAAACTTCTTGATAAAAATTTTATTACCTTTTCTGGTACAAAATCAGGGTGATACAAAGAGAAAAGAAAAATAAAAGCAGCTGTCAAATATCAATGGTATATCAAGACTAGAGCACGAAAAGCAAAGCTCCTCTTAGAACAAAAGGACACAAGGAAAGTTTTGGGCTCTTGCATTCTTGGCCCAGCCAATCAAACACAGTAATTAGGAGAAAAGATTCTCAACAGTATCTAACCTGAACAGCCGATACACTAGGTATCCATTCATGCAATCAAATGTTGTCTATACCAATATATTGCAGTATTAACTTATGAAACTATAAGTTATTAGATTCACGAAAGTAGTAGAAATGGTAAGTTAGAATTTAGAAATGGTTAAGCTACAAGGGTAATCGACAAAAGGCAATGGTTGAATGGAAAATAAAGACAACAATAAGTAAATAATAAGAATTTACATGAATTAAGATTACTGAAATAATTACAGAACATGAATATTAAATTATGAAATTTGTCCAGACCTCCAATAGCAAAAATGCCTGCATTATTGATTAATACATGTAATGGTGCTAATCGAGCATTCCAAGCTTCAGCAAACCTTGGAGTTAACATTTATAATTCAGAACTTACAATGGAGTTAACAGATGGTAAGGCAAGATAATTGAAAGTTGGTTATAATTACAAAGTTTATAATTACAAAGTTTATAGCAGGGGTCAGTTTGTTTTTTTTTTTTTGAATCCCAACTTGAAACTTGGATTAGGGTTTAGTTTCTTAGTTTGTCTCTGATCCTCGCCTCCTCGGTGAGTCGATTGTTTTTTGGTAGTTGCGAAGAACCTACGGTTTGGATGTCGCTGAGTCAACCGGTGAAATTTAGGATTTTTTTTGCAGGTTTTCGGGTATGGTGGTAGAACTATCGCTAAATAAAATCCTTAAGTCATTAAGACTAAAGATCACGCGCATCATATTAAGCAGATCATAAGGGAAGTTACTTTCAAAAATTTGACTTCAGACTTTAAGTCATAGAAGAGGTTAAGTTTTAATGCTTTAGTCGCGGATAAGTCAAGTGTTCAAAGTCGCAAAAATTCCAGAGAAGCATAAGAAAGCTTTTGCGACAGTTTACTTAAATTTTATGTATCCATAGAGGTTCAAATTGAAAGTTATATTTCTGTTATTTCTGAATAAAGACATAAGTCTTAAAATGTCTCTGTGGTTGTGTTTGGTTTGGGCATGTGATTTTTGTGGGCGTTTCTTGTAGTTTCTATTTATGTTCTTGTTGAAATTGGAAATCTATGACTTTTTACCCCCTCTATTATTTGATCAGGTTATTTCTATCTGATTGTCTCATAAAAAACTGGACTTTTTAACCTTATTGAACTAGTAGGTTTATTGAATGCAGGATCAAATTGAGCATGTAGCACAGTCACAAGAAGAGTTAGGTGGTCCTCCATTATCAATAGAAGAGCATTTAACATAGACTTTTGGTGCACGTTCTGGATATCTTCGTGGTTTAGGATGTGGACCTAAGCCACTAAGTGCTAAGAATTTGGCAATCAAAGCATCAGAAGAGCATATTGAGAGGCAAATTGATGTCTTGAAAGAAGAATTGAAGCAATCCCGAGTGGAAATTGAAGAGAGAGCACAAAGGGAGAAAATTGAAAGAGATGAGAGGTTCAAAAAGGAAATTGAAGAAATTGAAGGACGCATTAAGGCACAACTACAAACTGAATTTAATGAACAATTAAAGATAATTGTTGAATTATATGGAGTGCCGCCTGCACCACCGCCTTCTTCTAGTCGAGGAGCTGCATCATCCCCTCCAAACAAAGGTAATTATATGCTCAATTTTACATTCTTAATTAAAGTGACATTGTTGGAGGTGCAACTGATTGTTTGAAACTGTTTGATAATGTTTAGTTATTGCCAACTTCCAGGTTAATCGGAAACTGTTTGATAATGGATCTCCAAGGCTTCAGCTCGACAAATAACAAACTATGTCTTACTACTATCTTTTCATTTTGAGTCTTAGGTCTCATGTACATACGTAGAGCAGAAACTTTGAACTGAAATTAGATAATTGAAAGTGGTTCGTTGAGTTTGTTCAATATGTGGGGGTCATGTTCATGTTCAAGGTGGTAAGATAGTTTTCTGTAGAGAGGGAAGCTGGTTGGTTACTTTTAGCTTCTCTTGTAGCATCTATGCCAAAAGAGGTACTTGAATTATCTTTATAAAAAATTCTCTTTTGCCTTTCTTTTTTTCTTTCTCATACTTCCCTTTATGATACTTGCAGGAGCTTGAAGACCAGGTTTTTGATGTTCTTTTACTTTGGGCTGGTTGGTTACTTGTAGAGAGGGAATCCATTAAATTAATGACTAATGTACCCTTGTATATAATCGCTTCATGCAACATTGTGTTCTCTAGCTTATTTTAAGTTCTTATTTACTGGCCCTTATGTTATACACCAAGAGTGCATTTTGAACATATCGATGTTACTGATTCTTTCTTTTATCTATGTCCATGCAATGCGGAATAATACAGAAGATGCCAACAATTCAGGTAAATGTAGTACTCATTTTTATTCTTAGGTCAACTGTTTGATCTCTTTTTTTTGTTGCAAATGCTCAGGGATTGCTTTGAAGATGAGCTCCGAGCTTTTGATGGCAGTAAAGATGGAATTCTACCATGTGTATGGGATAAAGAAGTTTGCAGCTTTCCTCAGGTAATTAGATCTCCAATTATTTATTCAAATTCCTGCATGACTTCTTCGATATGAAACTTGTACCTATTATGCATTGATAACTCAAACAAGGTGTAAGATATTCATTGTTGTTTGCGGGAGGCTGGGTGGGCCTTCTGCCTCCATATCCAACCCGTTTGCATCCCTATTCACAGAGCATTAATAAACAGGCTATGACCTGTTGTTTCCAGAGATCCATCGTATATGCTTAGAAGCTTTATGATGTTGCCCGTTTTAATAATTATGAAGCAAGATCAGATTTTTCAACTTTACAATGAAAGGTGGCTACTTTGATGTGTCTAATTATTAATACCTCTATTCTTTTTAGACATTATTAAATTCGGTAGAATTTTTATTGGTTGGTTAGTAATCTGCATGTATTTTTTCCTCCCTGAATTACTAATTCACCTTTGAATTGCAGTGCTGCTCCAGGTGGCAAGACGACATATATTGGAGCTCTTATGAAGAACACTGGTATTTTCAAATTCAAATTTATTAAGTTTTGCCTGCTTGATTACCATCTGTTATCTTCCTTTTGCTTTGGCTTATTTTTCTTCATAAAATCAGTTAGTTGTCTAGGAACATAATTTATTACTATTTTGACTGTTTTGGGTTGGCACTCGGCACCCACTAGAGACAAATTATTTCGGCTCTATGGCTTCAGATGGAACTATTCGTAATGGTCTGTTTTGTTGAATGACAATGCTGACTAGATGAACTACTGACTTCGTTTATCTCAACTGAGCTTGGTCTTTGAGTGTCTTTGCAATCTGCAGTCTGCCTTCCAGACCGACAGAATGCTAGGCTTTTTTTTTTTTCCTGCAACTGTCTCTTGTTACCTGAATGTATTGATTGGTTATAGTCAGTAGTTTGTACTTGTCACGATTTATGTGATTTATGGTAATACTTATGGCAGATGTTCTGTCCTTTCTTGGTTTTATTTTGTTAGTCGGTATTTATATCTTGCTGCAGTTCGTCATCTCAATTGTGATTAGTATCTCCAAACATTTATTTATGGCATTAAACGTGGCGTTTTGTTCTATTATCTTTTCATTTTGCATTTTCAGTTAGTACAAGGGGGGGTAATGTGATATTTATGCAATTAGGATGTGTGATATAAAGAATAATGATGAGAAAGGTTCGTAAATTACCTTTAAATTGTCAACCTTATACGAGTATTCTGCCATTCACATGAATAAAAGACGAAATCTTCGTAATTCCTTGTTAACTTGTTTGAGTTAGATCCCTAAATCACTGTATTTTAGATTGCAAAAAGGCTCAAACGTCATTCCTTGTATACCTCATCTAATTCACCATTATAGTAGAAACTTCTTCTAGTGTCATAAAAGGTAAACGAGTAAGTAGGTTTGGCAGAAAAGTAATTATTAGTTCATTACATACATGTTAGACATTCTTTTCTTGGATTTTGGCTTGAAGTATTTTCAATAATGAATATCTTACACCTTGTTTTCCTCATCCAGGAGTAGTTTTCATACACTAACCTTAAATTAGGGAAAAAAAATTTCTAGCTTCAGTTTTAATGTAAAACAACATTCTTAATTGTGCTTGAAGTAAATTGAAATAAGCGGTTCATTTTATATAAGGTGGTATAATTGGTCACTTTACTAGAAAAATTAGCTGTTCTATGACGGTTAGGAATTTAAGTGCAATACATGTGAGAGTTCATGGACTAAAATGTTTGAGTGACCAAGCCACAATACCATGGTTGTACATGGAATATCCATATATTTTACCCTTATTTTTGTTTTCCTTGAGTTAATATAACTTGGTTTGCATATCAATTTGCAGGCTACCATTCCGTTAGGGAAGCATGATGAGCACCGAATTTCCATTTCGTTTATAGCTGCACATGGGGCAAATAAATTTCTTCTTGATACTATTTTGGATATATATGCTTCTATAAAGGAACAGATCAACATGGCATCCAACTCAGTTCTGGCACCAGATAACAGTATGGACATGGATGCATCAGAATTGTTAAAAGAAAAGGTTTGTTTATTGCATATGAACACTGTTAGAAAATCTAGATTCCTTCCCCCCCTCTATTGCTCCATCCTGTTATCATGGTTGTAACTTGTAACATTTGCTTCTCGTTTCATCCTACTCAACCATAAATGTTATCCTCTTGTAAACTGTTTTCGAGAATATCGGCTACTGAAAGAGCTATCAATTTCATTCTCTTCATGAGCTTGTAATCATGACTACATGGTAAGACACAACAAATTAGCCTTCTGAAATTTAGACATTATTTGGCCTTTTGGCATTTGGACCACCAACAGAATGTATGTGCAAACTTAAATTATGCAGTATACTACTAATGTAGTACTTGCCAAGATGAATTGCATTATCAGAGCTTGTTCGCCGTTGAAATGTTGTATGTCAGAGTTTGTTTTCTCCTCTTAGTTTTGCAAAGCAGCAAATGAGCTTTGAAAACTTAAAAATATTTATCTTGTTCTTTTGCCAGGTTGTTGAACTTGACTTCTTATATCCTAGTGAGGGTATTCATAGGAGGTGGGACAATGGTTATCGTATAACTGCAACTGCCGCCACATGGGACCAAGCTGCATTCGTTTTGAGTGTACCAAGAAGGAAGCCCACGGATGAAACTCAAGAGACACTAAGAACATCTGCTTTTCCTAGCCAGTATGTGAAGGTGGATGTGTTACATTTAATTGTTTAATCGCTTTGGTCTTGCGATTGATTTAAAAATTGCATATAAATTATATGGATAGCCAATGCACTCTCCTGTTGTCGCAACTTGATCACTGAACTTTCACTTTGGTCTTGCGAGTGGTTTAAAAATTGCATATAAATTATATGGATAATCACTGGCATTCACTTTATTAGCCAGTTATCGTCTGACTATGCTGCAACTGATAGCATTTGTGCTCTTCTTCCTTATGTTTTTGCATTTCAGAACTTTGGAATTTTATATTGAAGGATTAATAATTACTTGTTTGGCAATATATGAAATTTCTTCTGTTCCCTGCTACTATTATTTAGTATCTTTTTGGGTGATATATTGGTTTTTTTTTTTTTCCTTTTCTGTATTTTCTCGGGATTGATATCTTTTTTAGGATGACAATGTCCTCCGTTTATACGTGAAAACATATCCTTTTATCAAGTATATCGCTATATGTTTGAATCAGGGAATACTGCTCTTCACAACAATACTTTAGCATTTGGTAAAGGATGAAGTTTAGGTTCATTCAAAAATTTAGTCGCGACAATTTGTCGTCGCTGCTCGCCAAATCATTTTGCAAGATGTGGCACCCTTTTCTTACATTTGGTGGCGACAGCTGCCACCACCTTTTATCTAAACATTTGGTGGCGACAATTGTTGTCACCTTTTCTCCAGATATTTGGTGGCGACATTTGTCGCCACCGTTTCTCCAGACATTTGGTGGCGACACTTGTCGCCGCCTTTTCTTCAGACATTTTGTGGCGACAACTGTCGTCACCGTTTTTCCAGACATTTGGTGGCGACAAATGTCGCCACCGTTTCTTCATACATTTGGTGGCGACAATTGTCGCCACCTTTTCTGTCGCCGCTAAAGTATGTCGCCGCTATATACTTTTGGCGACATGCTTTGAGGTGGCGACATTTAGTCGCCGCCAAAACTATTTGGTGGCGACTTTTGGGCTTATGGTGGCGACTTTTGTCGCCACCAAATATCATGATTGTAGTAGTCTTATATATTGAACTATTCTAAATCCTAGGGTGTCACACAGGTCCTCGGATCGAGCTAGCCTCTCGCAACAATCAATAGGGTTTCCTCCAGATAGACTTTGTCACACTCCGGGATTTTAAAAGCGGTCTAATTTTTTTAAAAATCAGAGTTGAAAATGAATTCCCACGACGCGACCAGATTGCCACGACATAGGGAATTCTCTGTCCACTCGAACAGAGTTTTCTCTATACACACACGGCTAGGTAAGTACATAACATACAATCAGAATACTAGCAAGTAAATAATATGGATAATGATCTACTATACAATCTAGCATAACTAATAATTAATCCAACATAAATATCATCATAAATAATCCCCAACTAACATAAACATAAGTGGCTAAGTCATGCTCATAATCTCAATAAAGCAGTAAGAGGATGCAGACTAGCTATCCAGCTAGTATCATGGGGACAACTCTATCGTAACCGCCTCACCACATCGTCCCGACATCTCACCACCCGACGGACCTGAAAAATGGATCACCAAAGGGTGTGAGATGCAACTGAATGTATCCCAGTGGGTACAACAAGCTAGGGAATAGCAAGTCGTACCTACTGGTATGTGACACCTCAATAGTCTCACATCGGATGGGAATGGGGTTGTGTTTAGATTTATAAGAGACATGAACACTAATAATAATAACTAGGCTTAAGTATTTTGGGATGTGGTGTGGGCCCAACGAGTTATTATAGCTAGTGGGTCGGATCGTTACATTTGGTATCAAAGCCAGTCACCAGCCGGAAGTGTGTGATAAGTCTCGGCTGAGCCAGGGTCTGAAAGACAATAAGACGAGCTATGTCAGGGTCTGAATGACGAGGCTAGCGAGACAAGTCACGCATTACCTGGTGATCTTGTACATGTTGTGTGTCTTTGGGCTGACGAGGACGTCAGGCCTAAACGAGGGAAGTTTGTGACACCCTAATAGTCCCACATCGGACGGGAATGGGGTTGTGCTAATAGTTAGTTAATTCGCGAATAATTCTCCAAATATTGAGAATCCGAATTAAATGTGTCGTTTCCGAATGTTTCCACAAATTCAGAATAATTCGCGAATTTTTGAACCACAAAGTATTATTCGCGAATTATTCGTGAATTTTAAATTTTTGAGAGAAAAATTCGGCACCTACACTTTCCTCTTTCAAAGAAAATAATAATAATAATAATAATAGCCTATCACAGGCCCACCCACCCCACTCCACCCCACTCTACCTTCTCTTCTCTGTTCTAACGCCCTCTCACGACTACCTCCTCCCACCCTGGCTGGACCGCGTGCCGCTCGTCATCTTCCTTGCCGCCACCGGTTTGTGAGTTGTGATTTTGTAAATTCGTATATTAATTTATTGTTTTGGTGACTTGTGAGTGAAATTGATATTTGCTTTCAAATAATCTATTTTTAATTTTTTTTTTTTAATATTTCAACCATTGATTTTTATTATTTTTTGTTCTTTACAAGGTGTCACTTAGATTTTTTTTTTTTTTTTGAATGAATATTTTGCTTATTTCTAAAGTAAGTTGATTAAATAATTCTTAAAAATTATAATTGTTTATGCTAATAGTATAAATTTAGAAGAAAAATTTTAATCTAATAGCCGAATTTATTATCCCGAATTTTTAATTAGTGAACATATTATTCTCCCGTATAAATCACATATCCGAATAATTGACGAACCCGCTTTTTAACCAAATTTTCAATGAATTTTAAAATTATGATACGAATTTTATCCGTATTATATCCGTACCGAATTTTTGCTGAATCCGAATTAACTAACTATGGTTGTGCTTGGATTTATAAGAGATATGAACACTAGTAATAATAATTGGGCTTAAACATTTTGGGATGTGGTGTGGGCTCAACGAGTTATTATTGCTAGTGGGTCGGGTCGTTACATGGTATACAATAAACAACGGATCGTAAAAGGCAGTAGGCAAAGGCAGATATATGCTAATCACAAAGCTGGAATAATAGAAGAGCATGTAACGACAGGCATAATATAATAATAAATCACAGTACTGAGTATAAAAGGGTACTAGACATCATATGCCAAAGTATACTGAACAGGGAGCGTGATAATGATGAATCAACAATACTAAGAACTATGTGTTGATAATAGAAACCAAGTACCCAATCACGTTCCAATATTAGTCACGAGGACCTCAGGCTAATGCCATTGTCTGGCACCGATCTGGCTGACATAATTCTGCACCACTCGGTACTATCTAGGGCTCACAGGTCGCACTCTCGACCACTCTACCAGTAAAGAACGCTAATGTGGGGATCAAGTCCACGGGCGTACGTGAAGTACAGCTGGTGCTGTGGCGATCATAATAATGCTAATGCTCAAGCTCGCATTCTAAAGACAGGGTAATTGGCACTAAGCCAGAATCTCACACACGGGATGCCAATCAACTGTGTAATCATGTCATGCTGAAAACAATAACTGAGTTTCTACTTTAATCATGCAATACAGGTATAAGGAGATGCTGAATACCTGAGCAGAAGTAAAGCTAAGTAATGACCTATCACGCATAGTATCAGTCCAAATATAAGCAGCTAGATATAATGAATCAAAGGAGTAAAGCTCAAGGTAGGATCAGGGCTAGCAAAAATCACAAAGGTCCGACCGAATACGGTACCCAATCAGGTGATACTATACTGATGCTCGGATCGGAGTACCCACCTTAGTGTAGGCGGTCCTGAAGTCCGGTGGACAACTCATGAGCTAACTTCTAACTGCTGGGATCTGAATCATAAACTCTTATCGGTAATAAACTCACTCATACCCATCCCACCGACTCACAGTGTGTAGAACGACTATACGATGGATTTTCCTCAAGTCCCGGGATTTTTCAAAAATTTTGAAAATTCGCCGATCGGCCAACTCTGATCTGATTAGTGTCTACATGCTTCCAAACCTAATGAAACTTCACATGCTACCTGGGAACACTTCATTTAAGACGTTCGAGTAGTAACATCAACTTTGGGCTACCCTAAACTCAAACGGTACCATAATTATCAAAAACCACTTTCGAAATTGCTGACTTTAACTCTAGAAGTCACCAACGCTAAACTAAAGTCACTGGACTAGCCAGGACAACGTTGGGAATAGCCATGGACACCTAGCAACCATAACTGGTCATCTTAATGTCTCGAAATGCGCGATTTGCGCCGAAACACCGATAAATAGACAATTTTGCCAATTTATGATTCGTTAACCAAATTCTGCTTAACGGAAGCTATCGGATCTCGAACGAAAAGTTCAGAGATCACGGGCACACTACCCAAGATAGCCTATGTGGTCACATTTGCATTTAGACCCCTAACAAATCCAAAAATTGCATAATTACATGATAAATTAGGGTTTTTAATCTTGATATACTAATCCAAAGACTTTCATATTGAACCGAGAGCACTAGAAGATAGGCCTCCATGTACTAAAGCTCGTGCTTGTTGTTTGGAAGTGGCACAGGGCCCGAGGAGTGCTAAGGGTCATCTAAACTCATGCAATTAAGGCTCAGGTTGCTAATCATGCACAACTAACCACTTTCAGAGTGAATTAAGGTGAGCATCATGCTCAAGGAGTCGAGTGGGTTTAGAGGCTCACCATACTGTCATCGGAAAGCCTCCAGAACAGTGGCCGGAGCAAGGTTGGCAAAGGCTAGGTTTCCAAGTACTCGAGTTGAACCAACTCAGCAAGGCTTGGGTTATGGTGGAACTCAAGGGCAAGCACGGGTAGCCATGGGTGCTAGAGAGTGCCATGAGCACGATAGGGTCCGGCACTGGCGTCGAGGAATGACGGGCCGAACTTCCCAAGAAGTTGGCCGCAAGGAGGCAAAGATGGAGAGAGGTCCAGGGATGTGTTCACAGACCCATGCAAAGGTATTAGCGCCTTTTCCTCGATGAGAGGAAGCTAGCTGGGTGGTTGGCCGACGGCGGGAAGCGGCGGCGGCGAGGGGGACGGGTGGAGCAGCTCGGTCAAGAACAAGAAGGAAAATCTAGGGTTTCTTTTTCCCAGCGATCGGCTGCACGAGGGGCTCTCAATCTTTGTGGAGAGGATCCATTGGTCCAACAGAAGCATATCAATATCTTGGATCAAGATCTCGTCGGATGAAGAGCACGCAAAGATCCGGCTAGATCTAGGTTTTCGGCGAGCACCTTGCTCCCGCCGACAAACCGAAGGTCCGATCCTCTGGCCTCGAGGTTGCACAGGGAACGTCCTCAGGAGGTGGGGAACCTTGTGGGGTGCCAAAGGTGCAAAGAAAAATAATGAGGGAGGAGGTAGAGTTACCTCTGTCCAAGAAGAGGAAAGAGAAAGAGATCATTCTCCTTCGACGACGTACTAAGGCTGTAGGCGATGGGGCTCCTCAGGTTGGGTTTCCTGAGGGTGCTGATGGCCATAGAATGGCTTTGGGGCAGTTGGCTACGATTTGGTGCAATCTTCCTCTCCCAAACCCGAGATCATGGTGAGTTCTTGGACCTTGTTGCTTTTCCGGCGAGGGAAGGCGGCGGCCGGCGGTGTAACGCTCGGGGAAGGAGACAGAGGAAGAGAGGGAGGTGAGGGGGTGCTATGGAGGCGTTGGGTGCTCTGCTGCTAGGGTTTCCAAGAGAAACCCTAGGACTTCATGTATAACATTGTAATAAAATGCTAATTAGTCCATCAATGCTTGAATTTAGCACTTGGGTCTCTCACTGTAGAACAAAGATGCAGATAAGCCCCTCATCGAAAACTTTGGTGTAATTCCATGCATAAAATACCAAGGTTCTTGCAAAAAAAAAAAAACAGTGAAATTTATTATTTTTCACATTTTTTGAGGCTTTCGAGTCGTAGACATAAAAACGATTAACGCTACGACATTCAACTCGACAAGACCTATCAAATAGCGATTTTAATTCATCGTGTTTGGGCCTCGTTAGATCAATTAAGCCATCTATTTAGTGAAATTTACTCTTTTGCATGCTTTTCGATGATCTTGGCTCGTTGTACAGAAAATCAGATCACACCATCTCGTTTAGCTCGACGAAACCGTTCAAGTAGTGTATTTATTTCGTCGAGTTCGGATCTAGTTAGATTAAATTGTCAGCTTTCTTGAGAATACCCCAAAATTCAAAATTTTAAATTATCATATTTTCATAAATCAAATTCAAATTTCAATTACAAAGTTTAAAATTCACGAGTATTACGGACTTGCTCTCAATACTATTTATGGAAAATAACCGGTTAGATATGAAGAGAGCAGAAGTGATAGGGCGGTGCTCACCGGGCGGCGCATGCGGCGAAAAGGAGTTGAGTACCTGTCACGTCACCCATTCTTATCCTGATAATAACAATTTCTAATATCAACACAATTTTTTGTGGTTGTCCCATCGCCAACAGAATCCGTTAACATATACATGAGCCGATCGCGCTTGCATGAACCGAAATATTATCCCCGCATCGCCTTACGCATTCAGTTCCTCCTCAAATTTATTGTGGTGTCCCGGCTTTTTTTCCGTATGACTTGCTGGTGGTCGGCGGTGAGAAAACATCTATTATTAGTGTATTGAGCCTGTTGTGCGTCAAACGGATGCCAAAAACGGACTCAGCGCGCGAAAATGTTGAGAATCGGCTATTTTCGGGCGAAACGGGCCTAACGGGCCGATTTCTCGGGTGGGCCGGTCCACGGCCCACTTGGCGTGCACCGGGACCAGCCAACGGAGCGGCATGCCACGTGGCGCGCGCGGATTGGTGGGTCAACGCACGCGCGACAGCGCGCGTCTCGCGCCGGGCACGGCGCACGGTGGACCCCGCCGGGCCACGTGTCGCCCGCCCAATGGCGGGCGCAGCGACCCGGTTGGCCCGCCGTGAACCGCGGCCCACGGTTCCAGCCGTGGACAGCGCTGTCACGCGGTGCCCCGCGATTGGCGGGCGCGTGTGCGCTGGGCGCGCGGGGCGCGGGCGGGCCACGTGGCGCTCTGTGGACGATTTGGGCGCGCATAGTGTTGGGCCGGGCCGGATTCGGGCGCCCGATTCTTACGCCCGAATCCGAGGCCTTCCTTTTAGAGGACTTGGGCTATAAATAGCCCCTTTGGGCTTCTTTTTTTGAGCTTTTTCTCTCCGATTTCCAGCCTATTTTCGATAGGTCTTTCCACCCTTGAGTTTTCTTCGATATTTGGGATTCCGGAGATTTTTGCGAGTCGTGCCATCTGCGTTTTCCTCAACAACGCGAGCTTCGACGCGCCTTGGATACCGAGCTTTTTCCATCGACGCTTCTTCCGCTAGCTCCCCAGGACTTACGGGAGGGAGTTTTTGGCCGATTTTTGCGGTATCGGTTTCACGAGAGGTAGATCTTCATTTTTCTTGTTTTCCGCTCCTCTCAGTTTTGGGTTTTTATTAGGGTTTCTGGAAAATCTTTGAACCCTTTTCTTACTGGTTATTTTCTTGGACAGCGGAGAATTGTTAGATTTTTATCTTGGTGCTCGGTTATCGGATTTCGACCTGTGAGGACTCGATCGACATCTATGCTTCGCGAGGATCACAGCCGTATTTTTATTGGAATTTTTAGAGATCATCTCGCAGGTGTTATTTTGGCTTATTTCGGATTGATCTTTCCGCAGATTTGTGATCTTAGGAATTTTTACTTACCGCGGTGTTTGGACTGTATCTTTGTGCCCAGGAGGAGTTTTTTGGTGTTTTTTGGCTCGTTGGAATCGTGGGAATCTGAAGATTATTCCCGTTCAGTTTCAGCCCATTTAGACCTTGGATCGATGCACACTTTCAGGTGCGTTGCTTCGTCCCCAGAACCGATGGATGGTTCTCTAATCCTATATATGTTAAGGAGCATGCATAATGTGAGCGATGACAGGAAGCATATTTGTGTGAGATAATATTTTCTGGGGTTGTTATCATGATCATGTTGATTAGTACTTCCTATTTGTGTTAATTAAATGCTATTATTGGAACTTGACCTAGCACCTTGTCATATGTTGCATGTTTAACCAGACTAGTAGAAAACTACAACTTGGGCTAGTTTATTTATGCTTTAGACACTCCCACACATTTATTCTTTCATCTGGACTTAGAGTGTTCCTCGCCCAGGTAGTGGGCCGAGTGATCGGATTGTTGTGGGATGCATGTTACACTCGTGTCTGGGGGCCGAGTGGAGTCTGGTAGCTGTGTTTAGATCAGTACTAATCTTGGGAGCTGTCTGAGTCGACGGTAAGTCTCGACTGTTGAGGATTTCCAGCTAGTGAGTGAGAGATTGTGATGTTGGTTACTGAAGATCTTGTTGATCGTGGATTTGGACTATAGGCTGCATGAGCCACATTGAGCTCAACAGAGATGCACGGATACTTTCCTCGGTGGGGTCGCGCCCCTCGAGTGCCGGTCCGGAGCTAGGCCTGTTACTTTGCTATCGCGACTTGTCGATTTAGTCCTTCTGGCTGGGCCCTTTTTGGGCAGTCACAGACGCCCTACGTAAATCCCGTCCTCTGTGGATGTAATGGCAGTAGGTGGGCGCAGGTTTGACTGGATCCTATGTGGCAGTCAGTGTATATTGGGTGATTGTATTTTGAGAGATAGTAGATACATCATATTTCATCTGTATCACCCCTTGAGCATTTAGATAGAGGCGTAGTAGCTGTAGAGTTATTTCCAGCCTTTTCTTTTCAGTACTGCATTTGTACTTTGTGCCTCTAGTAGACTTAGTGGGCAGACCGTCGGGCTTAGTGGCGGTACCCACTGAGAACTACGTGACGGTGTAGTTCTCACACCCATGGTTGGTGACTTTTCCAGGGACCTCTTCTCCAGTTCCTGCTGCTCCTGTTGCTGATCCATCTGACCGAGGCAAGGGAGTCGCGAGCTAGATCCCTACCCGTCTCCAGCGAGAGAGTAGACGTACCCCTTTTGGTGATGTGCTAGTACTGCTAGAGATTTTGGGTTGTATCTTGTACTTTATTTTGAGAGTTTTATTTTGGAGAGACTTATGTATTAGGAGGACCTGACATATACTATTTGGAGTTGTATGTATTTATTTCAGTAGTTTACTTTTTCGCTCTGATATCTGTATAGTGGTTAGCATGATCTTTTGCAGGTTAGTCGCTTCGTCTATACGGGGCTTCCCGTATAGGCGGCGGATCAGTTGGCGGGCACAGGTCGTACTTTCGATTCCGGGGCGTGACAGATTAAAGTGGTATCGGAGCCTAGGATGTAGGTCATTGTGGACTTAGAAACCCTAGGTTTGTGGTTGGACCCTAGGATGACTCACGCGAGAGCCGTGATTGTTAGCGAGAGTCTTGATTGAGTTTTTTAACTCGCCCAAGGGATGGGATGAGTGATTGACATGTCTTCTCTCGGTAAGTGGCTATGTTGGCTGCAGACAACATAGTGCTACAGGAAGGGGGGACATGCCTTTGACTTTCGCTAGATTGGGTCTAGTGTTGTTTTGGTTCTGATCATCTCCTTTTTGTCTCAGGTGTGAGCGATGCCTCCACAGCGCAGGATCATGACACGTTCTCAGCCGTTCTCCTCCGATGAGCCGGAGCAGGAGGAGTCGGCACAGGGCCAGCAGAAAGAGGTACAGGAGCATCGGGCTCAGATGGCCCAGATGTCGGAGACCGTGGATCGGATGATGCGCATGTTTGAGCAGATGGAGCAGCCTGTTGCAGCACCCCCTGAGAGTTCCCCCGTGCCTTCTTCGCCGGTTGTGGCACCCCCGGTTGTATCAACGGCACCGACAACCCCTATTGCGCCGGTAACCAGCAGACAGCCGCCTGGACCGGTAGGACTGTTGACCCCTGCGAAGTAGCGAGAGGCGGTAGATTGTTTGATGAGGTTCCGCCAGCTCGACCCGCCTCATTTCTCTGGGCGGAGTTTGGAGCCATGGGATGCAGAGTCATGGATCACGGCCATGGAGAGACATTTTGAGACCTTTTTTTATCGAGGAGAGATTTCAGGTTCTTCTGGCGACGAACTTTCTGGAGCACAATGCCGAAGCATGGTGGCAGCGAGTTCGACCTGCTGGTCCGCCTGGGACCTAGCTACTCACATGGGCGGAGTTCCGCAGCCTTCTTCTTGGAGCCTTCTTTCCAGAGAGTGTTAGACAGAGGCTGGAGGAGGAGTTGAAGAATCTCCGACAGGGAGACCATACTGTGCAGGTGTACATTGAGAATTTTAACCGGTTATTGCCCAGTGTACCACACGCGACTAGGGACGAGGCGCATCGAATTTATATGTTTGGGCGAGGTTTGCGTCGGGATATTTATCAGTTCATTCGTTGGCGTAGACTGCAGACTCTGGATGCCTCGATGGAGCAGGCACTATATGTAGAGCGCGGGGAGGCAGTGATAGACGAGGTGACCCCTGCTCCCGCAGTGACTTCGGGCGCAAAGCACCCAGCACCCGTTGATGGGGGACAGACGAGTCGGCAGGGGCCTCCGAGACTTCCACGATTCCATCCTCAGGGCCGTGGGTTTCAGGGGCGCCAGAGGTCAGGTGGACCCCGTCACCCTCAGCAGCAGCAGCGGCAACGACCCCCTCAGTAGCAGCAGCAGCTCCAGCGACAGCCGCGCCAGGACATATGTGTTATTTATTGGGGGCAGCACCCGCTGAGCCAGTGTACTCAGAGGCAGGGCCGATGCTTTCGTTGCGGTCAGACTGGTCAGTTTCAAGCGTCGAGCCCCAGAGCGAGATTCCCAGCACCCTCGACAGCCTCAGCACCCCCTGTTCCCCTACAGATGGCTGGACCTTTTGCGACTTATGGTATGCCGGATCGTGCTTCTTCCTCGCTACAGCCAGAGCAACGACCACCAGCGCCGAACGGGCAAGTTTATGCCGCTCAGGTTGAGGATGCTGCGGCAGCTAACCACGTCGTTGCAGGTATTATTTTGCTTTCTGCAGTTCGTACTCGAGCTCTCTGCGATACTAGTGCTTCGCATTCATTTATCAGTAGAGCATTTGCATCCCTACATGGTTTAGAGATAGATTCGTTGTCGCATGCATTAGAGGTTCGGATTCCTGATCATGTTTTGCATGTCGAGGAGTGTTTAGGGCTTGCCCAGTGCAGTTGGGACCTTGGATCTTACCGGCAGACTTGTTTGTCTTGCGGTAGCTCCAGGATTTTGACGTTGTACTAGGTATGGATTGGTTGTCGCGGTACTTTGCCACTATTGACTGCAGAGAGAGGACCGTGACTCTCTGCGAGCCTGGACAGAAGGAGTTCGTCTACAGAGGCTGCCAGAGCACACTGTTCGCAGTGACCATTTCCTCGGTGAGGGCTAGGCGGATGATGAATAGAGGTTGTACCGCTTTGTTGGCGACTATTGTTGAGGTGCCTACGGCGGCACTGGGACTCGAGGATATTCCCATTATTCGCGAGTTTTCAGATGTGTTTCCCCCTGAGTTGACGACTATGCCGCCGTAGAGAGATAGAGTTTGTGATTGACGTGGTTTCGGGAACCACGCCAATCTCGAAGGCACCTTATAGGATGGCACCTGCCGAATTGAAGGAGCTGAAGGCACAGTTACAAGATCTGATGGACAGGGGTTTTATCAGACCCAGTGTATTACCGTGGGGAGCACCGGTTTTGTTTGTGAAGAAGAAGGATGGTTCGCTTAGATTGTGTGTGGATTACAGAGAGTTGAACAAAGTGACCATCTGGAATAAGTATCCCTTACCGCGGATTGATGATTTGTTTGATCAGCTGCAGGGAGCTTCGGTGTTCTCAAAAATTGATCTCCAGTCCGGTTACCACCAGTTGAGAGTGAGGGTCGAGGACATATCCAAGATGGCTTTTAGATCCCGGTATGGGCATTATGAGTTCACAGTGATGCCATTTGGATTGACTAATGCCCCTGCGCATTCATGGACTTAATGAACCTAGTATTCCAGCCGTACTTGGACCTGTTTGTTGTGGTATTCATCGATGATATTCTGATTTACTCTCGGAGTGATTTGGAGCATAAGGAGCACTTGAGAATAGTGTTGCAGTTTCTGAGAGGGAAGAAGTTGTATGCCAAGTTTAAGAAGTACGAATTCTGGCTTCGGGAGGTTGCATTTTTAGGCCATGTAGTTTTAGCCACAGGAGTGGCAGTGGACCCGATGAAGATTGATGTTGTTCGGGATTGCCCCAGACCGACGACGGTTACTGAGGTCCGGAGTTTCTTGGGCTTAACAGATTATTACCGTCGGTTTGTGGAGGGCTTTGCGAAGCTCTCTACCCCCCTGACTCGACTGACTAGGAAAGGGACCAAGTTCACTTAGACTGAGCAGTGCCAGTAGAGTTTTGAGGAGCTGAAGATGCGACTGATATCAGCGCCGATTCTAGCATTGCCAGTGATGGGTGATGGGTTTGTGATCTACAGCGACGCCTCTCACAGCGGTTTGGGTTGTGTACTGATGCAGCATGGTAGGGTAATTGCTTATGCTTCACGACAGCTAAAGGATTACGAGAAGAATTACCCTACGCATGATTTGAAGCTTGCAACCGTTGTTTCTGCTCTGAAGCTGTGGCGACATTACCTTTATGGGGAGTACTGAGAGATCTACACCGATCATAAAAGCTTAAAGTATCTATTTACTAGAAGGAACTGAATTTGAGGCAACGCCGGTGGTTAGAGTTATTGAAGGATTATAATGTGAGCATCCCGTATCATCCCGGCAAGGCCAATGTCGTGGCAGATGCTTTGAACAGGAGGACAGTGTAGAGTTTGAGTTTGATGATTACACAGCAGGCACCTTTATTGAGCATATGAGGCGATTGCAGATCGAGGTTGTATCCCCTGGGGTCTTTGCTAGACTTATGTCTATGGTCGTGCAGCCCACTCTGCTGGACAGCATAAGAGAGGCACAGAGTGAGGACCCCCACTTGATGAGGGCAGATTCAGACATATCAGATAGGGGATTTCTCAGTCGATGCATCGGGAGTACTGCGGTACAGGGACCAAGCATGTGTACATATGGATTCTGAGATCAGAGAGCAGATTATGAGAGAGGCCCATTATACACCTTATACCATTCATCTCGGTGGGACTAAGATATATAAGGAACTCATGGCACACTTTTGGTGGAATAGAATGAAGCGGGATATTGGGAGATTCATGGCACACTGTTTAACTTGTCAGCAAGTGAAGGCGGAGCACCGTGTTCTTGCTGGCATGTTACATAGTCTTCCAATCCCCGAGTGGAAATGGGATCACGTCACGATGGATTTCGTCACTGGGCTGCCGAGGGCGCAGAGTGGAGCTGACGCGATATGGGTAGTTGTGGATAGACTCACCAAGTCTGGTCACTTTCTACCTGTGCAGGTGACTTGGCCATTGGAGCGACTTGCTCAGCTGTACTTGGACGAGGTGGTGAGGTTCCATGGTGTACCCGCCTCGATTGTTTCAGATAGAGACCCGAGGTTTGTCTCGTATTTCTAGAGGAGTCTACAGACAGTCTTGGAGACACAGCTCCGGTTTAGCACAGCATTCCACCCACAGACCGGTGGACAGTCTGAGCGCACCATACAAACCCTCGAGGATATGTTGAGAGCGTGCGTCCTGGATTTTGGAGGGGGATGGTACCGGCACTTAGGATTGGTTGAGTTTGCGTACAACAACAGCTATCAAGCGAGTATTCAGATGGATCCGTATGAAGCATTGTATGGACGCAAGTGTCGGTCGCCCTTATATTGGAGTGACGTGGGTGAGAGGAGGACTTTGGGACATGAACTACTGCAGGAGGTAGAGGAAAAGGTCAGACTAGTACGGCGACATCTTGAGACCGCCCAGAGTCGGCAGATGAGCTATGCTGATACTCGACGGCGAGACCTAGAGTTTCAGGTTGGTGATCATGTCTTTTTGAAGGTCTCGCCTTCGAAAGGGGTCCGGAGATTTGGAGTTCGTGGGAAGCTCAGTCCCTATTTTATTGGACCCTTTGAGGTGCTTGAGAGGGTAGGCCCTGTTGCATACCGTGTTGCTCTTCCACCGCACCTTGCTGGAGTTCATGATGTTCTCCACGTTTCGGTTTTGGGGAGATATGTCTTCGATCCTTCGCACGTGATTGACTTCACCCCACTGGAGCTCGGTGAGGACCTTGGATACGAGGAGCGTCCGTTGCCGATTCTGGTTCGTGAGGTGAAAGAATTGCGCAACCGGGCTATACCGTACGTGAAGATTTTGTGGAGCAATCACGAGGAGTGTGAGGCCACTTGGGAGCCTGAGACGATGATGAGGGATACCTATCCTTTCTTGTTCGAGGTTTCCGGCTGAGGTACGTCTGTTTTTGTTTTCTTAGTTTCGGAGACGAAACTTTCTTTTAGTGGGGGAGGATGTGGTGTCCCAGTTATTTTTCCGTACGACTTGTCTGGGCGGTCGGCGGTGAGAAAACACCTATTATTGGTGTATCGAGCCCACTGTGCATCAAATGAATGCAAAAAACGGACTCAGCGTACGAAAACGTTGAAAATCAACTATTTTCGGATGAAACGGGCCTAACGAGCCGATTTCACGGGTGGGCCGGTCCACGGCCCACTTGGCGTGCACCGGGACTTGGGCTATAAATAGCCCATTTGGGCTTCTTTTTTTGAGCTTTTTCTCTATGATTTCCAGCCCATTTTCGACAGGTGTTTCCACCCTTGAGTTTTCTTCGTTATTTGGGATTCCGAAGATTTTTGGGAGTCGTGCCATCTGCGTTTTTCTCGACATCGCGAGCTTTGACACGCCTTGGATACCGAGCTTTTTCCGTCGACGCTTCTTCCGCGAGCTCCCCAGGACTGACAGGAGGGAGTTTTTGGCCGATTTTTGCAGCATCGGTTTCACGAGAGGTAGATCTTCGTTTTTTGTGTTTTCCGCTCCTCTCAGTTTTGGGTTTTTTTTGGGGTTTCTGGAACATCTTTGAACCCCTTTCTTGCTGGTGATTTTCTTGGACAGTAGAGCATTGTCGGATTTTTATCTTGGTGCTCGGTTATCGGATTTCGACCTGTGAGGACTCGATCGACATCTACGCTTCGCGAGAATCGCAGCCGTATTTTTATTAAAATTTTTAGATATCATCTCGCAGATGATATTTTGGTTTCTTTCGGACTGATCTTTCCGCAGATTTGTGATCTTGGGGATTTTTACTTACTGCGGTGTTTGGACTGTATCTTTGTGCCCAGGAGGAGTTTTCTGGTGCTTTTGAGCTCGTTGAAATCGTGGGAATCTGAGGATTATTCCCGTTCAGTTTCAGTCCATTTAGACCTTGGATCGATGCACACTTTCAGGTGGGTTGCTTTGTCTCTAGAACCGGTGGACGGTTCTCTAATTCTATATATGTTAGTGAGCATGCATAATGTGAGCGATGACAGGAAGCATATTTGTGTGAGATAATATTTTCTGGTGTTGTTATCATGATCATGTTGATTAGTACTTCCTATTTGTGTTAATTAAATGCTATTTTTGGAACTTGACCTAGCACCCTGTCATATGTTGCATGTTTAACCAGACTAGTAGAAAAATCTAACTTGGGCTAGTTTATTTATGCTTTAGACACTCCAACACATTTATTCTTTCACCTGAACTTAGAGTGTTCCTCGCTCGGGTAGTGGGCCGAGTGACCGGGTTGTGTTGGGATGCATGTTACACTCATGTATGGGGGCCGAGTGGAGTCTGGTAGCGGTGTTTAGATCAGTACTAGTCTTGGGAGCCGTCTGAGTCGCCGGTAGGTCCCGGCTGTTGAGGATTTCCAGCCAGTGAGTAAGAGATTGTGATGTTGGTTACTGTCGATCTTGTTAATCGTGGATTTGGACTATAGCCTGCATGAGCCACGTTGAGCTCGACAGATATGCGCGGATACTTTCCTCGGTGGGGTCATGCCCCTCGAGTGCCGGTCCGGAGCTAGACCTGTTACTTTGCTATCGCGACTTGTCGACGCAGTCCTTCTGGCTGGGCCCTTTTTGGGCAATCACGGACGCCCTACGTAAGTCCAATCCTCCGTATATGTAATGGCAGTAGGTGGGCGCAGGTTTGACTGGACCCTATGTGGCAGTCAGTGTAGATTGGGTGATTGTATTTTGAATGCATCATATTTCATCTGTATCACCCCTTGAGCATTTAGATAAAGGCATAGTAGCTGTAGAGTTATTTCCAGCCTTTTCTTTTCAGTACTGCATTTGTACTTTATGCCTCTAGTAGACTTAGTGGGCAGACCGTCGGGCTTGGTGGCGGTACCCACTGAGAACTACATGACGGTGTAGTTCTCACACCCATGATTGGTGACTTTCCAGGGACCTCTTCTTCAGTTCCTGGTGCTCCTGTTGCTGATCCATCTGACCGAAGCAAGGGAGTCGTGAGCTATATCCCTACCCGTCTCCAGCGAGAGAGGAGACGTACCCCTTTTGGTGATGTGCTAATACTGCTAGAGATTTTGGGTTGTATCTTGTACTTTATTTTGAGAGTTTTATTTTAAAGAGACTTATGTATTGTGAGGACCTGGCATGTACTATTTGGAGCTGTATGTATTTATTCCAGTAGTTTACTTTTTCGCTCTGATATCTGTATAGTGGTTAGATGCTTTTTTGCAGGTTAGTCGCTTCGTCTATACGGGGCTTCCCGTTTGGGCGGCGGATCTGTTGGCGTGCCCGGATCACAGTTTCGATGGGTCGCAGTTTCGACGCCGGGGCGTGACATTTATTCAGCTCACCACAGCTGGTTCGGCTCACCACAATCACCCTACTTGGGGGAGTGTTTTTAAAATGAATATTAAAATCTTATTTTATTTTATTTTCAAACACAAGTATTTGAGAGATCAGACCGTAAGAGGGATTTTAAGAAACTAAAGATGGAAAAGCTGCAATTTCTTTGGCATCTTATGAGGAGGAGAAATATTTTTGTGCACACCATCTGTATGAAATCCCTGCAAGCTGCTTAATTTGACAGGGTCTTTTATTGAAAGTAGAGTCTATTTCTACTCATTGATTTTGCTCTGCGGCCAACATTACACGATTGATGTCATTGTCAGAGACGCGGGCGTCTATATTTTTGAATAAAATTTCGGCGGAGCCTCCACCTACGCTTTATTGCATAGTCTTTGATATGCTACCACGTATTACTTTCTTTTGCGTCCATTAATTAAACTAGTGAAGGTACCCGCGCGTTACGGCGGATAGCTATTTTAAATCAATAACGATAAAATTAAAAAATATAAAAAATTATAAATATCAAAATATTTTAGTGTGAAGTTCAAATCTCAGTGAATTGTTATTAGAAACAATATACAAATGCGTCGACTATAATAATATGCTCGATAAATACCAATTGAAAGAGCAGTAAAAATAGATGATTTGAATAATATGTCGTCAAAATTTGCCACAATAACTAACTAAATTTTTCTAAACCATCTATATATTCTAATTCTGATTAATTAAGTATTAAACATAACAGTAAAAATAAACAACAATATCATAGAAAAATAAATCCCAAGACAAATCAAAAAAAAAAAATTTGAAACTCTTAAGAAATTTTATCTAAGTACTTCTTTTTAATTCTCGCGCATCCGCATGTTTCTTCTCTGCATAATTATAGCAAAAAAAAAAAAAAAAAAAAATCAAACAACAAATTTGATTGTAATTTTTCACAAAGAAAAAAATAAAAAAAAATAATAATAATACAATATGAATATTGCAAACTACAATCAAGTACATATTCTAACTTAAAAAAACTCATTGTTATTTACACTGCAATGAGCAAATATGAATGAATAATTAAATAAATCACATGTAGAAAAATCTAATCTTGAAATCAAAATATTGGAAAAAAAATAAAATTGAAAATAAAATAGAATAATCGAAAGAACAATTAAATAAAATCCAGCAAAAATAAACAATAATGTAATCAAGAAACAAACCCTAGAACAAAGAAAAATTGAAATCCATACAGAAATTCTATATGCGTATTTCTTTCTAATTCTCACGGCCTTCGCACGTTTCTTTTCTGTATAAGTATAACAAAAAAAAAAAAGTTAAACAAATTAGTCAAATTTGATTGTAATTTTTCACAAAAAAAAAAAATAGAAAGATTAATATTTTAAAATAAAATAATGTATAATTTATTTGATGTAAAATATTTAAATGACTTTTTTTTAATGTAAAAATTCATTGCAAATTTACCATAGGACACGTACGTCTTATAATTTATTCAGTTAGAAGAAAAATAAGGGATGAAATATATAGCGATTGTAGCAAGTGTTATATGATATTATTGAGAATTAATATAATATAATTAAAATTTTAAAAAATAAAATAATCAAAAAAATAATTGAGGAAAATTCAACAAAAATAAAAAACAATGTGATAAAGAAAAAACATTAGGATAAATCAAAATGAAAAAAAAATAAAACTCTTACAAATATCTATCAATATTTCTTTTTGATCCTCGCGATCTCCGCATGTCCCTTCTCTGCATAATTATAACAAAAAAGAAAATGAAAAAAATAAAAAAAATTAGTAAAATTTGATTGTAATTTCTCACAAAGAAAAAAAAAAATAGAAAGAAAATACAATATGAATATTACAAACTACAAACCAAGTTAACGTAAAAGAACTCACCATTTACCTTACAATGAGGAGAGATTGGAAAGATGAGGAGTTGTGATGTAAGAAATAAAAAAAAAAAAAGTAAACAACTCGTAAAAAAAAAAAAAAAAAAAAATCTCAAACTATGGAGAATGTGCCACTCATCTAAAAACATGAGAATTAATATGAAGGAGAGGTTGGGAAGATGAAGGGTTGTGATGTAAGAAATAAAAGAGAGAGTAAATAACTCGTAAAAAAAACAATAATAATAAAGAAGAGGTTGGGAAGATGAGGAGTTGTATGAGAATTAATATGAAGGAGATGTTGGGAAGATGAGGGGTTGTGATGTAAGAAATAAAAGAGAGAGTAAATAACTCGTAAAAAAAAAAATCTCAAACTATGGAGACAATAATTAAGTTTGTAATGCTAATAAATGAAAAAAAAAAATTGAACCTCTCTAATCTCTAATATTTTGCCACGTGGCAGTAAAATAAGAGGAATAATATAGAGGTATAGAAGATTATAGAGTATGTTTAATTTTAAATATTTAAGATCTGAATTAAATAAAAATTAAAATAAAGTATTTTTATTGTTAGCGTTTGGATTGAGAGATTAATAATCTTTCCATTCTCATTATGAAGGATTCGAATCCTTCAAAAGTAATTTCCAAGTCAATTTTGATTTAGAAGTAATTGCGAAAATAATATTTTTTATTAATAATAATTATTTGAATTTAAATATAATTATATAATTTACTATATTAAATCATAATTTTAAATTTGAATTCAAAATATAAAATTAAATTAAAATTTTATTTTTTAAAATTTTAAATTAATAGTTCAAAATTTAAATTTAAATTTTGATTAAAAATTTGAATAACATATTTAAATTTTTACTACAAATTTAAATTTTTTTTATTTAAATTTTTTTTATTTCAATTTGGACATGATTCTAATTCCAATTTCGATTTTGATTCCTCTTATCTCTTATGAATCAAACAAATTATTATTTTTATTGTTCTATTTTCAATTCTAATTCATTTTCATCATTTTTATTGTGATTTCAATTTTTCTTATAAGCAAAACTCTTTACGGAAAAAAAGTATAATTTAAAGAAAATAAATAAAAATAACACAATGAATTGAAATTCATGCTAAAGTTTCTTTCCTATATTTTGGCCCAATCGTCAGTAAAAAATAATATACAAGAATTTTCTAAACATCAGAACTACAGAGAATTTGTGCATGAAAAAAATTACAGTGCATTTCTAAGCATTGGCCGTCATGCCTCAAAAAAAAATTTCACATGAGCGTCAAAATTTGTTCGCTAAAAACATTGCACCATTATTTTTAATTTTTAAATATTTATATATATTAAAATATATTTTATTAATATATGATATAAATATCGGTGTATATATATATATATATATATATATATATATATATATATATATATATATATATATATATATATATATATATATAAAGAGAGAGAGAGAGAGAGAGAAAGAAAGAAAGAAAGAAAGTTCGGGTACTATACTATTAATAGTATCAAGTTATTTGTGCTATCAAGTTTTCTACCCTTAGATTAACTTTTTTGATCATTTTCATCCGTTAAATTTTACTATTTATCCAACCACCTATTAAATTCAAGGGGCCCACTATCATCTCAACTACACATCTTTTAATCCAAAGATTAAAAACTTAATAGCACCAATAATTTGGTACTGTTTTATATATATATATATATTATCATTTGTTCCATGCTTTTGTATGTGCTGATAGACAAATTTGAAATATTTTTAAGCCCAATTAATAATTGAAAAATGTGGACTAGAAATGTTGGTTTCTTTTTTTTTTCTTTTTTTTTTTTTTGGCAGTGAATACACAAGTGGACATATGGAAGATGATACTTGTACACCCATTTCGGAGTGTATATCACACACCCCACCCATCCAATGGGTGGGGTGTGATGATGGGTCAATCGATGTGACCCGTAAAAAATATTGCCACCATTAAAATAGTGGAGGTGTATGATATACACCCCTTCGGGGTGTACATGTAGCATTGCTCGTGGACATATTGGTCCATGTTGACTAATCTGGCTACTGGAGACTAGTGCTGCCGTCCAGGGAATGGCCATAATACTATTCTCTCCTAAAAAAGAAAAGAAAAAGGAAAAGAAAAGAAAAAAAAGAAAAGGAAAAGGAGGAGACAACAAAAAATCAATTTCCTATTTGGTGAGGGCTAGATTCTAGTTCAAGTCTATTTAGTACTCAAACTTCTGTTAATAAAGCAGTTCGATTATTACGCATGAAGACAACAAACAAGCACTTTGCCTTCAAACCCTTCGCAGATTCAATGAATTTATGCTTAATCACACAGCTGTGAAATGTTGTCCGTATCATCTCAGACTTTTGATATGATTATCCAGCTTATTTTTATAAAATTAGCACAACAACTTTATCACCGCATCCAGCACGGTTAGCTAATAACTCGGTGGCATACAAAATTTTAAATTTGAAGTTCAGCTGCTTCACGTCTCTATCTTAGTTCATTTTCTAAAAATTCAACAAAATAAATAATATGCTATCTTTGTGATAGAAATTTGGTTAGATTTACAGTAGAATCATAAGTAAATTAAAATAAATATTTAAAACTACTGAAGATAAATTAATTAAGATTTAAATATTAATTAATTAGAGTAGAAATATATTTGGATGAGAATTTAGATAGTTTTTTATATAAATCATAAATATAAAATAATTGCTATTTTTTTTTTTTGGTGTTGTACCACTGAATTGGGTGGTCCATACTAGAGAGAGAGTTGACCATGGTTGGATGCATCTAGTGCACGGGTACGTCCAAAATGTCTTCTTTAAGAATTATAAAAGATGAAATGAAGGTGAGAGAGATTTAATTAGAAAAAGAATTAGAGTTGAAACTACTCTATATAGAAGAAGGATTCAAATTAAAAGAGAGTTCAAGTTGAAGGTACTCTATATAGAAAAAAAGTCAAGTATAATTTTTTTCTTGATTAGTAAATTTTATTTTACTCGTAATTTTTGTTTTGTTTTTCTCTCTTTTGTGGTTGTTCCAATTTTTATTGAGAAGACGGGTTTATAGCAAAAAATCTAATTTCATGCTTTTATTGGAAAATTCCGGCAAAGAGTACCAAAGCGGATGCCGGATCAATTGAAGTTGATATCAGAGTGAGTTACAGATTTTTTATAATCTGATATCAAAGCGAGTACCAGTTTTCCAACATCAAAGCCCAAAGTTTTTTAATCCGCAAAAAAAATCAACATAAGAGTATACGGTTACCAATCTCGGGAGAGATCGATGTGAAAGCATTGGATTTATCGATCCTCGTAGAAGAACGATGTTAGAGCACGGTGTTACTGACCGTTGGAAGCAATTAATGTTAAAGCACATATTGATCTCATTGGGCGCATTGGACTCGAAAGGTTATTAGTTTTCAGCTTCAAGTGAAGCTATGAGGGTCCGAAAGCGATATCGGGTCGTGTGCGAGTCGAACAAACACAAAAATTTGTATGTTCTGAACGTAAGTATAGTTGGAACGGAAGCAAAAATCAATCCGGATTTTAAAAGTTCGCGGAGGAGTAGCTACTCAAGGTGGAGCGGCGGATGCAACAGCATCAAGCAGAGAAAACAAGCTCAAATTGAAGCTTGTGTAGTAAGCTTGAAGCAACGGTTGAGAAATACAAATCAAAACAAGATGCAAATTTTTAGGATTTTTGTTAGATTTGTAGTAGAATCCTAATTAGATTAGAATAAATATGTAAATTTGTTGGAGATAAATTAATTAAGATTTAAATATTAATTAGAGTAATCTAATTGAACTGGAATTTGGATACTTTTGATATAATCTATAAATATAATATAGGTGCTATTATTATTTGATGGATGGTGTTATTATTCGTTGGGCAAAAACCACAACCCAAAATGCTTAAGCCTAGTTATTATTACTAGTGTCCATGTCTTATATATACCAAACACATCCACACTCCCATCCGATGTGGGACTATTGGGATGTCACAGACTCCCTCCGTTTAAGCCTGACGTCCTCACAGGAATAATACAAATAAAAATCCTCTTATACAATATTTATGAATCCAAAAAAAGAGGTAAATTAAAACAATAATATATCAGTGTACAATAAAATCTCACAATCCGGAATGGTACATCTATCTCACCAAAATGAACTACACTGGTAGGGATCTATCTCGTGACTCCCTGTTCTCGGTCCGTCACGTCAACTAGAGCAGGAACGGAGGAAAAATCTCCTGCAAAACTATCACCGACAGAGGGTGTGAGAACTACATCCTACAGTAGTTCTCAGTAGGTACCATCTCCAAGACCAACGGTCTACC
This sequence comes from Tillandsia leiboldiana, assembly GCA_029204045.2. NCBI lineage: Eukaryota > Viridiplantae > Streptophyta > Magnoliopsida > Poales > Bromeliaceae > Tillandsia > Tillandsia leiboldiana. The sequence goes on along the minus strand of CM055072.1, from coordinate 33,142,918 downwards.
TACTAAGTCTACTAGAGGCATAAGATAACAGAAATACTATAATAATGAAAGGATAAGCTGGAAAAAAAATTATAGCTATCACGCCTCTATCTATAATGCTTATTGGGTGATATAGATGAAAATGATGCATCGATTCTATCTCAGTACTCAATCAACCCAATCACACTGACTACCACATAGGGTCCAGTCAAACCTGCGCCCACCTACTACCACACATCCACACCGGGGCGGGAATTACGTAGGGCGTCTATAACAGCCTAAAAAGGACCCAGTCAATGAGGTCAGCATTGACAAGTTATGATAGCAAAGTAACAGGCCCAGCTCCGGAACGGCACTCGAGGGAAGCGACCCCACCGAGGAAAGTATTCGAGCATATCTGTCGAGCTCCATACGGCTCATGCAGGCTATTGTCCAAATCCACGATCAATCAGATCGATAATGTCCAACTCACAACACTAACCCACTGGCCGGAGGTACTCAACAGTCTGGACCACCGTCAACCCAACGGCTCCCAAAACAAGACATTAAACTCAACATGCTAAAACTCACTAGCTGGAGATACTCCACAGCCGACGACAACGAAGGGTCCGAATACCCCGAAAGACTAGTACCTACAATCCAAATCAAACTAGAACATGCTCTAGGCATAGCCTCTCGTTGTTCTCGACCCGAGGAAGAAAACATCCCTTAGAACCCAGATCACTCGAACCCTCTCGGACGAGAAAGTTTAGAGGAAAAGATGATATTTATTACTGAAAACTGTTTTCACTTGAACCCTTTCAGGGTGAGGAACAAAAATAGTTCCTTTTTATAAAACCATCTTGATTTGAGAAAACCTATTTTAATGAATTTTAGTTCTTTTAAGAAAATCGGTTAAAAATAAGTTTTATTCTCAAACCCTGAATGGCTAATGTCTCCACCCAATCAAACAAGAACAGGCTCTGGCGACCCTTCGAAATTTGGAAGGAAAACATTGATTTACTAAACTCATATGTGTCCAAAAAGATTCTCGGTTCAAGATCCTGCTATCACAAGCACATTACTGCCACGAACTCGGTGGCGACAACAGATCAGAGAATACTCAACTACCCGGGACCATTGTTTACCCAAACGGCTTCCGACACTAGTACAAGACTAGCCACAGCTACCAGACTCCACTCGGCCCCCAGGCACGAGCACAACATGCATCCTACACTAAAAGAAATTTCGACCACTCGGCCCACTACCCGGGCGAGAAAAACTCTATGTCCGGGTAATAAGAATGTAAAGTGTGAAGATGTCTAAAGCATAAAAAAACCTAGCCCAAGTGAGGATTTTCTACTAGTCTGGTTAATACATGCAAACATATATCGGGGTGCTAGTCAAGGTTCCGATAATTCATTGTTAAGACCACTGATTAAACTACTAACAATATCATACAAGGTTGCTATACAAAAAATATGAAGTGAGCATTTCATTCAACATAATCTTAATCAAACAAGCGTGTGGAACATAATCAAGCAAGCTCTCAAACAACAAGGATGAACATTTTCATTATGAAGCTCTCAATCCTAAAGCATGGTTCATCTCAACATGTGTCTCTCAATCATAAAGCATGATTCATCTCAACATGTGGCTTTCAATCAAAAGTATGGATAACTTAACATGTAGCTCTCAATCATAAATCATGGATAACTTAACATGTAGCTCTCAATCATAAAGCATAGTTCATCTCAACATGTGGCTCTCAATAATAAAGCATGGATAACTTAACATGTAGCTCTCAATCATAAAGCATGGTTCATCTCAACATGTGGCTCTTAATCATAAAGTATGGATAACTTAACATGTAGCTCTCAAACAACAACATGAAAGACTTTAACATGCAAACTCTCAATCCACAATAACATGTACAATTCATCATGTAAGCTTCAATCAACATAATTTAGATCATTTCTCATGCTTACATCTCACTCATCAAGATTGTACATTAAATCATGCATGCATACTAACAAATAGAGTTAGAGAGCCGTCCGTCGATTTTGGAGACCAAAACAACCCACCAGGAAAGCAGTCGATCAAATGCCCGATCTAGCTGAATTTCGGCGTGTAGAATCCTCGGCTCCTCAGGAAACCAATGACGCAGAAATCGCCCAAATCTGCCACCCGGATTGGGCGCAATCGCCAAATCAACGCTCGTTGCGCGGATAAATTTCAGAATTTCAACGTGGACTAAGGCAATAAAATTCTGCATTATACATGTCCAAGGGAGGCTCCAAACAGTAGTATCAATGTGTCCTTAATAAAATAAACTTTTTCCAAACATCAAAAACTCATCATAAACCCCTTTTAATTAAGAAAATCGAGATCTTACACTTGTTGTCCAAAAACAGGGAACCAAATTCAGTATGAAATTCACATAATTATAGGGGTCAATCCAGTAGAAATTTCTCACAGGTTTCAAAAGAAAATTTGCTCATCTTCATCTTAAAAAGACATCTAAATTTTGAAATCCCGAAAAAGACATAATATTCCCATAGTTATCCTCATACAAAGGCTAAATGCTCAAAAAAGCAATCAAAAACTGCACTGCTGTAAACCTTATAACAAAGCAAGGAAGATCATTAAAATTCCCTAGGGAAATGAGCTCCAAATCCAGCAAGAGAGGTGCCAATGGATTCCTTATCGAGATTATATATAAACTAAGTTAAAAAACTTCAAAATCAATTCACAAATGAAAGAGAAAGCCTATAAATACTAATGGCTGTCCAAAAATCGGAATCTGTGCACGAATGCAATAAAGTGCTCCAAAGATGGTAAATAAACCCCAATAAAACCTCAGATTTAGGTGGAGTGATACATACCAAAGTTGACGAGCTTCGAGTCTTGAAGATTTTTCGACAAAAATAATCTCAAAATTCCAATCCTACTGTCCAGAAAAGGAAAAACACTGAGCGTTGTCTAGATTTCTAGGCTGAGAAAAAGAGTCCCAAAGATGGCTTAAAAATTTTGAAAAATCTCATGATCCATGAAGAGAGTTGAATACCAAATTTGTAGGCCTACCTCTTGTGAAGATGCAAAACCAAAAAATCAGTTTAAAACTCCAAGAATTAAGCTCTGGAAAAATTTTGCACTGAAACGCGACGGGAAAGCTCAAAATTTGCAACAATGGTAAGGCTTGTCACTTGAAGAAGATGATGGAGATGAAGCTGCTTTAACCCTTTTTTTTCTAGTGAAGATGAAGAAGAGGATGCGGCCACGTGGCGCCCATCCGAGCACCCCCGTATTTGGGCGGGCGGCCCGGATGCGGCCACGTGGCGGCGGGGTTGGTGGCGCTGCCCAATGGGGCGGCACCGCGTGGCGCTGCGCGGGGAGTCAATCGCCGCTACGCCCCACGTGCGCGCACACTGCCCAACGCGTAGGCGCCACATGGCAGCGCGCCGCCACTCCCTGCTGCCGCATGTCCACTCTGAGGCTGGCTGCGCCCGGTGCACCGCAATGGGCCGTAGATCGACCCACTAAGGATTTCAGCCCGGTAGCTCAAATTTGCACGAAAAAAATTATTTTTGACTGTTTTTACGTGCTGAGTCCGTTTTTGGCATCTGTTTGACGCACAACGCACTCGTTACACCAAAAATAGGTGTTTTCTCGCCGCCAAGCACACGATCAAGTCACACGGGACACCACAAGCCCACTAGCAATAATAACTCATTGGGCCCAAACCACAGCCCAAAATGCTCAATGGCCAACTATCGGCAAATAACCGAGATAGAATCAACAGAGAATCACTGACTGAATCCAACAAGTCATATCACAACTCTCAATATGTGACCGACCAATCAAGTCCACTATTCCCGACGGAATGTCACAATGTCACCGACCTATCAGGTCTATATAACTCGAACATCATGCAATAGACACGAGATGTCATAAATCACGAAGTCACCAAATCATGATGTCTCAAGATCATGTGCTATAATCATGTCATATGAACTCTAGCAATCACAGAATGCCGCTCTACTTCTAGGTCATGATGCAAATAGGAAAGTAAAGCAAACAAGAACGAAGTGTGTGGTGCTCAAGTGCTCAACATGCAAAGTGTGTAATCAAGAAAGGAAATATGGGGGTAGGAATGTCACCGAGCATGCACCATTGAACCAACTCCGGATCAAAGTAGCCACCTGAAATCCGGAAGCACCCAACGCTAAAAGTGCTGCAACTAGTCACCTACACCTACGAAAGATATTATAAAATCGTAAATCACCCGATACTAAATATCACTCTAAACCACGCACTGACTCACACTCTGTGAACTATTCGGGCCATCGATACCTTTTACCGATTCCCGAAACCCGCCGGAGATCCCCGGCAACTCACCGAAACACTGCTGAAACTACACAGTGTCCCGGAGAGTTCCAACACTCACTAAATACCACCCGCTACCCCGAGACAAACCGATTTGGGTGTCCGGGCAGCAAGACACACAAACGACGTGAATAGGTAGGATTAGCAAACACCGAACAATATCGGGTTCCCAAAGATGCCAATTTCAGCTCCGAAACCCACCACAACCTATCCGCTGCCTCTAGACACACGAGGAAGCAAGGATGACCAGCCAACAAGGCTCGACAACAGACGCTCGACAACAGACGCAATGCATTCAAGTTGACCGAACTGAAATTTGGAACAAAATCGCGATCTGGCGACCGATTTGGTCGATGATCGTGCTGAAATCCCAAAATAAGCACCGCAATAATCTACGGACCTAGGACGACTAGTCCAAAGGTCCGGCACAACTCATACCCGCTTCCCGAGACAACACACATGCAACAATTGCACAGAAACCCCAAAACAAACACTAAAAAATAGGATTAATACATTAAAAAATAGTATTTAAGCATCTTACCCAAATCCCCATGCTTCAGAACCCAACTAACACCACAGCCCGACAGGTCTCGACGTTCTGAAGGCGATGCTCGTTGTCCGGAGCAAAAACGGGCACCAGAGAGCGCGTCGGAGCAATCCGAACCTCAAAATCCACTATTGACGGGGGCGGCGCAGTCAAACACGCAACCCGAGCCAAAACTGATGTCGGCAAAGGTGAGCATGGCGGTCTACACACTCTCAGGAATACCGTGCTCCCATGCGGTGACATCACCGGCGACCGGGGTGGCCAGAACGAGAAGCGCGGCCACAACGGTGGCTTAAAATTACAGTCCTGAGCAAGGGATAGCTCCACGGTGTGCGGGCTGCGTGCTGGCTGCGCACAGGAATAGTGCGTAAAACAGAGCCGCACGCAACACAGAGAAGCACGCAAAATAGAGCATCTTGCAAGTAGCAACAGCTTGCACGCAACGCGCTCAGGCGACGCGCGGGCTGGGCCACGCGCAAACAGCGAGCTGGCAGTGCGCGGTGTGGGTTGGGGCAACGTACGGCGCACGGTCCGCGGGCTAGCAGCGTGCGACAGACGGGCTGGGGCAGCACGCGGCGTGGCCAGGCAAGGCGCAGCGTGCTGGCTTGCAGCAGGTGCGCGTGACTAGCAGCAAGCGCGCAGCCAGGCAGCAGGGCGTGCGGCCAGCAGCAGGTGCGCGGCTAGGCAGCAGGGCACGCAGCCAGCAGCAAGCAACGGCAGGCACGCACGCAGGCAGCGAGCAGTAGAGTGCGCGCGGGCTTCACAGCTCACAGCGTGCATCTAGGGCTACAGCGCAAAGAGTGCGACCAGGGCGGCTGCGCGTGCGGGTTGGGGGCAGGCTTAGGCCGAGGCGAGATCGTGGCACGCGGGCGCACTGCGGGTGCAAGCGCATTGCGGGTGCGGGCACCCGAGGCAAGGGGCCTGCGGCTCGACCCGGCGGCGCGCGGCACAGTGCGCAGGGCAGGAGGCGGCTTCCTCTACGCGCATGCGTGTGCGCGTGTGAGCGGCGGCGGCTACTGCAGGGAGAGGACGCCCAAATCTGATTGTGGGAAGCCCGATCTTGCCTCCTCAGCTCCGGTGACGGCGACGGCTCCGGTTTCTTGGCCGTACGAACGAAAGAATGGAGGGGGTTGCGGCTGAGGGGTGGAAGAAGAAGGGATTTGGTTTTAGGGAAAACTAGTTAGGAAAAAGGTTTTCTTTCGGGTTTAAAAATCCCTAATTCTCTTTTAAAGATTTTTTTTTTTGCAAAAATCCCTTGGGTCCCAAATCCACTTATTTTCTTTCGAAAGTCCAAATTCGAAATTTTGAATCCTATATCCTCAAAAAACATGTCAAAAGCCGAAATGCCCCAAAAAGACAAATTTCATGAATCGCGATGCATAAAATGCCGCGACTGCACCCGAATTTATCGAAATCTGCATTTTCTGTTCGATAAACTCGCAAAACGTGCAGATTCGGGAGATATGGGTATCGGATTTGAAATTCGATCGCACCACCACATTCAATTCGATGGCGCCATCAAAATAACGATCTTCTTTTTTGAAAATCTCACCAAAATGAAAAAAAAATGGTCATTTTCTGAAGAAATACCTGATTTTTCTATTGAACTCTATTTTTCACGCTTTCCGGTGTAACCAGCACAGTGAATTCAAAAACGGACTTGACCACTCCCTCCAGCGCTGATTCACTAATAAACCAGTGAAGAAAACACCAAGAAATAAATCCTCAAAAAGCTAAAATTAATACTCTCTTTAGATTTCCGGGATTAATTCTGAACTTTAATTAAATTTCAAAATCCAAAAAATTACGGTTCCCTACAAAACTGGTAGCCAATTACTGTTAAAATACTCCTAGGAAATGCAGTAAAGTTATCTAGGAAAGCGGTAAATGCAGGTATTGAAATGTATGAAAAAGTAGGGGGGTGATCCTGGCTTACGAGGTTGCAGGACCCCTTTCTCTTCGATGGTTCGGATATTTATACATTTTCCGAACCATATTTACAAGCGCCGATTTGAAATATCGGCAGAATTTGGAGGAAGACACCGTGAAATCCTCAACTATTTTCTTTTGAGTCGAACTTCCTTAATAGGATAGTAGCCGTTTTTCGTCTCCCCTAATTATTGCGCTGAAGTGTGATTCTCGGCGCTTTCCAATGCTGGGCGTTGCTTACCATTCTAGAAGTTGTTACGAGATCCATGCCCAAATCTCGCATTCATTGCTTTTTAGAGTCTTTCCACCTTCGGCTCGGACAGCTGATAATTGACCTCGACTCCACCTTTTTGTCGCTTGACCAGGTGGACTGATGTTTGTTTTCGGCCGAGGACGGTCCTGGATAAGACGATAATCCTTCTGTTGACCGCTTCTCTTATCGGCTGATTCTCCTATCGGTGATGCCTTCAGCCAATGGCATTCGTCACGTCTTGCGTTCTTACGGGACTGAGATCGGTCCGGATTAGGACGAAAGTCCCTCTTTGTTGACTCAAACCCCCGTCGGCTGATGTCTTTAGCCGATGGTGGACACCACGTGTCACTCTCTCAAGTGGCAAAAATTCTAGTCTCAATAATGCCCCCTCGACAATCACCTGATGTGTCGTTCCGGTGATTGTCGAAGTTGAGTCCATGACCTGGTGCGCATCACGCTGCCCATGATCATCTCCGTACCCTGGCAAGACATCTGCTCACTACCCGAGGGACTTGTAACGGGCGATCTTCCTCGTTTCACGGCGAATCTGCCCACCGCCATTTTACTATTGCCTGTTGTTGCTTCCCGAGGGGCGACTGTCGTTATCTTTCTCATCGCTGCTTTCCGGCTGAAGTAGTTCTAACTTTCGGCCTTTTTTGTCATTCGTGACCTTCATCTCTTTTCGGCCGTGAATGTGGTAGTCGAAAAAAGAAGTCTCTCCCGGCCGACCTCTCTCGGCCGGCCTTCACCTTCCGAGCCTAGGTAGAGCCCAGGTCAAAAATCCCTTCGATCAGCCCCGAACAAGTTTATCTCAGCCGAATCATCATCGGCCCGAGACTTTCCCTCGCTCATATCTTCGGTGTCCCCAACCGAATGAGTGGTTGGGACCTCCAAGCCTATCTCTTTTGGAGGTCGTTTGTTATGATTCCCCGAGGCATTAATGTTGCGCTGATTCGTCGCCTCAAAAGCTCAAATTCGGGCGTCTGGCTCTTGGCGGACGCTCGTCGGCTTCTTTGCCGCTGGCTGCAGCATGGTCGACTTGCCTCGAAGCGGCGCACTCGACCCCCCGACTTCGTAATTGTTCTGTCCCGACTGAAATGATGTACGAAGCATGGAGCGTGCTTCGCTCAAGTCAAGCCGCGGCCTCTAAGCCATCGTTGCTTTCTTCTTTGCGTCGGCTTGGGCTCTCTGTTGCCGACATTTTTGCGCCTTTGCCATAGCCGACCCGTACCACCAGCTCGGCCCGCATGAAGTGTGCCGTCGTCCGGCCGTCCCTTGAACCGGTGAGTCCACTTCCCTTATGTGCCTCCCGAGGATCACTCACATCTACCACAGTTTCGGGAATGACCGGACTTGGACCTGCTCTCCTAGACGGCCGGCCAAGGTGCCGGCTATCCCTGCCGTCAGCCAAAAGAACTCAAAGTCCGGCGTGAGGGGACTGGCCCGTGGCCCCGCTCTGTTGTCTCTGTGGTATGAGATTTGAGGTTTCGGCTCGTCCGCCGAACCACGTATTTCACGAGGCCTGCCTTGGTATGGGTATGGCCCATATCTTCGTTCTCCTTCGACCTGCTGGCCAAGCACTCCTTGGGGTACCTCCTGGCCTCGACTCCCTTGGTAGCCGTGGTAGGGGTTCTGTCGTAGCCATGGGGCTCCGGGCCCCATATAGCTGCCTGTCCGCAACCCTGGCTTTTTCAGGCCATACAGATCGCACAGGGCCCGTTGTATAGCCCTGTCTTATTCGACCTTCTCATCCTCATTTCTTGGAGGCTACTTAGTTGACCCTTTAGCCGAATTCTGATTCGGCGTAGGATCGCGACGAGCCGTACCCCTGCCCAAGTTGGGGAAGGCGAACCATTTCTTGGCTTCCTCGGGCACGCCGAGAAAGAAATTGCCCCATTCCTCAGTCGTCATCTCGGCCTTGCATCGTGCGCAAACCCGAGGAATGCTGTTTGTCGACGTCCCATTTTCAAGGGACTCGGATCTAAACACCAGCTCTTTCCCATTCGTATCCACCGGTCCCATTATAGTGAGTCGTTTGCAAGTTTAACGGTATAGAAATATTCTTTATTCAATATGTTTGATCTAAAATTTTAGTATCATATCGTGATATTTTGTGAGATTTTTATTTTCAGCCGTTGATTTTGAGTCCTTTCGATCACTAGGTAAATGATATCGAAAAATTATAAAATTTATTGGTAAATGATATCGAAAAATTATAAAATTTATTTTTTAGATACTTTAAATATTTTAGATCAAATCTAACCGAGCGGATCGTCCATTCGAAAGTCCTAAAATTAAAAATAATTTGGAAGTATGAAGAACTCTGTATTTTTAAAAGCACACAAGTCTTCCTACTTAAATATTTATAAAAAAAAGGAATGTTACTCATACACCCCATAATAGAGTGTATGATATGCATCCCACCCATCAAAGGGTGGGACTTCCTCCACTAGTCATTTTGATGTGACCAGTAAAATTCATCCTATTCTTCGATGAATGAGATGTAAGATGTACATTCCTTTAAAATATAGAAAAAGCATTTTCCATACAATTAAATGGTTAGAAGGCAACTTTTGTACGTTGTGATGATTAGTGATTGTATACATCCATGTAGCTAACTTGGACTTTGGCTATGCAATCATGAAAACTAATAAATTTAAACAGTAAATGCTGGATTTTATTGGATGGTTTAAACCTACTTACTAGACGTGATTTGCCAAGTGGATAAATGATAGTTTTAACTGTTTAAAAAATAAACTATCCTGATAAGTTATAATTAATCTACATGATAGTTTGATGCTACTTACTAGACCAACAGTTTAGAAACTTATTTTGAAAGAAGTTGGTAGTAACTTTGCAGTATAATTCGGTTTAGACATACATTTGATCATTTAACTTTTTTTTTTTTTTTTAAGAAAATGATAGGATGTTACCCGTTTCGTTTATTTTAAAATAAACTCAACTAGAAATGCAAAACAACTAAGTTTCGAATTCGAAATTTCGAATATCAATCATCAAATTTTTTACCACTTGCACTAGAAACAATTGATTTTGATCATTTAATATTGAATAAGAATCAGCCATTTCAATATGAATGTGTGAGGTGAGTTTAAGATGCAGTATTCCGTAAAGTTAATCTCATATATATATATATATATATATATATATATATATATATATATATATATATATATATATATATATATATATGGAAAATGCTACTTGTACATTTTTTGTGGAGTGTACATTCCACACTCTACTTAATCTAATGGGTAGAGTGTGGTGGGGAATTACTTTACAAATTGTGAAGTGAACCCCCACCATTAGACGGTGAATGTAGAATGTACACCTCCCTTTGAAGTGTACATGTAGTATTACTTATATATATATATATATATATATATATATATATATATATATATATATATATATTCTGCCATAGTGTTTCAATTTTTGCCATAAAAGAAAAGAAGCATCTCCCAGTATGTATATGCTATTTATTTATATGGCTACCAATTACAACCAATCACTTTATGAGAAGAGAAATTTACCTCATAATTATAAACTTGATAAGTCATCTTGATAATGACATATATACATTCTACCGGTATAAACTTGATATATGTTCATGCCAAAGGAAGGGAGAAAGGGATAAAGGAGCGTAGCAAAGAAGTTCCCATAACTATCAAACTCATTTACGGAGGTGTCAAAAGTGAATCCTTTTGGTGTAAATGTTAGTAGGTAAACTTCACTTCATCTTTTATATTGATTACCCACCCAACCAATTTGCCCCCTCATTGGATCTCTTACCCAACCTTCTTAAGCGTGCAAAATTGCCCAACAATGCAACTCAATGTGAAATACTTTTAAGCATGCATGAATATTTAAGGGTAAATTTATTCAGTGTGGTGGTGTTTTTGTGTCAAAATTTCTACCGGAATTAATACTTCTCTTTATCACCGTCGACGAATCAAGCACCAATTAAGATCAACATGAATTAACCTCAACTTGAATTGTTCCGGTCGAACATTTTTATCATTGAAAGAACTATTTTAATATTATTAGTCGAACAAGTTCTTAGGTGTATCTGCATGAGTATTCAGTGGGGACAATGATACATATTCTTACTATCCCACCTAACACTCTTAAGTTGAACGTGGAATTTAGAAATTCAACAAACAAAATATATATATATATATATATATATATATATATATATATATATATATATATATATATATATATATATATATATATATATATATATATATATCACGATAGGTTTCTCAATTTTTTTCATTTTTTTTTTTTTCTTTTGCAAGAGAAAGCATGTGGACTTGATCGCAATTTCATATATAAGAAAGGAACATATATACGATGCGATTTTCATCAGGAATGAAAAGCATTTGCTATTTCCAACAAATATTTTTCACCTAATTTAGAAATTTAGATCACGCATCCACAGACTTTCTTTTCATTTGGATCAATCGGTCTGACTCAGGACATGGCACCCATGTTTCGCGTAGTGGATTGGGTCAAGTTGGGCGAAACTGCGTTCAATCAGGTTATAGATCAACTAGCTAGTCCAAATGGGAGGTGCATTATCAAATAATAGTTATTCGAATGAGCAAAAGAATTGAGTTTACGTGCCGAGTAACTACCAAAACTTTTACCTGATCTGTCGTAAGTTCGGATTTCGAATTGGCTCTTCCCCCACATTCTGCGCCCATGAGCTAACAAGGACCGATCTGGATTTAGGTTAGGTAGAGCTGGGCCACGTACGTACGTACTAGATCCCATCCGACTTGATCTGATCCTTTTGCCAACTGGTGCTAGATTAATCTTGGGTGCACATGATGCCAATGTGCATCATAGAACGCTTCATTGAGGAGCATAGTGATTCTTTCTATTGCTCTGAGCAAACTAGTCTACTAGTTTAGTCCTACTGAGAAATTACAATTTGGTATTGGAGTGTGTGAGCACCTCTTTAGCTAAGAGCTTGATAATATCTGCATAATTTTTAAAATTTTAAATTTAAATTTTAATTATTTTATATTTTCTAACTAAGTTTATTTTCAAAATAATTAACGAAGCACATAACTTTATTACAGATTTTTGAAACTTGCATTCTTTTATGTATACGAACATTTACTTAATCATCAAAAAGATTAAATAATACAGATGAAATGTAAGAATAGGCCTGGTACAAAAAATAATTTTCAAGCAATACTACATGTACATTCTAAAAAGAGATATATATTCTATATCTATCATCTAATAATAAAAAGATCACTTCACAAATTATAAAATAATTTCTCACTATACCTCATTTATTGATGAGCAATGCTACTTGTACACCCCCAAGTGGGGTGTACATCCTACACCCCACCCATCCAAGGGTGGGGGCTAGTCTACCGGTCACTTCAAAGTGACCGGTAAAATTCACCTACCCTTAGATGGGTGGGTGTAGGATGTACATCCCACTTGGGGGTGTACAAGTAGTATTTCCTTTTATTGATACCTCATTTATTAAATTAGTGAGATTTAAAATATGGAAAATGCTACTTGTACACTCGTAAGGGGTGTACATCTCACACCCCCACCCATCTAAGGGTGGGGATGTGATGAGTGATCACTTGATATGACCCGTAAAAAATATCGATACCATTAAAAGGGTGGAGGTGTAGGATGTACACCCCTTCGGGGTGTACATGTAGTATTACTCTTAAAATATACACCCTATAAATTAAAATATGTACAACTAGTATTTTTCATAATTTTCTAGTCTCGGAAATCATGTATATTGTGGTATAGTCCATTTACCTGACATCGACAATGTCATCATCAGCGCTTTCCACAATGTCAGTACCAGCATTAAATGCTCCATAATAACTATTTCAATCTTACTATTTATATATTTAATCCGTTTTTCCTATAATTCCAACAATTTGTGTGTGTTTATATATATATATATATATATATATATATATATATATATATATATATATATATATATATATATATATATATATATATATAATAAAAAAAAATTAATGATAAAAAAATTATAAACTCCAATTGTTTGATAATTTTACAAGATTACTGTATATATTCTACTATTAGCATCAAGTTATTAATACTATTAGATTTTTTACTGTTTGATGAAAAAATGTACGGTTAGAATGATAATTGGTCCTATGCAGTGTTTGGTTTGGAAATAAGCCCTGAAAAAAAGTTCTGTCCCAGTCTTATTTTCCAAACGAGTTTAGTTGGATAGGAACAACAATTCTCACCTTTCTGTAATAAACTAGTATAAAACTAGAATTACTGGTCTGGCCATTTTTTTTGAACAAACTTATCCGAACATGAAAATAGGTTTAATTAAAAAATATATAATTTTAATTATTATCTTAACTCATTAATTAATTTAATATTTTGAGTAATCTAATTATTTTATTAACTAATTATTTAACTAGATAATTAACTTATTAATTTATTAATTTATTAAATTATTTATTAACCATACTTATTATTTTTAATTATTTTATCAATTAATATTTAAATTTATCTAGTAATGGCTAATTGAATAAATTAAATTATTATTTAAATAATATTTTTATAATAATTAATTAGATAAAATATTATTATTTTAAAATTATAATTACTCATATTCTCACTATTCCAATCTAAATATCTAAACACTATCTTTTTTATTCCCAAACACAACCCAATTTTCATTCAAATGCAAAATTGATCTTATTTCTACTTATTTTCGAACTTATACCTATTTCTGGAATAATCAATTCTAATTATACTAGAACCAAACGTAGCCCTAGTGTTTAGTAGGTAGTTGAAAAAATAGTATGATTTAATAGGTGAGAATGATCAAAAAGATAAATCTAATGGTAGAAAATTTAGAAGCACCAAATGCTTAGTGCTATCGATAGCATAGTAGCCGAAATCATATATATATATATATATATATATATATATATATATATATATATATATATATATATATATATATATATATATATATAGTCCGGCTAGAATACTATCGATAGCACCAAACAATTGGTGCTATCAAGTTTTCAGCCGTTGGATGAAAAGATATGCGGCTGGGATTATAGTGGTCCCCTAAGATTTTTACTATTCAACCAACTACCTAGTAAACCCTAGGGGACCACTATAATCCCAACCGCATATTTTTTCATCCAACGACTAAAAACTTGATAGCACCAATGGCTTGGTGCTATCGATAGTATTCTAGCCTAATATATATATATATATATATATATATATATATATATATATATATATATATATATAGTTTGTAGAAGTTTTAAATACTCTAAATCATGTTTAACAATATGGATCGTCGATTCGAAAACTCTATTATTGAAAATATTTTATAAGTACGAAGTCGATCGTACTTATAAGAGTATAGTAGCCGGATTATACATATATATATATATATATATATATATATATATATATATATATATATATATATATATATATATATATAATAGAGCTTATATACTTTTAAAAATATAAGTTCAATTATGCTTGTGAATTTTTACTATTGGATTTGTATTGAGATTTGTGCTATTGTACTTTCTCTTTCTCTCTTTTTAGTTGACTTTATAATAGCACAAATCCCAATACAAATTCAATTGTAAAATATTCACAAGCATAGTTGGCCTTGTGCTTTTGAAAGTATATATAAGCTCTGCTATATATGCTTTCAAAAGCACAAATCCAACTATGCTTGTGAATTTTTTACCATTGAATTTGAATTGGGATTTGTGTTATTGTACTTTCTCTTTCTCTCTTTTTAGTTGACTTTACAATAACACAAATCTCAATACAAATCTAATGGTAAAAAAAAATACACTAGCATAATTGGTCTTGTGCTTTTGAAAATATATAAGCTCTACTCATATATATATATATATATACAACTATTAAGTTTTTGACCATTAGATGAAGGGATGTGAGGTTAGAATAATAGTGGGCCCTTTGGGCTTAGTAGATGGTTGGAAAAATAATATGACTTAAGGGGTAAAAATGATCAAATAGGTAGATCTAATAGTGAAAAATTTAGTAACACCAACTGCTTTGAGCTATCGATAGTATAATAGCCGGATTATATATATATAGCGTATGGCTACTATACTTTTATGAGTATAAATCTCTTTGTACTCATAACTTTTTCGCCCTTGGATGAAGGAATGTGCGATTAGGATGATAATGGTCGTTCTAGAGTTTAGTGGGTTGTTGGTGAAATAGTATAAATCCTAGAAACTATTATAATCCTAACTAAACATTCCTTCATCCAAGGATCGAAAACTTATAAGTACAAAGAGCTTTTACTCATAAGAGTATAGTAGTCGAACTATACATATATACATATATATATATATATATATATATAGTCCGGCTAGAATACTATCGATAGCACTAAACAGTTGGTGCTATCAAGTTTTCAGCCGTTGGATGAAAAAATATGCGGTTGGGATTATAGTGGTCCCCTAAGATTTTTACTATTCAACCAATCACCTAGTAAACCCTAGGGGCCCACTATAATCCCAACCGCATATTTTTTCATCCAACGGCTAAAAACTTGATAGTACCAATGGCTTGGTGCTATCGATAGTATTCTAGCCTAATTCTATATATATATATATATATATATATATATATATATATATTCCAGCTATTATGCTTGTACAAGCACCAAGCAAATGGTGCTTGTAAGTTTTTTACCTTTAGATCTACCCCTTTGATTAATTTCAACCATTAGATCATTCTATTCTACCAACTACTCACTTAACCCAATGGGCCCACTATCATCCTAACCACACATATTTTTATCCAATGGCTAAAAATTAACCTGCGAGCATCAATGACTTGTACTTTTAAAAGTATAGGAGTTTATATATATATATATATATATATATATATATATATATATATATATATATATATATATATATATATATATATATATATACTTCGGCTAGTATGTTTATACAAGCACCAAGCAATTCGTGCTTATAAGTTTTCTACTGTTTGTTCTACCTCTTTGACTAATTTCATCGCTTAGATCATTCTATTAAAGCAACCACTCACTTAACCTAAGAGGCTCACTATCATTCTAACCGTACATCTTTTCATCCAAAGGCTAAAACCTACATATATATATATATATATACATATATATATATATACATATATATATATATACATATATATATATATACATATATATATATATACATATATATATATATATATATATATATATATATATATATATATATATATATTCATCCAAATGTTAAAACCTACAAGGACCAATGACTTGGTACTTTTAAAAATATAGAAGCTCAATTCTCAATTATATATGGGCAATGCTACCCATACACCCTATTTGGGTGGGGTGTAATTAAGATGTACACCCATTTTGGGGTGTA
The DNA here is from genome assembly GCA_029204045.2 of Tillandsia leiboldiana. Lineage (NCBI taxonomy): Eukaryota > Viridiplantae > Streptophyta > Magnoliopsida > Poales > Bromeliaceae > Tillandsia > Tillandsia leiboldiana. The sequence goes on along the minus strand of CM055072.1, from coordinate 33,126,366 downwards.
CATCTAGTATTTATATATAAAATTGAGAATTGAGCTCGTATACTTTTAAAAGTATGAAGTTATTGATACTTGTAGGTTTTTAGCCTTTGGATGATTATATATATATATATATATATATATATATATATATATATATATATATATATATATATATATATATATAGTAGAGAGCTTATATACTTTCAAAAGTACAAGCCCAACTATATTTGTGAATTTTTTACCATTGGATTTGTATTGAGATTTGTGTTTTATACTTTATCTTTCTCTCTCTTTAGTTGACTTTACAATAGCACAAATCTCAATACAAATCCAATGGTAAAAAATTCACAAGCATAGTTGGATTTGTCCTTTTGAAAGTATATATAAACTCTATTTTATATATATATATATATATATATATATATATATATATATATATATATATATATATATATATATATATATATATATATAATTGAGAATTGAGCTCATATATTTTTAAAAGTATCAAGTCATTTGTGCTTATAAATTTTTAGCCTTTGGATGAAAGAATGTATGGTTAGGAAGATAGTGAGCCTCTTAAATTTAGTGGGTGGTTGGTGGAATTTATGATCTAATTGATAAAATTAGTTAAAATGACAGATCTAACGGTAGAAAATTTACAAATATATACTAATTGTTTGGTACTTTTATAGCATAGTACCGAACTCTATATATATATATATATATATATATATATATATATATATATATATATATATATATATATATATAGAGAGAGAGAGAGAGAGAGAGAGAGAGAGAGAGAGAGAGAGAGAGAGCTAGGTTCCTATATTATTGATAGTACCAGAGCTCCGATACTATAATCTTGTTTTTGATTTGAGGGTATTCAAATCAATGATCCACTCCGTTAAAAATGATCTAAGATATTTAAATTTTTTTTAAAAAAAATTATAATTTTTTTGATATAGTTTACTTATGATTAAACCATTCTAAAATTGTTAATTTTTAATGGCTACTATGGTGAGTTTATAGTTTAACGGTGTAGAAAAATATAAATTTATTCAAATTTTGATAGAAAATATTTTAAACTATTTAAATCAAGTTCAACATCCTTGATTTTGAATTCAAAAATTCTATTCTTAAATTTTAAAAATTATTCAATTTTCATCATTTATTTTGACATGATTTATTTACTGAGTAAACGATGTCGCAAAGAATTTAAATTTTATTTATAAGAACTTCATAAATTCTAGATCATATTTAACGGTGTGGATTGTTAATTTGAATACCCTAAGATCGAAAATGAGACTAAAGTACCGGACCTCCAGTACTATCGATAATATAGGAGCCTCGCTCTCTCTCTCTCTCTCTAGTGGAGGAATCCACGCGATGCAGCTCGTATAAATTATTTTATTAATAAAATAAAAAATATAGAAAAATCTGTACTTTATACAAAATTAAATTTATAAAAAAAATAAAATTGACGATTTAGAATCAAATAAGATTAAAAAGTCAAAAAGAAAAAACTGTGTGAGAGAGAATAAAATAGTAACAAATCGACGACCTCGCGATGATCGAGTTCTCGCAGAGAGCTTCGATATAAAAAAAAAAAAAAAAAAAAAAAAAGAAAAAAAAAATCCTAATCTCTAATTAAGTGCTTCGAAAGAATAAAATCATTCAATTTAGGAGTCTCCTCTTGCACTATATTGACTCTGAGAATTATTTATACTCTTAAATATATATATATATATATATATATATATATATATATATATATATATATATATATATATATATATATATATATATATATATATTTCGAAACTGAATCTCATCCATTCATTTTTTCTACCTATTCATTTTTACTACCTCTTCACGATCGCAGCGGTTGAAATTTATTTTCTACTTTTCTTTGGAATTCTATTAGACGTAGATAAATCATAATATCCCGCATCCCTTTCATTTTCTAAATTTGCAATCTACGCAGGATGAAGAAATATTTCATGTTCCTTTAATTTTTCAAATTTGTAACCTATACTTAGAATGAAAAATGGAGCTGCATCCCTTCGATTTTCCAAATTTATAACTTACGCAACGGAGAAATATTTCGCGTCCCTTCGATTTTTCAAATTTGTAAGCTATGCATAGGATAAAGAAAGGAGTTGCATCCTTTCGATTATTAAATTTGTAATCTATGCATAGAATGAAGAAATTGGGATTGGTGAAGGTGAAGAAAAATTTGTCACGTGGCAAAAAATATTAGGAATTCATATATTTGTTTTTATATATACTATTAATAGCATCAAGTTCTTGGTGATATTAGGATTTTTGACCCTTGGATGAAAGGATATGTGGTTAATTAGAATGATAGTGGGTTCCTAGAGTTTAGTGGTGGTTGGTTGAATATTATAATATAAGAGTTGGAAATAATCAAAGAGATTAATATAGCACCAACTGCTTGGTACTATCGATAGCATAGTAGCCGGACGATATATATATATATATATATATATATATATATATATATATAGAGAGAGAGAGAGAGAGAGAGAGAGAGAGAGAGAGAGAGCGCTAAGCTGGAATACTATTAATAGTACCAAGTCATTGGCACTATTAAGTTTTTAACCGTTGGATTAAAAGATATGTGGTTGAGATGATAGTGGGGCTCTTGGGTTTAATAGGTGGTTGGGGAAATAATAAAATCTAACAGGTGAAAATGATCAAAAGGGTTGATCTAAGTGTATAAAACATTAATAGCACCAATAACTTGGTACTATTAATAGTATAATAGCCGGACTCTCTCTCTCTCTCTCTCTCTCTCTCTCTCTCTCTCTCTCTCTATATATATATATATATATATATATATATATATATATATATATATATATATATATATATATATAGTAGAACTTATATACTTTGAAAAGCACAAATTCACCTATGGTTGTAAATTTTTTACCATTGGATTTGCATTGAGACTTGTGCTATTATACTTTCTTTTTCTCTCGTTTTAGTTGACTTTATAATAACACAAATCTCAATGCAAATCCAATGGTAAAAAATTCGCAAGTATAGTTTGGCTTGTGCTTTTGAAAGTATATAAGCTCTATTTTCTCTCTCTCTCTCTCTCTCTCTCTATATATATATATATATATATATATATATATATATATATATATATATATATATATATATATATATATATATATATATATATATATATATATATATATATATATATATATATATATATATATATATATATATATATATATATATATATATATATATATATAACTAGGCTACTATACTATTAATAAATCCAAGTCGTTGGTGCTATTAAGTCAAAGAAGTAGATCTAACGGTGAAAAACTTAGTAGCACCAAATGCTTGGTACTATCGATAGCATAGTAGCCGATCTATATATATATATATTGAGAGAGAGAGAGAGAGAACTAGGCTACTATACTATTAATAGCGCCAAGTCATTGATACTATTAAGTTTTTAACCCTTGGATGAAGGGAGGTGTGGTTAGGATGATAATGGGCTCCTAGGGTTTAGTTGATGGTTGGAAAAATAGTATGCTCCAAAGAATGAAAATAATCAAAAGGGTAGAACGATCTTATGGTGGAAAACTTGATAGCATAAAATATTTGGTGCTATCGATAGCATATTAACCGAACTATATATATATATATATATATATATATATATATATATATATATATATATATATATATATATATATATATATATATATATATATATATATATATATAAAGTTCGGCTACTGTACTTATACAAGCACCAAGCAATTGGTGCTTGTAAGTTTTTTACCGTTAGATAATCCTTTGATTAATTCTATTTCTTAGATATGCTATTCCACCAACCATCCACTAAACCCAATGAGCACACCATCATCCTAACCGCACATTACTACATCCAAAGATAAAAAACTCATAACCACAAATAACTTAGTTCTTTTACAAATATAAGAGCTCAATTATATATATATAGGGGCAATTTTTTACATACCCCTAAAAATTTCTCTGTTTTCAGATTTACCCCTCTTAGAAGGCTAATATTAAAACTACCCTTCTTACGTTCCAACTTCTTTCCAAAATACCCCTGAAGTTAAACTCTGTTAGTGTACCGTTTGGAACTGTCGTTATCTGTGTGTAATTACTATTTTGCCCTTTCAAATATACCCTAAAACCCTAAGGGCCCGTTTGTTTCGAGAACGGGAACGGGAATAGCGGGTTTATCCCCCTTATTCTGCCAAACGCACCTGAAATCGTCTGGTATTGCTTAACCCAGAATAGCGAGAATAGCGGGATTAACAAAACCCACCTTATTATTTTACTTTACTTTTTACTTTTTTTTTTACCATTCTACCCTTTTCCTTTACTTTTACTTTTACTTTACTTTTACTTTTACTTTTTTTTTACCATTCTCTCTCCTCTCTCCTCTCTCCCCCCACTTCCAACCCGTGACACTCTCTCTCTCCCTCTTGTCACTCTCTCTCTCCCTCTCCCTCTTGTCACTCTCTCTCTCCCTCAATCCGAACTCCCCTCTTCTCATCTTCTTCCTCCTCCCTCCTCTCCGCTCCGCTCCTCCCTCCTCTACGGCCCCCCGAGACCCCCGCTGCCGCCGCCCCCCCGCGTCCGGGCCCCCGAGGCCGCCGCCACCGAGGCCGCCGCTCCCCCGCGCTCCTCCCTCCTCTCCCTCCGCCCCCCCGAGGTCCCCGTTGCCGGCCGGCCCCCGCGTCCCGGCCCCCGAGGCCGCCGCCCCCCGAGGCCGCCGCCCCCCCGCGTCCGGGCCCCCGAGGCCGCCGCCACCCGAGGCCGCCGCCCCCCGGCGTCCGGGCCCCCGAGGCCGCCGCCCCCCCGCGCTCCTCCCTCCTCTCCCGCCGCCTCCCGTTGAAATTTTATATTTTAAAATTTAATTTTTAAATTGAACAGATTAAAAATTAAATTAAATGTATTATTTTATAATAATACATTTTAATTAAGATTATTAATTTATTTAGATTTTCTTAAACCAATAATCTATGAATTAAGACGAGATAAACGAGGTTAGCAAATTTTAATGACATAATAAAGCTCGTTGGTACAAATTTACAAATATTTATCAAATATACGAATTTTGTGAATTTTTTAAAAAATTTACATTAAAAAATTAATTATTTAAATTTAATATTATAAAATTATAAATCTTAAAATTAAAATGGTTAAATTTTATATTTTAAATTTAAATTTTAAGTTGAAAAAATTATTTATTAAATTAAATGTATTATTTTAATAAGGATTATAATTTTACTTTTATATTTTTAAACTATTAATCTATTAATTAAAACGAACTAATCAATTTTTAACAACTTTTATCACATATTAACTCTTGGGGGCAAAAAGGTAATTTACCCTTCTTATCCTCTTTATCCCTCCTATTCCCACATTCTCATTCCCAAAAGAGATTAAGCTCTAGTTCCCAACTTTATACCTATCCCCGGTTTAGCGGGAATTGCCTTAACCCCGAACCAAACGCAGCCTAAAACCCTAAACCCCTAAACCCTAAAACCCTAAACCCAAAACCCAAAACCCTAAAACCCTAAAGCCTAAACCCTAAAACCCTAAAAAACCCTAAACCCTAAACCCTAAAACCCTAAACCCTAAACCCTAAACCCTAAAATCCTAAACCCTAAACCCTAAACCTTAAAACCCTAAAAAATCCTAAACCCTAAACCCTAAACTCTAAACCCGGGCAAAATAGGTATATCTGATAGTTTTCAACTCCGATTATTATTTAACTCTAGTTTAACCCTAGTTAACTTAACAAAGGGAAACGGTAGGGGTATTTTTAATAACGGTGGAACGTATGAAGGGTATATTGGAAAGAAAAAAATAAGAGGGGTAAATCAGATATTTCTTCATATTTCAGAGGTATACAGGCAATTATCCCATATATATATATATATATATATATATATATATATATATATATATATATATATATATATATATATATATATATTTATTTATTTATTTATTTATTTATTATTTGTGTGATGTGAGAAGGACCCACGAGGTGAATAGAGACACACAAGGTGGGCGTGCCACGTGCACCTCCCTTATTGGTTCTCCTGTATTTCCACAAACAAAACTTCTAATAAGCAGTCTCTCTACCATCATCAGACAGTCTAATTCGATCTCCATCTATATGTTATGATCATGAGACAGCGAGATATTAAATATTAAAAATCTAAAAGTAATGTGAATGACGAATTAAATCATCCCAGAAAGACTCTTGATGTAATTTTTCTTCGATTGTTTATAATAATACAATTTTTTTATATATTTTCTTTTTTAATAGTTTAGTTTTCAAATTTTACATTCATATACTTTGTACCCCATCAATCATATTCACAAGAGAAGGATATATAGCGGGTCATTTCATTGACAAATTAAGAAGCATGTTTAATTTGAATGCACCACTTAATAGATATTTAGGTGTTTTAATTTGAGGACTAATGGACTATATAGTTTGTAAGAAAGTTTAGGAACTAAAGTTTTTTTTTTTTTTTTTTTTTTTGGAAAAAATGTAAAGACCGAAGTCAAATTGTCATAAAAAAAGGGGGGCTATTTGTGCATTTTTGTTTTGTTTTTTTTTTTTTTTTCTCATGTAAATAGCATCCCCAGTGAGAACTAAAGAATCTACACAATATAGGTACAGCTCATGCCTACAATTCCTTACAACAATATGAGACACCCCACATTCAAAACAAACCAATATTACTCCCCCCCCTCCACCTCCCTCCCCCTCCCCCTCCTTATCCCTACATATCCATCTTGTACTATTCTTAAAGCATAATCAGTTTCATCCTTCAAATTAAGATCTCTCCCCATCCCCACATTCATGGGAGATCACTTTGTGGACAATCTCAATACTACTACTACTACTACTACTACTACTACTACTACTCTTAAACACTCTCCCCCCTTCATGGAAATGGATCCATGCATGGATTTGGTGATCACTCACCTCGCGGAGCTCCACGGCGACAGCGCCTTGGACAACCCCGGCGCAGCATCCATGGCTTTCTGCAACGAGAGTTACGCTTACTTCCCCCAGCATCACGACCAGTTTCCGCTGCAGCAGCTGCAGCAGCAGCCTTTCGCCGATCAAAACTCGTCAGCGGGCCTGCTGCCGATCCTCCAAGGCCTCGCGCCAATTACCGTGCCGCCGCCACCTCTTCCTCCTCCTCCTCCTCCTGCTGCTGCTGCTGCTTCTGCTGCTGCTGCTGCTGCTGCTTTTGTCGGGGTCAGGAAAAGAAAGGCCGCGGATGCCAACGCGGAGACAAGCTCTGCCAATTCTTCATCACAGCCTAAGGATAATGGCTTAAGAGATCAATACGGGATTATAAGGAAGATTGTATTGCTCAGTGCCTGATCTCATGCCATTTTTTTTCTTTTTTGTTGCTTTGCATTCCACGTCACTCCATGAACCACATCCCATCAGCTCTTCATCTCGTCTCATACATTCGATAAGATACGATTGAAAGGGAGTGACGCATGGGGACGACGTAGTGCTGGCCATTTGCATGCATGCAGTATTAATTTCTTTATTCATGTAGCCAATTTGATGCTTGTTTAAGTAATTTGGAGGCCTATTTTTAGTTCTCGGCTAGTACTGGGAAGAGAGGGAGAGGCAATTCAAAATCCAAAAGGGAGGTGGAGAAGCTAAAGGAGGTGGTTCATGTGAGGGCAAGGAGGGGCCATGCCACTGACAGCCACAGTCTAGCCGAAAGGGTAAGATTGTCTTTTTCACAGTTGATCGAGTAGCTTCTGGCACAACCCACTCATCATGAGACTGCTGAATGGGCCCAATGATTTTGTGTCTGATCTCACGGCATTCAATGTATTAGAAGAACAGTAATATTAAGTAAAAAGTATATATATATATATATATATATATATATATATATATATATATATATATATATATATATATATATATATATATATAGGAAAATACTACTTGTACACCCGTAAGGAGTGTATATCTCACACCCTCACCCATCTCAGGGTGGGGGTGTGATGATGGGTCACTTGATGTGACCCGTAAAAACATCGCCACCATTAAAGAGGTGGAGATGTAGGATGTACACCCCTTCGGGGTGTACATGTAGCATTGCTCATATATATATATATATTATATATATATATATATATATATATATATATATATATATATATATATATATATATATATATATATATATAGAGAGAGAGAGAGAGAGAGAGAGAGAGAGAGAGAGAGAGAGAGAGAGAGAAATACTTATATATGTTTAAAAATAGAATTCTATTCTAAAATTTTTATTATTAAATTTATATTAAAATTTATATTTTTGTAAAGTCAATTAAATAAAGAGAAAGATAAAATAAAAAATACAAATCTCAATATAAATTTAATGGTAAAAAAATTATAAGAATTGATGAATTTATATTTTTAAATATATATATCATTATAATAAAATTATGCTATAGCGACACTTGTAAATATTCTTAAAATTTTAAAAAAGTACTGTTGAAAAAAATACCGATATTTATTATTAGTGTCGCTATATGTGCAGTCGCTAAGGTATATAGCGACACATTACTGTAATGTGTCTAAAAAATGTATTGCTATAACCTAATTTTAAATATAGATGAAATATAAATAGAACACTTGTAAAAAAAATATCACAAAAGAATGTCATTATAATATAATTTTATTATAGTATATATATATATATATATATATATATATATATATATATATATATATATATATATATATATATATATATATATATATATATATATATATATATGAGTCCGGCTACTATACTCTTATGAATAAAATTTCTTCGTACTTATAAGTTTTTAACCTTTGGATTAAGAAATGTACAGTTAGAATTATAGTGGTCCCCTAATATTTATACTATTTTACCAACAACCCACTAAATTCTAGGGGGATCACTATTATCCTAATTGTATATTTTTTCATCCAAAAAATAAAAAATTATGAGTATAAAAAAATTTATACTCATAACGAGATATATATATATATATATATATATATATATATATATATATATATATATATATATATATATATATATATATATATATATCCTAATTTTATTTTGTAAGGATCCAGTATTCTAATCGGTTGAATGTGACATCAAAGAACGAAAGTGCAGATGATGTCATTTTCAGCCACTCTTGTGGAAGAATTTTTGTTAATTCTAAAAAAAAAAAAAAGCTTTAGTATATTTCAAATAGAGTGTACATTTTGTTTATTTTAAAATAATGTCATTTTGAAATAATGAATAAAAAATTTTTTATCCTCGAATGGATAGAATATGCATCATACATTTCAAATAGGGTGTAGAGATAGTATTGTTCATTCTAAAAAACGTTTCATCCATTGTTTTTCGCCGATATTTTAATCAAATATAAATAAATATATAAAAGAAAAAAAAATTTGAATGCTTGTAACTTAAATTTATTATATTGATCTATATTAGAATTCTCGAACCTTTGACATTTTATAGGGCTCAATGAAATTAGTTAATTATATATTCTGTATAAATTTTATAATATAGACGTAAATTGCAGGCCTTCTTTTGTATTTTTACAACCTTATTGTGTGTACTAATACATACCATGCTAATTCGCAAAGATTTATTAAGCAAATGGATAGTAAATCAAATGGTCTTGTAAATAAAAAATTCTCTTTGTTATATATGTTTCAGGTGAGAAGGGAGAAAATTAATGAAAGAATGAGATGCTTACAAGAACTTGTTCCTGGTTGTTACAAGGTACCAAACAACAGTAATTAAAAGCCTGGCATCCAACCTATATTTTAGCCCAAATAAAATCAAATTTTGCCTGTTCTTTGAAAAAAAAAAATAAAAAAAAAATAAAAAAAAATTACATAAAATTATACAACTTATCTTCTTAATTAACTATGTTTGCAAACTAACTTTACAGGCAATGGGCATGGCGGGAATGCTCGACGAGATTATAAACTACGTGCAGTCGCTACAAAACCAAGTTGAGGTGATCATTCATATATATATCTCATTCGATTCGATCGCTTAATGTTAAGCGAAATACCAAATTTATTTCTTTTTGAATTGAAGTTGCATATCTAATAACCATCATTAACTCGATTTTCTTTGATCGTACAGTTTCTTTCCATGAAGCTTTCCGCGGCGAGCTCGTTCTATGACTTCAATTTAGATATTGAACCCATGACAACGCTACAGGTGATAAATAAATATACCTTTTGAATGTGACTTCGAATCCATCAACAATTAATAATCTCTTCATGTGCAGTATTTAATAGATATGGATCTTCAATATATTGCCCAATAAATAGGAATTATAATTAGTGGAGGAGTGTTCTAATTCAGGAAATGTTGGCAAAAACATATCCATTTTGGAAAATTGCATGCATAGAACAAGATTCTACTAGTCTCATCAGAAGTTAAGCCGAAATAAATAACTATGGACTTTTAAAATATATAGATGACCCACTGGTCCCTGCTAGCTTTTAAAATGCTATATATTGTTTAATTTATGTAAGTTAGTGTGGATTATAAGCCTTAATCAATTATTTCAAAAGCAAATGCTAATAGAAAAAGTGCACCGATCGTATTTAATGGTTCAACTATAGAGCTCGCAGATTTTGACATGACTCAACTTATTTATACGTTAGATTTATTATTTTTTTTTCCGTTGGATATATATATTGTGTATTATACCGTTGATGCTAACTATTAATCTCAAAAACTCAAGTAATTAAAAATATATAATTAATTCACTTAAAGTGTACAGATATAATGCCCACGACTTTTGATTATCACTCGGTCCCAGTCTCAATCATGCCACTTTAAACACTACAATAAAATTAGGCTATAACAACACTTTTAAATATTTCTAAAATCTAAAAAAAGTGTCGCTGACAAAAATACCGACACTTATTGTAAGTGTTGTTATATGTGCCGTCGCTAGGGTGTATAGTGACATATTTTTATAATGTGTGTGTCTCTATAACCTAATTTTGGATATAGATGGAATATAGATAGGACACTTATACAAAAGTGTCACAAATATGTGTCTCTATAGTCTAATTTTGTTGTAGTGAAACATGACTTAGCCCGACTTAGTTTCATACCATTTCAAACGTGATTCCACCCAACCATGTCTTTTGCTAAAGAGTAGGATACTAGTCCCTTTAAGCCAATATTGTGGGCGGTAGTTCCATCTAATTTATTGATCTCATCCAACTCAATTTATTAATTTTTTGAACCTATTATCACATAGCAAAAAGGTCAACCTATTTAAGTCAATAATAAATATTCAACGGTTAGAAATATCTTTTAAAGTTTTTGGGTAAAAATGTATAGAATTATGAAGTGTGGACTATTTTTATTCAACTATATATACATGTAACCTTCCAAAAATTTAATTTGATTTCATTATCTAATTTTTTAATTTATTTAATTTAGTCATCTGTCAACGCTTTGGATACAAAATTTAAGCTACTGTTTACTTTTATTAATTTATAATTATATTAATTACATAAAATATATTAATTAAAAAAATAAAAAATAAATAATATATTTAAAATTTAAACTTAAAGAGCCATTAAGTGGTTCAAATTAAATAAATTTAAAAGTTTGGGTAGAAAAAATTATAATTTTTAAAGTTTATATATATAGTCAAATCAGAATGAGTACAGTCGAGGTAAATTATATTTTTTGGGGGGCATTGTTTGCTTACTCTATGTTTTTTGAGTTGTACTACTTGTACACCTCTTGGGGGTGTACATCTTACACCTCACTTTATTTTTGGGTGGGATGTATTTTATTCGTCACATCGAGTGACGGATGAAATACATCCCATCTCAGGATGGGGTGGGATGTAAGATGTACACCCCCCCATCTCATCCTGAGATGGGTGTATTTCATCCGTCACTCGATGTGACGGATAAAATGCACTCCATCCCAGAATAAGATGGGATGTAAGATGTATACCCCAAGAGGATGTACATCTAGTTTTTTCCATATTTTTTAGTCTTGTTACTTTAATTTTACTTTACTATTGATTACAAATAATATCCAAAAATGGAAGATATATATAATGCACAGAAGAGTTTTTATTCACACAAGAATTTGAATGTAGAGAAATTTAAAAAGTATGACTTGATGTAATCGATTAAGAAGGCAATAAAAAAAAAGAAGCAAAACGAATAATCGAAGTAAAAATTTAATACTAATTAATCTTTAATAAATTCAGTTGCTGGAGTTTGTACCGTTTTCAATTTTATCCTCATATAATATATATATATATATATATATATATATATATATATATATATATATATATATATATATATATATATATATATATATATATATATATATATATATATATATATATATAGTTTTTAGTTAGGGAATTCACTTCATGATATCTGTTTTACATGACAATATATTAATTCTTTTACTTTAATCTATGGTTCAAAAATTTGTCACATTATTAGCGCCAATATTATTATTATTTTTTATTAATTTAAACTTGATACTCTAAGGTGAAAGTTTTATTGGAGGTCAAACTTCATACGAAATTAATTATATCAAGCCCAAACATTAGTATTAGAATTGAAAATTTACTTAGTATTTGATAGCAGATACCGGAGGCTTCAAGTTGGACTAAAATATTACAACAAAAACTTTAACACGTCGTAGTCAAAGCTCATGATTTGAAAATTTCCATCATCGTTTGTTTGATAGATAGAAAATTTATAGATTTGAAACTGTAATTATTTCACTTTTTAATTTGTTTGCAGTTAAATTTCCACACTAGTATATATAGAAGGATGAAAAGGAAATAAAATAGTTAATTATTTTCATTATTTTCTCCTAACTGCTCTTTCTCTCTCATAATTGATTTCGGTATATCGATCTCAGGGCAAAGTTAAATACGATATTTTGTAAAAATAAAGTTACGATCGAATTTAATTTATAGCAAACCAAATAGTGAACACTTTCGGAAAAAACTTAACATGCTCTAAATTAATTTGTAAGTGTTGTTTAGTTTATATTATCTAGTGTGCAAGCTAGTGATATAGTTAATTTATAAATATGGGCAGGTGATGAAGATTAATGCAAATGAGGCACAAGTAATGGAGAAGGTGAGGGGAGGAGGATACGGAGGTGGATGCCATGGCTCCCAGTAGTGCTCTAGTTAGTATAGGCTCATTTTTGGCTTTTGGCTTTATATATGCTCAATGCTTTGCTAATTCTGTGCTACATCGAATACATTTCCCCTCTCCTCACTTCTCATGCACACCACACGTGCACACATATATAAAAGCTATGTACTCACCGGCCCAAGGCACATGTGTGGGCCTCCACATGATCAAACTATATATTTATGAATAAATAGATCCTTTGCACTCTTATTTCTCTTTTTATTTGGTTTAAATTAAATGATACTCGTAAATTTTTTATTATTGTATTTGTATTGAGATTTGTACTATTGTAAAGTTAACTAAAAAGAAAAAAAAAGAAAGTACACTATCACAAATCTCAATACAAATCCAATGGTAAAAAATCCACAAGCATAATTGAGCTTGTGCTTTTGAAAGTATATAAGCTCTATTATATATATAGAGATAGAGAGTCCGAATATTATGCTTGTATAAGCACCAAACAATAAATGCTTGTAAGTTTTCTACCGTTAGATCTATCCCTTTGACTAATTTTATTCATTAGATCATTCTATTCTACCAACCACTCACTTAACCCAAGTGGCCCACTATCATCCTAACCACACATCTTTTCATCCAATAGCTAAACACCTACAAGTATACTAATGACCTGATACTTTTAAAAGTATAGCAGTTCAATTATATATATATATATATATATATATATATATATATATATATATATATATATATATATATATATATATATATATATATAATACTATCCATAGTACCAAGTCATTGGTACTATCAATTTTTTAGCTATCGGATTAAGAAATGTGCGGTTACGATGATAGTGGTTCCCTAGAGTTTAGTGGGTTGTTGGTTGAATAGTAAAAATATTAGGAAATCACTATAATTCCAACCGCACATATTTTCATCCAACGAATGAAAACTTGATAGCACCAATTACTTGGTACTATCGATAGTATTCCAGCCGAACTATATATATATATATATATATATATATATATATATATATATATATGAGCTTATATATTTTTAAAAGTACAAGTCAAACTATGTTTGTGATTTTTTTACCATTGAATTTGTATTGAGATTTGTGCTATTGTAAAGCGAACTAAAGAGAGAGAAAGAAAAAGTACAATAATATGGATCTCAATATAAATTCAATGATAAAAAATTCACAAGTATAGCTGGACTTGTGCTTTTAGAAGTATATAAGCTCTACTCTATGTGTATATATATATATAGAGAGTTCAGCTACTATACTCTTAGGAGTATAGACCTCTTCGTACTCATAAGTTTTCAACCTTTAGATGAAGGGATGCATGTGCAGTAAGGATTATACTGATTCCCTAGGATTTATACTATTTCACAAACAACCCACTAAATACTAAGGGATCACTATCATTCTAACCGCACATCCCTTCATCCAATGATGGAAAATTTATAAAAACGATGGGATACTCTATACTCATAAGAGTACAATAGCCCTATTATATAAATATATCTTAGGGGACCACTATAATCCTAACTGCACATTCTTTATAAAAGTATAATATTCAGACTATATATATATATATATATATATATATATATATATATATATATATATATATATATATATATATATATATATATATATAATTAAGCTCTTATATTTTTAAAAGTATCAAGTCATTAGTGTTTGTAGGTTTTAGTTTTTTGATGAAAAGATGTGTGGTAACTACAACAAAATTAGATTATAGGGACACATGTTTGTGACACTTTTGTATAAGTGCCCTATCTATATTCCATCTATATCCAAAATTAGGTTATAGGAACATATTTTTGGGACACATTACAAAAATGTGTCGCTATACATCCTAGCGACGGCACATATAGCAACACTTACAATAAGTGTCGGTATGTTTGTCAGCGATACTTTTTTTAGATTTTAAAAATATTTAAAAGTGTCGCTATAGCCTAATTTTGTTGTAGCGATTAGAATGATAATGAATTCTTTGGGTTTAGTCGATGGTTGGTAGAGTAGCATGATTTAAGATATAAAATTAATCAAAATAATAGATAGATCTTAACGGTAGAAAACTTATAAATACTAATTATTTGATACTTTGACCCGTATAATAACCGGAATTATGAATTATATACGCGCGTGTGTGTCTTGCTATTCTCTAATTTATATATATATATATATATATATATATATATATATATATATATATATATATATATATATATATATATATATATATAAGAGTTGAATAACTACCAACTGCGGATTAGTTTAGCGGTTAGTATCATCTGCTTTCTTGCCAAAATGTCGTGGAATTAAATTTGGATAACCTGTGTCGATATTCTCAAGAAGGAAAAAAAAAAAAGGAAGAAAAAATAATGACAAATTTAGAACTGAAAAATATACTACCTGTGGGGCACGATTTGAAGTAGAAGTTAAGCATTTGTTAACAATATTATTATTATTATTATGGGATAATTGCCTGTGTACCCCTGAAATATAAAGAAATATCTAATTTACTCCTCTTATTTTTTTCTTTCCAATATACCCTTTATACGTTCCACCGTTATTAAAAATACCCCTACCGTTTCCCTTTGTTAAGTTAACTAGGGTTAAACTAGAGTTAAATAATAATCGGAGTTAAAAATTATCAGATATACCTATTTTGTCCGGGTTTAGGGTTTAGGATTTTTTAGGGTTTTAGGGTTTTAGGGTTTAGGGTTTAGGATTTTTTAGGGTTCTAGGGTTTAGGGTTTAGGGTTTTAGGGTTTAGGGTTTAGGGTTTTTTAGAGTTTTAGGGTTTAGGGTTTAGGGTTTTAGGATTTAGGGTTTGGGGTTTTAGGGTTTAGGGGTTTAGGGTTTTAGGGTTTAGGGTATATTTGAAAGGGCAAAATAGTAATTACACACAGATAACGGCAGTTCCAAACGCTACACTAACAGAGTTTAACTTCAGGGGTATTTTAGAAAGAAGTTGGAACGTAAGAAGGGTAGTTTTAATATTAGTCTTCTAAGAGGAGTAAATCTGAAAACAGAAAAATTTTTAGGGGTATGTAAGAAATTGCCCCTATTATTATTATTATTGAGATAAAGGTAGTTAACATACAACCTACTTTATTTTTATTTTATTTATTTTTTAAAATAAATTTTACTGAAAATATAAAATATTTAGATTTTAATTTAAAATTTAAGATATCAATAATTAAAGTTTTTATCATCCGCATGTGTTAGTACAGTTAATTGTGTGATAGTACTTTTTAAAAAAGAATAATACATATACTATGTATTACTCTTGAGAATTTTGAAGAGATATAAAGGGTATATAAAATCAAATTAAGCAATGCTAACCAAGTATCATAGTGCTAGGTACTATGGTTTATTTTACTTTACTTTTATTTTCATGTGTATTTTTATTATTATTTTTCTGAGCACCACTATCAGAAAGTTATTAAGAGCCCATGCAAAAGTGCCAAAACTGCTAGAAAGAAATGTAAAGGTGTAAAATGACAAAGGAATTTGCTATCTATACATTCCGAATGGGGTGTATATCATACACCCACACCCCACCCCATTCAAGAAGTGGGGACTTATTCACCGGTCACTTCAAGTGACCGATAAAATTTACTCTATTCTTAAATAAAAAAAATTATATAATATACACCTTATTCGGAGTGTATATATAGCATTTTCCAATGACAATGACAAATCCTTCCAAAACAGCAGGTTGTCACAATTGTGATCAGAACCTGCATGGGACATGTATAGAATCACTCTTAATAAGTCAAATCATCATAACCAAGAATGCCAATTTGGCTTAGGATGAATTAAAGGTCAAAAAGTAAAGTGTGCTTACATTATATGAATATTTAATTAAAGCAAACTAAAGCAAGAAAATAAGAGGTCATATTCATAGGAAAACTAAAGGGACAAAAATTCACTATAATAAAATTAGGTTATTGAGACATATGTTTGTGATCCTTTTGTATAAGTGTTCTATCTATATTTCACCTATATCCAAAATTAGATTATAGGGGCACATTTTTGGAACACATTACAAAAATATACCGCTATACACCCTAGCGATGGCACATATAGCAACACTTACAATAAGTATCGATATTTTTGTCAGCGATATCTTTTTTAGATTTTAAAAACACTTAAAAGTATCGCTATAGCCTAATTTTGTTGTAGTGATTACTGAGCACTTTTTAAACCCACATAATAGTATATAGGCACAGTGAAAATAAAATTTTTCGTTGATAAAAATAGTCGAAAATAATCGTTAAAAATAAGTACGAAAAAAATAAAATAATAAAGCGAACAAGAGAATATGAGAACACAAAATTTATATGGTTCAGTTAATAATGTGGCGATCTGCGTCAACAAATAAGATCATCTTAATACGCTTTTCAATTAATTATCAGCACAAAAATATAAAAAAAATAGATTGAATTATAAAAAGAGGAATGCTACATGTACACCCCAAAGAGTGTACATCCTATACTCCCACCCATCTAAAAGTGAAAGTATTTTTTAGGAGTCACTTTTGGATGGTGGTGTAAGATGTACACCCCAAAGGGATGTACATTTAAAATTTTCCTTATAAAAAACTTTTTCTGAAATTCTCTACGTTTTCTTCTTAGTTAGATCGTCTACAATGAGTTTCTCTTCTAGAGAAACCTTCAATAATGAGACTCTAAACTCTAAAATATGAATTACAAAAATTTATATAATCGTAAAATTCAAATGTTAATAGAAAGTGCTCTCCGCCCTTTATCATAGTCTCCGATTTATTTCTAACCATTGATCTTTTCGTAAAAATTTTCTTAAAAGTATTTTAAAATCATCCAAAATTTTTAAAAACAAAATTAAATCAAACTAAAATCAGATCCAACATATACAGCGCTCATCACGGAATTGAATATCAGAATTCAACTTAAAGTATCACTACTAAAACTTTATTAAAACTTCGGTGCTAAAAATTGCATACCAGTACATAATACAAAAAATAGTTTTTCAAGCTTTGAATTCTACAAAACTCCATCCTAAGAAACTTATGTGGTACTTTTTCGTACTAATATTCAAATTTCAAATTTCGACATTTAGGAATCTTAAATTTTCAACTTTTTTATCGTGACATCGTAATCCCACAAAAATGAATACTTCACATTTACAAGATGATTTGAAAATCATGAAGCGCTTCGAATAAAATCACTTTCCTTTTTAATTCATTAAAAAAAAAGATTTGGTTGTTGTAACGATATGGACACTAGTAATAATAACTGTGCTTAAGTATTTTGGGCTGTGATGTGTGCCCAACGAATTATTATTGCTAGTGGGACGGATCGTTATAGTTGTTGAATCCATCAATCAAATAAAATAGATCGTTCCTATGAGAAGATCTAATCAAGAATTTTGTATTTCGTTATATATTTTCCTTCTGTATTATATTTTATACGGTATCTCATAGAAAATAAAATTAATAAAGTAAAGTTAATAAAATATACTAAATATAGATAAGATACCGGAATTAATGATTTTATCTTATTAATTTTAATAAATGATCTTGTGATCGATTTGTAATAAAGTAATTAAGATATTATGTTTCATGAGAGTAGATCTATATAGATACTTATACCTTCATTCAGATATAAATACACTAGCTATAGATTGTGCAAAAAAATCAATCTATATTATGTTAGTGTGTTATATATATATTTATTAATTTGGTGTTACATACCCGGAATAGGCCACTAGTACTTAATAACCTGTTCCATTTAAAACCCCAAGTTCAAGTAACAAAATATGCTAACTGATTCTTAAATACCAAAAAGTATATATATATATATGCATAGGAATTAATATTATTCAATATGCAACTATTAGTAGAGTGTGGCAGGGACTTTCTATTCGATGCAACATCCTAACAAATAAAAGGACAAATAATTTAATCAGCTGAATCCCATCTGAAAGAAACAATGATTAATTGCCAAAGAGGAAGGACCCAGTTAGATCTCATCCAATTTTCAATTGTTGAGTTTTCAAAGGGAACCAATAGTGGTGCATTGGGTTGAGCCTTCTTTAGGAACATCTAGGACACTATATATATATATATATATATATATATATATATATATATATATATATATATATATATATATATATATATATATATATATATATATATATATAGAATTAGGTAGAATACTATCAATAGCACCAAGTTATTGGTGCTATCAAGTTTTTAACCGTTGGATTAAAAAATATGCGGTTGGGATTATAGTGGGCCCCTAGGGTTTACTAGGTGGCTGGTTGAATAGTAAAAATTTTAGGGGACCACTATAATCCCAACCGCATATCTTTTCATCCAACGACTGAAAACTTGATAGCACCAATTGTTTGGTGCTATTAATAGTATTCTAACCGAACTATATATATATATAGAGCAATGCTACATGTACACCCCGAAGGGGTGTACATCATACATCTCCATCATTTTAATGGTGGCGATATTTTTTACGGGTCACATCAAGTGACCCATCATCACACCCCCACCCTTAGATGGGTGGGGGTGTGAGATATATACCCTTTACGGGTGTACACATAGCATTTTCCTTAGAAGGGTGCTACATTGAAAGTCTAGCTGTTGGATCCTCCTGTCACTACAAAAAATGCTCCAAAAAATATTATCAAAAAAATTATTTTATTATATTAAGTTAATTTATTAAATAATAAATTTTATTATTTTTTAAAATTTTTTGACATTTTGAAACGCTATAATATATTTTATCGACGCTTGACATAAGCGTTATTATATACGTGGCGATTCTTCATTTGCTGATATTTTAACCGACGCTTTCAACTGCGACGCTAGACTATACATATTGAGACACTTTTAAGCATCATTAAATTTTTTTAAAAAAAAATAAATATTAAATTTTTTGTAGTGCATGCATGAACGTACGTAGCATGATGTGGTGTGGATTGTGGAGTACCGGGGTGAAAACGATGGAATATGGTCGGATTTTTGTGGAAATTATATTTGCATCTATATTTTTCTTCATATAAGAATTTAGATGCGGATGTATCATATGCTAAATTTATATTACCATATATATTCGAAATGAATTCGAATTTAGATATGGCAAAATTTTTATTCAGATAATAATATATACTAATATGCATATATTAATATAAACTAAAATTAGCGCAAATAAAACTAAAGGTTCACACTCATATTCATACTTTGAATTCTTATATTTCATTCAATAAAATTTAATATTTTAACAAATATAAATATAATTTTAATAGAAAATTTATAGTAAAATAAATGAAAAGTATGGTAGAAAACCACGTAATCTTCTGCAATATATATTTACATCTCTCTTATCTCTCTTAATTAGGAGTGAAATCGGTCGAACAAAGTCGAATTATTTTAAAAAATTATATTCTCATCCATATATATATATATATATATATATATATATATATATATATATATATATATATATCGAATACTAATTCAAATATAAATATATATCGAAATTTAAATTTTGACATTTATATTCGTATTTTATCAAATTTGGTATCAAATTCATTCAATAAGAGGTTATCCTAACCACTTTCACCCTAGGTATAGGTATGGTGATGATGTTTGGCTTTTTTGACCAGCTTTTTAAATTTGTTGGTTCTCCCATATGCCAGTGGCCCACTTTGTATGCAGGTACATGAATGGTTTTGAGTTCATTGAAGATTGGACTGGGTTTAGCATTTAGTGGGGTGTTGGGAAGGGAACTCTTTATGGGCAAAGTGCTCTGTCTACTACTGGAAGAGTATGGTAGGTGGTCGGGTTTTTGTTTTCATGAGAGGCACTGCACTGAAGTATGGTGATGTAATGATTTTTCTATCTTTCTTTCTTTGTTTGTTTGTTTCTTTGTTTGGCTTCCATCTGTTTTTTTTCTTCTTTTTTTTTTTTTTTTTTTTTTTTTCTGGTTTTATTTTTGTTGGAAAAAAAAAAATTTAAAATTTTTTTGCTTTTTTTCTTCTTCTTTTTTTCTGGTTTTATTTTTGTTGGAAAAAAAAAATTTATAAATTTTTTTAACAAAATAATATTTTTAATTAATTTAAAATCAAAATAATCAAATCTATACGTTTGCATGTAAATTATAATTATATTATTAATAAATAGAAATAAAGATTAGATGAAGTTTGCAAGTCGAGACGTACAAATGCACTATCCTAAAAGTAAGATTGTCTCTTCACGTGCAAAACTCCGACAATTACTCCTACCGATATAACGATCACTGTCCATTCCGTCGGCACGACTTCGGAATGGCGCAGAACGAATCCGTCAACTTTCAGAGATCCAGCAAAAGGTAAAGCTCAATGTAGAAAGAAGTAATAAAACTTAGAGTAAAAATATGTAAAGCTCAGTGTAAAGTATATTACTGTATTGTAAATTAAAAAGTGTATATATGTAACTGTAAGGACTTCACCAAGAACAGCCATATATATAGGGCTTACTTGAAGCCCATCTCAAGGCAGAGCCCAACGGCTAGATATCGGGTTAGTCGTTGGATCTTACCGAGGAGGTCCTTGGGCAGCCCACCAGACACTTTCCATGACAAATCTTTTGGGTAACTCAATAAGGCCTTTCCCAAGTTATGATTAAGCTAAGCAAAAAATAAAAAAGCAAATAAAAAAAAGATCCGGGTGAAGATCGCGCGCGCTGCACCTGCCGACCCGACTCGGCTTGTGCTTGTGTGTCTTTAGAAAAAATTCTTACTCTCAATTTCTTCTAACCAATACACTCAAGAAAGAGAAAGTATATAAATAGCTACCACATGTGCTGAGTTTTCGATGTGGGACTAAACATTACATGTGGTGAAGTTAAAGTTTTGGACTCTAAGATAAAATCTATTGGTATTGGGTCACCCAGAAAGTCCAAAGATCAAATACAAATTTTAAATCACCAAAACTAGAATAAACTCTAAAGATCAAATACAAATTTTAAATCACCAAAACTAGAATAAACTCTAAGACAGTGTTTGTTTCGAGGATTATGAGTTTGGAGATAAATTTTTTTATCCCTGGGATAGCTTGCTATTCCGGGGTAGTCAGAAATAAAAGAAAAATAGTGTTTGGTTTGTAAAGTTGTTATTCTTACGAATAACTGAAATTGTGTTTGGTTCATTTCTTGGAATAAGCGAGAATAGTGAAAAAATAAAAGTAATTATAATTTTAAAATAATAATATTTTATCTAATTAATTAATATAAAATATTAATTAAATAATAATTAATATTTGTATAAATTAAAGCTTATATTTTAGTAAATAATCCCGTTTAATTTTTTAAAAAGTTAAAGTTAAAAAATTTAAAATTTACATAAATTTTAAAATTTTAAAATTTTAAAATTTGTATAAATTTTAAAATTTATTAAATTTATAAATTTATTAAAAATTAAAGTTACAAATTTAAAAAGTTAAAAAATTTAAAATTTTTCTAAATTTAAAAATTTAAATTTTAATTATTTCAAAAAATGTGTAAAAGATGATGCAAAAATTTTAATTTTTAAATTTTTATAAATTAAAAAATTTCTATAAAAAAATTAAAAATATATATATACAAAATTTGTATAAATTTTAAAATTTTAAAATTTTAAATTTTTAGATTTATAAAAAATTAAAGTTAAAAATTTTAAAATTTATAAAATAAAAAAATTTAAATTTAAAATTTTATAAATTTTAATTTAAATTTTAAAAGATTAAAAAAAAATGAAAATAAGGTTGTTTCCGAACAACCTTATTTCTACCAATTGGGGGAATTGTTATCCCCCCTCCTTAACGGGCTATTCCAGAATAGTCCGTTAAGGAAGGGATAACAAATTTCTCTAATTTTTTTTTATGTTTGGGAAATAAACGGGGGATAAAGAAGTTGTAAGCTTGGGAATAAATTTTTTTATATCTGGAATAGCTTGCTATTCCGGGATAGTCAGGGATAAAAGGAAAATAGTGTTTGGTTTGTAAAGCTGTTATTCTTATGAAAAACTGAAATTGTGTTTGGTTCATTTCTTAGAATAAGCAAGAATAGTGAAAATGTATGATAGTTATTAATCTATATTACCAATTTTGCCCTTAGCATTTTTCATGAGTGAACTCATGAATAAAATGTTGGGTTGGTTTAAATTGTGTTAATTTAATACTCACTAATAACAATTTAATTTTTGTTAATAATAGTGTTTTGTTTTGCTGAAATTTTTTGTTTTACTCAAATTTTGGGTTTTTTTTTATTTACTGAAATTTAATAGTGAAAATTTTTTTTGTTTTAATAGTAATTTTTTATGTTAATAATATTGTTTTTTTTTTGTTAATAATAGTGTTTTTTTTGTTATAACAGCAAGTGCAATATTTTTAATAACAGTAATTTTTAATAACAGCATTTTATTTAATAACAGCAAGTGCAAATTTTTTAATAACACCAAATTTTTAATAACAGCAGGTTGAAGCAATTGCAACTCACAATTACCATGTAACAGCAAGTGCAAATTTTTAATAACAGGAGATTGAAGCAAGTCAATTGTTTTAATAACAACAAATTTTTTTTTTTTGTTTTAATAACAGCAAGTGAAAATTTTATTTTTTTTAACTGAAATTTAAAGTGATAATCTGATGATCATGATTTATATTAAAAATTTTATAGCAGCAAAATTGAAAGCATAGAAAATTAATACCATTATTAATTAAATTAAATACATACAACCATCTAACTCAACATTAAATAACTACATAGATAAACTATGGGATAAACCAATTCCAATTAAAAAACTGCATCTTAATGGGTTAGCTAACGAAGAGAGCTTTCCACCCATTGCCCCTGGAATAAACTATGGGATAAACCAATTCCATAGTTTTTGGGTGTTAGCTCTTAACGGGTTATTCTTGGATAACCCGTTAAGAGAGGAATAATTTAACCTCCCATTTTTAACTACTGTTTGGATGATTTTGCAGGATAAAATGAACTATTTTTATTTTATCCTGCAACCAAACAGTACCTAACAGTTTTGTCATTGTAGAGTGGTCACCTCAATATAATTCATTCATTTGTGGGTATAAGGAACCAGCATGAACATAAGTAAAATGAATGGCCAAGCATAAAGGAAGTAATGAATGTAAATTAGTACTTTTGTAGAACTTATTAGTTAAGAACAGTGGCCTGCATTGGCTGGGGAGAAAAATCGGAGCCAAATTATGATGTGCAAGGCTTTCTTGGCCTATTAGTTTAAGAGTTGGTGCTTTATTTGAGATTGAGATTTCGAGCTCTTTAACATGCACAGGATTAAAGTTTGATCCACTCCTCTCATTACTAGTACAACATTAACATCCTCATAGTTTCATATCAGATAGAAAATAAACTAAGATTAGATATTTAAAGATTATGAATTTTAATGAAAATAAATGGACTTAAGCATTTTGGTCGGATAGATTTGGCCCGACAAGTTATTGGGTTTAGAGTATTCAGTTAATCGAGCTGCGGGTTCGATAATGATTGACTTATTGGATATCATAGCAGTGAGAGTGTAAGGACGCGTTTGGTTCAAAATAAAAAATAGAATCGAAAAATCAAAATAGAAAATAGAATTGGAGAATCAGAATGGACATAAATTGAAAGTGATTTTATCAGTAAAATCTCATAATATCTTTAGTTTAGAATTATAATTGGAAATGATAAAACCTCCTAATATATTTGGTTCAAAATAACAATCAGAATCAGTATGATTGACTCCTGTTTTTAATATTTAAAAAATTTTGATTGTCAAAAAATAATTAAAATATATAAATAATTTAAAATTAGTTTGCATCTCAAAATATAAAATTAAATTTATAATTTAAACTAAAAGTTAAATATTAAAAATTTACATCAATATATTGAAATGATAAACCAAAATTTTAATGTAAATTTTTTAAATTTTAAAATTTAAATTTGAGCGGGCAATTCAAAATATAAAAATAATTTTTGATTTGATTCAAATTCAAACTTATAGTTAAATTTAAATTTAAATGTAAAGATCAAACTTATATTTTAATTTAATTTCTAAATCAAAATTGCCATGTCCCGAATTTGAAAAGTGGTATAATTTTTTTTTAAAAAAATTAGAGTTTAAAACACGAATTTAAGAATGTAATCAGATATTCACGTGCATAGAAAATTTTCTATCCATTCGGGCAGAGTCTCTCCTATACAGACACGGCTAGACAAATATAAGATGCACAATCTGAGTACTAAAAACGATAATAAACTGAAACATAAGTAATGTAACTAAATATCATAATAATCAATAATCCACAAATACTAAAGTATAATTACTATATCTAAGTCATGCTCGACATAATCCAATACAACTAAAGATTTAATAATATAATTAAGTAGTAATTAAGATGCACGCTAGTTATCTAGCTAGAAACAGGAGACAACTCTATCGATATGCTCACATTATCGTCCCGACGTCCTACCATCTAATTGACCTAAAAATGGATCATCAAAAGATGTGATATATATATATATATATATATATATATATATATATATATATATATATATATATATATATATATATATATATATATATCTTCATATAATTGAATATATGTTTTTCATTTTCTTCATGGACGTAACGTTCCTCCAGTTGTCACCTAAAATTTATTTTTCTCTAGGGGCTTGTTTGGATTCGGTGTAGAACCGAAAATAGAAGGGATATCTCTCTTATTTTTTCAAATACACTAAAAATTAATCCGTATAGTTTGTTCTAGTACGACTAGAATCAGTGAGAATTACTGTTCTCACTCTTTCCAACCACCCTCTTATTTTTTTCTTAAATATCCTCCCACGTCTACCGAGGCACCATCTGTTACCTCATTATTACATAATAAAATTGGAGGACAAAAAGATAATTTACCCAAATTAAAATTTTTTATTTTTCTTATTTATCATTCTCATACCAAACACAAAATCTCTTATTCCTGGAACTATTCTAAACGCTTTTTTACATTAGTTCTGTACTTTATACTTATCCCTGGAATAGCTAGATTTGTCTTATCCCGTTACCAAACGGGCCCTAGGTGTGAGTGTGGGTGACTCACTCCCAGCAAAAGCTATAGATGATCAGATCTGAACCCGCGAGCACAGCCTTCTAATTAGGTATTTGGGCTTTCATTGGGCATTTTTTTTTTCTAGGCTTAATGTTGGGCTAAAGCCACTGGAGCCGTGTTTGGTTTATTATGATGAAAATGTAATAAAAAATAAAATAACGAATCATCTAAAAATACAATGAAAATTAGAATAGACAATTGAGACAGTTAGAATTTTAAAAGAATGTTTTGATTAAGAGAGAGAATTTTGATTGATTGATTTATTTTGGAATGCTGCTCCAAATTCAATATTCAAATCCGGATTCGATCGTTTCCATTTCAGATTAGAATGGGAATCGGAATTCGATTCTTATAACAGCATATATATATATATATATATATATATATATATATATATATAGGTAAAACAAACAAGCCATAAATTAAAATTTGAATAAAATTTAATAAGAAGGCCCAGAGACCTTCTGCCAGCCCACATGATGACCAACTTCAGCTATCCCACATGTAATATCTAAATTTATAATCATTCATTTATAAATTTTCTGCAATCTCATTACAAAACACTATTCTATTCTTCTAGTATAGTGTTCGCGCGCTCTCTCATGCATATTGTTATCTTTTTAATTTCAATTTTTTTTTTAATTATTATTATTATCTATATGTAAATTCGATCACAGCCGTTTAATTTGCAACTAGTAATTATTCGGTAGTTCTCATCACACTTCGTCACTTCAATCAAAAATATGAAGTGTTTAAACAAGAGTTCTTTTTTAAAATAATTTTCTAAAAATTTATATTTTTAAAAATATTTTTACAAAATTTATATTTATAAAAATATTCATATGTGTGCCAACTGTACGCCATGTGAGTTAGAAAACCAAAAACCAGATGTGTCACAAGTTGAACACGAAAATTGAATTCCCGTATTTAAAACACGGGAATTGAATTCTGAAACACTAGAACGCGGATGGCTGGACGGTTGGGCGACGGAATTTAATTTCCGTATTTTCAACTGAATCGTTCATCATTTTTTTTTAAAGAATGATTATTAATCGTCCGCTTTCTTCTTAAAGACGGCGATTAATTCAGTAGATTGAGTTAAAATTAAAATTTTATTTTTAAATTAATAATTTGAAATAAAAATTGTAAATTTTAATTTAAAGATATAATTTTAAAACTTAATTAAAAATTTGAATTTAAATTTAAATTTTAAATTTTGACTTTGAAATTGAAATTAAAATTTAATTTTGATATTTGAATTTGTATTCAAATTCTAAAGTTAAATTTATAATTTATATTTAAATTTGAATTTGTATCCAAATTTCTCCTTCCGATGGAAATATCGGAATTGAATTCTCATATTTAAATACAAAAATTTAATTTTCGTGTTTAATTTATGACACACGTCCGGCTTCCACGTACGTGGCGGTCCATGTGGCGGATGACATTTATAAAATTATTTTTATAAATATAAATTTTATAAAATTATTTTTAAAAATATAAAATTTTAAAAAGTCATTTTCGAAAAAAAGTCTAATAAATAAAGAAGACGCGGAGGATAACAAAATGATACCAAGGAATATGCTCGGTACGTATACTACATTCAAATTATATATATCCGTAACGGTCCCATCCATTCAGTTGCACGTCGTTTTTGCATCTTACGACCTGGCGTGTAGAACTCAACATAAATTTTCTCTCTCTCAAAAAAAAAAATAATAATAATAAAACTCAACATAAATCGTCACATGTTTTTCACCTCCCCGAAAATTAAAGCAATATTATTCCTCCACTTCGTTTTCAAGCATATAATTTATTTATTTTTAAATGAATGAATATAAATTATACATTTCAAAATTAATATATGAATAATATTATTTTAAAAATTAAAATGAAAAATTTACAGTAACCCTCCTGAACTTTAGCTACTTCGCAGCATACATTTGAACCTTTAATTTTGACTAATAAAATAAGTTAAATAATAATATAAAATAATTTTTATTTTTTAAAAATTTAAAATAGTAGAAAATAATATTTTTTTTATTTTTTTTTATACTTAATACTTTCGGTGAGCTCAAGACAATTTAATAAATCAGTACCGTAGATTTAATTAATTATGAAAAAAATTAAATAATACTAACTCTGGCATTATATTAATTAATAATATAAAATAATTATTGTTCTTTAAAAAAATTTAAACTAGTACAGAACGAAGTTTTTATTTTATTTTTTATAATTTTATCACATAGTTTATTACACAATTTTTTCATTCTTTGTCTTGCATATAATGGTATAATGTTTCAAAACATAAATATATATATATATATATATATATATATATATATATATATATATATATATATATATATATATATATATATATATATATATATATATATAGTAGAGTTTATATACTCTCAAAAATACAAGCACAAATGTACTTGTAAATTTTTTTCCATTAGATTTATATTGAGATTTGTGTTTTTGTAAAGTCAACTAAAGAGAGAAAGAAAAAGTAAATAGCACAAAATCAATGTAAATAAAAAATTCACAAACATATTTGTACTTGCGCTTTTGAGAATATATAAGCTCTACTATATATATATATATATATATATATATATATATATATATATATATATATATATAATTAGGCTAGAATACTATCGATAGCACCAAGTCATTGGTGGTATCAAGTTTTTAGCCGTTGGATGAAAAAATATACGGTTGGGATTATAGTGGTCCCCTAGGGTTTACTAGATATGGTTGGTTGAATAGTAAAAATTTTAGAAGACCACTATAATCCCAACCGCATATCTTTTCATCCAACGGTTGAAAACTTGATAGCACCAACTATTTGGTGCTATCGATAGTATTCTAGCCGGACTATATATATATAAATAAATATATATATATATATATATATATATATATATATATATATATATATATATATATATATATATATATATATATATATATATATATTCAACTCTAAAATATAAAATAAACATTGAAAATCAAAGTTAGTTAAACTTAGTCTTCACTTTCCATACTTAATTATCAAAATTAGATAAACTTAGTCTTCACTTTCCATACTTAATTATCAAAATTAGATAAGAAATAATAAGTTTTTTATATTTTAAAGCATTATAAAATTATGTGTATGACATGTGATTAATGGGTGCGTAATTAGTAACATCGATTAATTATTAAATATATTTTTATAATTATTGAAAATTTAGGTGTTCATTTCTCTCTGTCAAATATAAGCTGTGAAAAATTAGTACGATCGATTAATTATTAAATATATTTTCGTAATTATTAAAAATTTAATTAGGTGTTCAATCCTCTCTGTCGAATATAAGCTGTGAAAATTACTTTTTAATTAAAATAAAATTTCTATTCTTAAATAAACATTTTTTAATATTTTTATTTCTATTTTTTGATATCCGTATACTATTTACAATGTTATTTTTATTATGAATAATATCTAATATATTCTCTAAATTTTTAAAAAATATTTAATATATTTCTAGTTAACTAAACTATCCTTATTAATTTTTTTAAAAAAATTTGAAATATCTCCCAAGCTCGGGAGTTTACTAATAAAAATTAAAATTTAGAAAGATATTTTAATAATTTTATAATATATTTAAAAATTTTGAATAATAATCGAAAATAAATAAGCAAAAGTTTTTTTTTTTTAAAGAACTTTAAAGTTAACTCAAAGGTACAATTACATAAAATATAGTACTCCAACGCTTATACAAATTAAAGTTGTCGCATGAAAGTTTCTACAAATAAAAAAGATAATGAAATTTTATTATCTAATAAAATTAATCAAACAAAAACTTACGCAAAAATCTTGACCAATTCTGATTTATATTAGCCAAAATAGAAGAATATAAAAAATTTTAAAATACCGAATTTTTTTATAAAAATGTCAATTGGGCGAAAATGATGGAATTTGAGTACGAAGACAATGGTGAATTGCAAAACTATTTGATTCATGGCATTTATTTTAGGAGTAGGGCTTATATACTTTCAAAAATACAAGTCAAATTATATTTGTGATTATTTTATTATTGAATTTGTATTGAGATCCGTTTTATTATAAAATTAACTAAAGAAAAAAAAAATACAATAATATGAATCTCAATACAAATTTAATAATAAAAAATTTATAAGTATAATTGAGTTTGTACTTTTGAAAGTATATAAGCTCTATTCTTTATTTCAGTTGTTCAGAATTGTTTCTGCAAATTCAAAATGAGCTGTAAAATTGTTTGCATTATATATGAGTTTCTATTAACTTTACTTTGATCAAATTTAACCTAATTGAGTTTTTCTCTATATTCTAAAGTCATATCTTCTATAATAAAAAATGATAAGTCATACTATTTAAAATTTGAGCAATGCTACACGTACACCCCGAAGGGGTGTACATTATACACCTCCACCATTTTAATAGTGGCGATATTTTTTACGGGTCACATCAAGTGACCCATCATCACATCCCCACCCTTAGATGGGTGGGGTGTATGATGTACACCCCGAAAGGGGTGTACACATAGCATTTTCCTTAAAATTTTACCATTTTTTTTAAAAAGAAAAATAATAAATTATTTATTTTATTTATTTTTTTTAAAAAATAAACTGAGTTAAAAAATATAAAGTAATTAAACTTTAAATTTGAAATTTTAGAAATCATTTGCTAAGTTCTTAAACAATGAAATATGAGTATGAAATCAATGGTGAATGACGAAACCATTTGGTTTATGACATTTATTTCAATTGTTCAAAATTGTTTATGCATATTCAAAACGCGTCAAAAATGCAAAACTATAGTCGTTTGCATCATATGTGTTTCTATTAACTTTATTGCGATGAAATTTAATCCGATTTAGATTTTTTCTATATTTTAAAGTCATATCTTTCGCAATAAAAAATAATTATTCATATTATTTATGTCTCTATTCACTACAATAAAATTAGATTATAAAGATACATATTCATGATATTTTTGTATAAGTGTTCTATCTATATTTTATCTATATCCAAAAATTAAATTATTGGAACGTATTTTTTGGACACATTATAAAAATGTATCGCTATACACCCTAGCGACAGCACATATAGCGACACTAATAATAAATATCGGTATTTTTGCCAGCGACACTTTTTTTAGATTTTAGAAACACTTAAAAGTGTCGCTATAACATAATTTTGTTATAGTGATTATTTTGTTTTAAAAAAATAGCAAACTAATTATTTTATTTATTTTTTTTAAAAAAATTAAATTAAAATAATAAAATAACTAAATTTTAAATTTAAAAATTTAAATATATAGCTAACTAGTATAAGTAAGCCTCTATCAATTGACACCATACAAGCATAAAAGTGATGGCCCTTTCTAAGTTTTCCTCGCATACATTAATTATGCTACTTTAATCAGTTGAATACACTATTCTCATTTATAGATATTTTCTCTTTCATACTTAATTCTTTGTTTTAGGTGGTTGCTTTTGTCATATGAAACCCAAACAAACAAGCAAATAAAAGACATTAAACCCTAAATTCGACTAGTCCCCAACTTTCAGCTAAGTTTTATTTCAGCTTTTAACTTTCAATTTCTACATTTTTAATTTTTAAAGTCTTAAAAAAAGTTTGTTGTTCCAAGATAAATTATTACCTCACTATAACAAAATTAGATTATAGTAACATATTTTTGTCACACTTTTATGTAAGTATTCTATTTATATTCAAAATTATATTATAGGGATACAGTTTTGGGACATATTATAATAATGTGTTATTATACATCCTAGCGACTGCACATATAGCGACACTAATAATAAGTGTCGGTATTTTTGTCAGCGATATTTTTTTTCAAATTTTAAAAATATATAAAAATATCACTATAATATAATTTTATTGTAGTGCCTACACTCCGTGCATCTGTAGATCTAAGCACTATTTATTTCTCCACTATTTTTTTTATTGCGTATCCTAACTCTCTCACTTTCTGAGTTACAAATTTTTTGATATAAAAATTATATTTATGAATTAAAAGTATGAAATGGATAAAAAAAATTATAAATTTATGATATACAGATAAATTAGGTGCAAGCAAAATTTTTAATTTAAGATAAGTTTTAAAATAAAATATTATTAAAAGTTAGGAGTAATTGCTTATATATTTTTGAAAAATATATTTTTTCTAATTTATCCTGCTTAAAAGGCTAATATTAAAAATATTTAGAAAGTTAGATTTTTTTCAAATATATTCCTAAATTTAGATTTTATTAGTGAGAACAATCGTTATTTTTATAAAATTATTATTTTGTTATTTCAAATATATCATTTTATTACTACTAATTTTTCTTATTTGTTTTTCTGTTAGGAGCCAAAAAAGAAAGAAGGTATTTTGATTTCTTTTCTTTCAAATATATTTTTTTTTCATTACCAATTTTTCTTATTGTCTTTAAGTTAAGGATAAAATAAATATTTTAATTTTTTTCAACTCTAATAAAAATTTAATTTGAGATAACTTAAAGGATATTGATAGCGCGGATATTCGATGTGGATATATTTCAAAAAAAAATAAAATAGAATATATCAAATATTTCGAAATTTTTATTAAGGAAGATATAGATAATTATCCCTAAGAATTAAAAGTACAAGATATCAAATGTTGAAGTCACAAGTCAAAGGACCAAAATAAAACTTGACTTAGAATTCAGGTAGTAGCGCAACTCTTGAATAAAAGGAAAGAAAAATGATTTGGATAGACCAAAAATGAGTTTATGATATATATTATATATGAGATAAATTTTATTATTAGTCATTTTGATTTTGAAGTCAAAGTGACCAGTAAATAAATTTTTATTCTAGGATGAATAGAGTGTACATCTTATACCTAAAAATAAATGTACCGATAGCATTATTTAAGAAAAATGCTAATGGTACACCATTTGGGGTATAAATTTTACCTCCATCTATACAAGATATGAATTTTATTAGTCATTTCAAAATGACTAGTAAAAAAAACTTCATCTAAAAATATATAAAATATATATCATACATCCCAAATAAAATATATCGCTAATATTATACAGAAAATAATACTATCCATACATTTTAAAATAGACTGTATGATTTATACTTATCAATAAAAAGACATGAATTGTGAGTTTTACTGTGCTTACGTGTCGATCTCTCGTGATGTTTCTACTCCTCGCCCTCCACTTTGCCAGTTTCCCCTCCCTCTCCTACTGCTACACAACCTACTGCTATAGTACGACTTACCAAATTTGCAGAGGCTCCTCTTCCCGTTGCACTCCCACCTTCTCCTCTGACCGCCTTCCTTTTTCGCCTCCTCTCCTCTTACTATTGCGTCACCTCCTTCGGCGGATCGTACGGAACTGCGCACTACCATCCGTTCGCCCCCCTCCCTCTTTCTCCTCCTCGGCTGGGCTCCGTGCGGCTCCTCTGTGGGTTTTGTCATCCTTGCGTCTTTGTGAGTGTAATCTTCGTTGATTTTGATGGTGCCTTCTCCTCTGACTGTCCTCCCTCTTCACCTGTTCTCCTCTTACTGTTGCGTCACCTCCTTCGGTTGACTGTACCGATCTGTACGGTACCATCATCTTGCTCACCAAGTGTTCGAGAGAATGCTTACCATGCGCCGTGCGGCTCCTCTGTGACTCTACCATCATTGCCTCTTTGTGAATGCAATCTGAGATGTATGTTGCTCACCAAATGTTCGAGAGAACGCTTACCATGCGTCGTGCAGCTCCTCTGTGACTCTGCCATCCTTGCCTCTTTGTGAGTGCAATCTGAGATGTATGTCCTGTAGGATTTTGCTTGAATTTGATGGTACGGGTGTACTCGCTTTGTCCTTTCTCAGGCCGGTGGCGTCTGACTTCTCTGCTCTCATTTATTGCTCCCTGTGCTCATTCTTTGCCTCTCCCCTTCTTGCTCTATCTGCTCTTCCCTCATCTCTCAGAAATGGTGCCAGCTTGTTCTGCTCTTTTTTCTCGGAAATGTTGGCAGCCAATATTGATGGGATTGGTTGTTATCTTCCTTTTCTGTCCCTCTCCATCGGAAGTGCTGGTGGCTGGTGATGATGGGATTGGTCGTCGTCGTCACCTGCTACTCACTTCTATACAAGTGTGCCCTATCCCTGTGCTGGTGGCCGGTGATGATGGGATTGGTCGTTCTCGTCACCTGCTACTCACTTCTATACAAGTGTGCCCTATCCCTGAAGCTTCTTGCCTCTTATGTATATGTATGTTGTATTGTATGCTATAAATATGGGTGCCCCTTCCTTAGAAGAACAGAGGATTGTCCATATTTTGATGGAAAGGTTGAGTATTCCTCTAAGCTTTTCTCTAAACTTTTCTATGTGGGATTAACTAAAATAGTGCTAATGTGATGATCCGGACTCCCGCAGGAACTGTGCAACATTAAACAGTGACTGTAGGGAGCTTATACGGTGCAACGGAACTTGTAGAATCGAAATTGGACCTTAGAAATAGACTCGGCGCGAAAATTGGATCAAATGGGCTTTTCCGGGGGCTTTCGGCAAAATTTCGGATGAGAATTTGGCGAAACAGACGGCGGATTTGGACTCAGCGCGCGAAAACGATCAAAACGGTATATTTACTTTATTTTTTTGGCACAATGGTACTGTTCACCAGAACAGTAATTCCGGCGGCCGGAATTACTATTCCGGCAACCGGCGGCGACCGGCGGACGGCGGCGCAGCGGCGGAGCACGGCGGAGCGCGGCAGAGCGCAGCGGCGCCCGGCGCGAGCAGCGCAGGCAGGCGCGGGCAGGCACGCGGGAGCGCGGTCCACGGCCTGGCGTGCACCGGGAGCACCGAAGATGGGTGTTGCCACGTGGCGTTCATTCATTGGATGGACGGCTTCTAGAAGGCCGCGGGATTGGTGACACGTGGCGCTTCCCTATTGGCCGACATTTTTCGGAAGACCCGGCGCGGGGACCGGGCACATGCACCACGTGGCCACGTGGCGCAATCTGAGTGGCCCTTGCACAGGCTGTTTCCTGTTCTGTGGACACGTGGCGCTTCCTGGTTGGTCCATTTTGGTGTTTCCTGTTCTGCCCGGGATCTGGTGTGGGAAGATTCCCTTGGCCCATTATAAATAGCATCCCTCATTCTCACCTCGATTTCCGAGCCATAGAGAGAGAATCAGAGCTTGGGATCTATATGAAAGTTTTTCCTCTCTCTCTTCTCTCTCCCCTCTAGAAATTTCAGAATTTTTGGAGTTACTGATAGTGAGTTATCTGCGACGCGGCGCACTGCGACGATTTTCTTTTTCGGCCCATTTCCCGTCGCAGTTCAGTCGAAAAATCCCTGTGGGGTAAACAGGAGGAATTTTTGAACAATTTTCATGGCAGCGCGTTCCTAAGAGGTAAGGCTTCGATTTTCGTGTTGATCACTTCGCTCCATTTCGTACTTTTGGCACGGTTCCCGAGGTCTCTTTGACCCCCCTTTTTGCTGTGGAAATTTCTGGACAGCATCGACTTCTCCGATTTTTATCTTGGCGTAGGAGCATCAGATCGAGGCATTTAAGGAGTTGATTTCGATCTACTCGTCGTAAGGAACACAACCGTAATTTTTTTGGATTTTTATGAGCACTGTACAGAGGTGAAAAACTCCTTTTTTTCTGTGCTATGTGAAAAACAGCAAAAGCTGTGTTTTTATGAATAGTATATTTACACCTGGTGCAATGTGTGTTGCTGTAGGGCACCGTTTTCAGCAGACGACAGTTTTAGGGGACTGTGGACAGCCAGGAGACTATCTGGGTGTGGTTTGAGCTGCTCGAGTTGGGCGGTTGTTGCTTAACTCATTTTTGACAAGCTCACTGGGATTATTAGAACTCTCCTAAAATATTGATAAGAACCATTGGGACAAACTAATATGACAATTGATGAGAACCATTGGGACGAACTAATGTGACAATTGATAAGAACCGCTGGGACGAACTCTTCTAAAAATATAACCCCACAGATTATATGATAACTTATTTTGGGACACTGTGATTGGGACAAAGGCTATAATCTCGCATGCAAATAACTTTTATTCAGTAAATCAATCTGTTAAAATAAATATCTGACACTATTTTACAGCTTTTAAAATAAGACAGTTGCATGCATGTTGGGACATCTAGTTAGTCCCCTATTTATTGCTACACTATCATATTGGGACTTGAACATGTTTTATTGCTCGCCTTTGTATTTAGATGCTTGTTGCTTGAGTACGAGCAGGGGTTTGGGATAGTGTAGTCGAGATTGTACTAGATTGTGGACTTGTGGGGTATTGCGGTAACCGCGGACATTAAGCGGTTGACCGGATGTTTATCTTTGCATCAGATTAGGGGATCGGGGTCTTTTTAGTGGAGGGATTTGTTCCACTTGAGCATAGTCATGATCCAGTCCTGCTTTTGATACTTATCACACCGGCGCGGTTATTGCACGGTGGTGCTTTACTCGTGTGGGTCGCTCCCCTTGAGTTCCCCTCCGGAGGTCGGGGTCAGACAGTTATTGACAGTTTTTGCTATCACATCGGCGCGATTATTGCACGATGATGAGAGCAGCAGCAGGCAGTACCAGTTTTTACTGGTGGCTAGATTGGGTTTATTTGGACAGATACTATTACTGATGCATGCATACAGTTTTGATAGCCAGTATCGCATTAAAGGCATAGTAGTGGTAGTTTTTCTGTTTCAGCATCTTATGTACCTTACCACTTCACTTCGCCTCTAGTAGTCCTAGTGGGTGCGTCAGAATTGAGGTTTTACCCACTAGGGGAGGCTACTGGTTTATCTGGTAGTTCTCACCCCCATTGTTATTTTCCTGTCTCTTTCTTCTCCTTTATTTTGCAGAGTCGTCTGCGGGAGCTGCTAGGCCATTGGCAGCTGTTCGAGGTAAGGGAATCGCGGAATAGATAGATCTCCTGGGAGACTGAGAGCTATTAGATAGAGGCTGTACCCTTCACTCAGACTGTGGTATTCTCCTTTTATTTTGGGTCTGGCTTTCGCCAGCTGGTTGTAGTATTTTGGTGAGCTGGGAGATTATTGTACTTATTACAGCTTAATTTTTAGTTCCAGTCTGAGATACTATGTGGTTCTTCTATTTCAGCTCTGTATTATGGTCTTTTATTGTTCATATTATATCGGAGCAGGTTACCAGCGCTTCGTGTACTCGGAAAATCCCGTGTGCACGGCGGATCTGTTGGCGAGCCCGGGTTCCGGGGCGTGACAGATTAAGTTGGTATCAGAGCTTAGGGATAGGTCAGTTGGGACTTAGGAAACCCTAGGCTTTTGGCAGACCCTAGGATGATAGGGCGTGAGAGACGCAACTTTTTGCGAAAGTCGTTGATTTATTGCTGACTCTTCCAGTGAGAGATGAGGGATCGACATACCAAATTTCTGGTGAACAGTTATGTTGGCTGCAGACAACATAAAGTCATAGAAATAGGGGATGTCTTTGACTTTCGCTAGATTGGGTCGTGTGGGGTTATGATACTGAGTGTGGTTTCTTGTGGTAGAATGCCTCCGCGACGTAGGATGTTGACGCGTTCTCAGCCTGATTCCCCTGAACCCGATCAGGAGGAGTCCGGGCAGGGCCAGCAGAATGAGGTGCAAGAGCTACAGGCTCAGATGGCCCAGATGTCAGAGGCTGTTCGGCGTCAGGAGGAGGCTATGGGTCGGCTGACGCAGATGTTAGAGCGGAGGGCGTAGCCTGTTGTAGCACCCCCAGAAAGTTCTCCCGTACCTTCTTTCCCTGCTGTGAATCCCCCAGTTGTACCAGTGACCCCGGCATCCCCTGTTGCTCGGGGTACTGATAGACAATCGTCTGGGTTGACGGGATCTCTGACCCCGGCAGAGCAGCGGGAGATGGTTGACTTGTTGATGAGGTTTCGCCAGTTTGACCCACCCCATTTCGCGGGGCAGAGTGCAGAGTCGTGGGAGGCAAAGTCATGGATCACGGCGATGGAGCGACGTTTTGAGACACTATTCATCGAGGAGCGATACCAGGTGTTATTGGCGACGAACTTTTTGGAGCTCAACGCCGAGGCTTGGTGGCGGCGTGTTTGACCAGCTGGTCCGCCTGGGGCTCAGCTCCTGACCTGGGCGGAGTTCCACAGTCTCCTTCTCGGGGCTTTCTTCCCGGAAAGCGTCCGGCAGAGGTTGGAAGAACAGTTGAGAAACCTTCGCCAAGGAGATCGGCCCGTGCACGAGTACATCGCCAATTTCAATCAGTTGTTGGCGTGTGTACCGAACGTGGCCAGGGATGAGGCGCACCGGATTTACATGTTCGAGCGAGGATTGCGCCGGGACCTTTTTCAACTGGTTCGCTCGCGTAGGTTGCAGTCCTTGGAGGCCTCGATGGAGCAGGCACTCTACGTTGAGTGCGGGGAAGTAGTGATGGAGGAAGTAGCTCCAGCTCCCGCAGTGATTCCGGGGGCGAAGCGCCCAGCACAGACGGATGAAGGGCAATCGAGCTGCGAGGGACCCTCGAAACTTCCACGATTCCATCCTCCGGGTCGTGAGTTTCAGGGATACCAAAGATCAGGTGAACCCCGTCAGCCACAACAGCAGCAGGAATCGCAGCAACAGATACAGAGACAGCAGCAGTCAGGACAGCCACGGCTTCGCGACAAAAACAGATGTATATTCTGTGGAGGACCTCATTTGTCGCACACCTGTGATCAGCGGTGGGGTCGTTGTTTTAAATGTGGACAGTCAGGCCACATTCGAGCATCATGCCCCCTTTCGACCTCAGTGGCACCTTCTTCAGTTTCGGCTCCCTTCGTATCTTAGCAGCGGTCGTCAGCTCAACGGCCTTACGCTCCAGCGAGCGGATCACCATCTTTTTACCCTGCTGATCACCGGCCACCGGTTCAGAGCGGTCGGGTTTATGCCGCTCAGGTGGAGGACTTTGCAGCAGCCGACCATGTGGTGGCAGGTATTATTATTATTTTGCTTTTTGGCATTAGATTTTGCATTGTATTGCATGTGTTAGGAGTGCATTTACTTCATTGCCTGGGTTAGGGGTAGGACGGTCACCTTATGCACGGGAGGTACGTATTCCCGATCTTTTAGCATGGAAGAGTGTCGTTGGTCCTGCCCGGTACAGATGAGTCCTGGATTGTGCCAGTAGACCTGATGGTCATGACTCAGCTGCAGGACTTGATCGTGGTACATGGTTAAACTCGCTAGCTCAGTGTTTCTTTTCGCGGCAGTTGGTTGTGCTGCGAGGACAGTCTGTTGGGGAGCCAGGCCAGGAGAGATCCGTGTACTAGAAGCGCCGGAGGGCTTTCTTTGCCTCCGTAGTTTTGACTTCGCTAGCAAGGCGAACGATTCGCTTTGGGTGCGTAGCCTTTTGGCTAACATAGTTTTAGGGCCTACGGGGCGCCGGCGCTATTTGAGATGCGGAAGGTTGGTTCACTTCGGCATTAGGTGGATTACCGGGAATTAGATGAAGTGACCACCTGGAACAACTATCCTTTATCGAGCATGAAGGATTATTGTTTAGTTTAGTCTTGTTTCGAGGACGAAACTCTTTTTAGTGGGGGAGGATGTGATGATCCGGACTCCCGCAGGAACTGTGCAACATTAAACAGTGACTGTAGGGAGCTTATACGGTGCAACGGAACTTGTAAAATCGAAATTGGACCTTAGAAATAGACTCGGCGCGAAAATCGGATCAAATGGGCTTTTCCGGGGGCTTTCGGCAAAATTTCGGATGAGAATTTGGCGAAACAGACGGCGGATTTGGACTCAGCGCGCGAAAACGATCAAAACGGTATATTTACTTTATTTTTTCAGCACAATGGTACTGTTCACCGGAACAGTAATTCCGGCGGCCGGAATTACTGTTCCGGCAGCCGGCGGCGACCGGCGGACGGCGGCGCAGCGGCGGAGCACGGCGGAGCGCGGCAGAGCGCAGCGGCGCGCGGCGCGGGCAGCGCGGGCAGGCGAGGGCAGGCACGCGGGAGCGCGGTCCACGGCCTGGCGTGCACCGGGAGCACCGAAGATGGGGTGTTGCCACGTGGCGTTCATTCATTGGATGGACGGCTTCTAGAAGGCCGCGGGATTGGTGACACGTGGCGCTTCCCTATTGGCCGACATTTTTCGGAAGACCCGGCGCGGGGACCGGGCACGTGCACCATGTGGCCACGTGGCGCAATCTGAGTGGCCCTTGCACAGGCTGTTTCCTGTTCTGTGGACACGTGGCGCTTCCTGGTTGGTCCATTTTGGTGTTTCCTGTTCTGCCCGGGATCTGGTGTGGGAAGATTCCCTTGGCCCATTATAAATAGCAGCCCTCATTCTCACCTCGATTTCCGAGCCATAGAGGCAGAATCAGAGCTTGGGCTCTATATAAAAGTTTTTCCTCTCTCTCTTCTCTCTCCCCTCTAGAAATTTCAGAATTTTTGGAGTTACTGATAATGAGTTATCCACGACGCGGCGCACTGCGACGATTTTCTTTTTCGGCCCATTTCCCGTCGCAGTTCAGTCGAAAAATCCCTGTGGGGTAACAAGGAGGAATTTTTGAATGATTTTCATGGCAGTGCGTTCCTAGGAGGTAAGGCTTCGATTTTCGTGTTGATCACTTCGCTCCATTTCGTACTTTTGGCACGGTTCCTGAGGTCTCTTTGACCCCCCTTTTTGCTGTGGAAATTTCTGGACAGCATCGACTTCTCCGATTTTTATCTTGGCGTAGGAGCATCAGATCGAGGCGTTTAAAGAGTCGATTTCGATCTACTCGTCTTAAGGAACGCAACCGTAATTTTTTTGGATTTTTATGAGCACTGTAAAGAGGTGAAAAACTCCTCTTTTTTTGTGCTATGTGAAAAATAGAAAAAGCTGTGTTTTTATGAATAGTATATTTACACCTGGTGCAATGTGTGTTGCTGTAGGGCACCGTTTTCAGCAGACGGCAGTTTTAGGGGACTGTGGACAGCCAGGAGACTATCTGGGTGTGGTTTGAGCTGCTCGAGTTGGGCGGTTGTTGCTTACCTCATTTTTGACAAGCTCACTGGGATTATTAGAACTCCCCTAAAATATTGATAAGAACCATTGGGACAAACTAATATGACAATTGATGAGAACCATTGGGACGAACTAATGTGATAATTGATAAGAACCGCTGGGACGAACTCTTCTAAAAATATAACCCCACAGATTATATGATAACTTATTTTGGGACACTGTGATTGGGACAAAGGCTATAATCTCGCATGCAAATAACTTTTATTCAGTAAATCAATCTGTTAAAATAAATATCTGACACTATTTTACAGCTTTTAAAATAAGACAGTTGCATGCATGTTGGGACATCTAGTTAGTCCCCTATTTATTGCTACACTATCATATTGGGACTTGAACATGTTTTATTGCTCGCCTTTGTATTTAGATGCTTGTTGCTCGAGTACGAGCAGGGGTTTGGGATAGTGTAGTCGAGATTGTACTAGATTGTGGACTTGTGGGGTATTGCGGTAACCGCGGACATTAAGCGGTTGACCGGATGTTTATCTTTGCATCAGATTAGGGGATCGGGGTCTTTTTAGTGGAGGGATTTGTTCCACTTGAGCATAGTCATGATCCAGTCCTGCTTTTGATACTTATCACACCGGCGCGGTTATTGCACGGTGGTGCTTTACTCGTGTGGGTCGCTCCCCTCGAGTTCCCCTCCGGAGGTCGGGGTCAGACAGTTATTGACAGTTTTTGCTATCACATCGGCGCGATTATTGCACGATGATGAGAGCAGCAGCAGGCAGTACCAGTTTTTACTGGTGGCTAGATTGGGTTTATTTGGACAGATACTATTACTGATGCATGCATACAGTTTTGATAGCCAGTATCGCATTAAAGGCATAGTAGTGGTAGTTTTTCTGTTTCAGCATCTTATGTACCTTACCACTTCACTTCGCCTCTAGTAGTCCTAGTGGGTGCGTCAGAATTGAGGTTTTACCCACTAGGGGAGGCTACTGGTTTATCTGGTAGTTCTCACCCCCATTGTTATTTTCCTGTCTCTTTCTTCTCCTTTATTTTGCAGAGTCGTCTGCGGGAGCTGCTAGGCCATTGGCAGCTATTCGAGGTAAGGGAATCGCGGAATAGATAGATCTCCTGGGAGACTGAGAGCTGTTAGATAGAGGCTGTACCCTTCACTCAGACTGTGGTATTCTCCTTTTATTTTGGGTCTGGCTTTCGCCAGCTGGTTGTAGTATTTTGGTGAGCTGGGAGATTATTGTACTTATTACAGCTTAATTTTTAGTTCCAGTCTGAGATACTATGTGGTTCTTCTATTTCAGCTCTGTATTATGGTCTTTTATTGTTCATATTATATCGGAGCAGGTTACCAGCGCTTCGTGTACTCGGAAAATCCCGTGTGCACGGCGGATCTGTTGGCGAGCCCGGGTTTCGGGGCGTGACAGATTAAGTTGGTA
Source organism: Tillandsia leiboldiana (assembly GCA_029204045.2). NCBI lineage: Eukaryota > Viridiplantae > Streptophyta > Magnoliopsida > Poales > Bromeliaceae > Tillandsia > Tillandsia leiboldiana. The sequence goes on along the minus strand of CM055072.1, from coordinate 33,083,457 downwards.
TCAGAGCTTAGGGATAGGTCAGTTGGGACTTAGGAAACCCTAGGCTTTTGGCAGACCCTAGGATGATAGGGCGTGAGAGACGCAACTTTTTGCGAAAGTCGTTGATTTATTGCTGACTCTTCCAGTGAGAGATGAGGGATCGACATACCAAATTTCTGGTGAACAGTTATGTTGGCTGCAGACAACATAAAGTCATAGAAATATGGGATGTCTTTGACTTTCGCTAGATTGGGTCGTGTGGGGTTATGATACTGAGTGTGGTTTCTTGTGGTAGAATGCCTCCGCGACGTAGGATGTTGACGCGTTCTCAGCCTGATTCCCCTGAACCCGATCAGGAGGAGTCCGGGCAGGGCCAGCAGAATGAGGTGCAAGAGCTACAGGCTCAGATGGCCCAGATGTCAGAGGCTGTTCGGCGTCAGGAGGAGGCTATGGGTCGGCTGACGCAGATGTTAGAGCGGAGGGCGTAGCCTGTTGTAGCACCCCCAGAAAGTTCTCCCGTACCTTCTTTCCCTGCTGTGAATCCCCCAGTTGTACCAGTGACCCCGGCATCCCCTGTTGCTCGGGGTACTGATAGACAATCGTCTGGGTTGACGGGATCTCTGACCCCGGCAGAGCAGCGGGAGATGGTTGACTTGTTGATGAGGTTTCGCCAGTTTGACCCACCCCATTTCGCGGGGCAGAGTGCAGAGTCGTGGGAGGCAAAGTCATGGATCACGGCGATGGAGCGACGTTTTGAGACACTATTCATCGATGAGCGATACCAGGTGTTATTGGCGACGAACTTTTTGGAGCTCAACGCCGAGGCTTGGTGGCGGCGTGTTTGACCAGCTGGTCCGCCTGGGGCTCAGCTCCTGACCTGGGCGGAGTTCCACAGTCTCCTTCTCGGGGCTTTCTTCCCGGAAAGCGTCCGGCAGAGGTTGGAAGAACAGTTGAGAAACCTTCGCCAAGGAGATCGGCCCGTGCACGAGTACATCGCCAATTTCAATCAGTTGTTGGCGTGTGTACCGAACGTGGCCAGGGATGAGGCGCACCGGATTTACATGTTCGAGCGAGGATTGCGCCGGGACCTTTTTCAACTGGTTCGCTCGCGTAGGTTGCAGTCCTTGGAGGCCTCGATGGAGCAGGCACTCTACGTTGAGTGCGGGGAAGTAGTGATGGAGGAAGTAGCTCCAGCTCCCGCAGTGATTCCGGGGGCGAAGCGCCCAGCACAGACGGATGAAGGGCAATCGAGCTGCGAGGGACCCTCGAAACTTCCACGATTCCATCCTCCGGGTCGTGAGTTTCAGGGATACCAAAGATCAGGTGAACCCCGTCAGCCACAACAGCAGCAGGAATCGCAGCAACAGATACAGAGACAGCAGCAGTCAGGACAGCCACGGCTTCGCGACAAAAACAGATGTATATTCTGTGGAGGACCTCATTTGTCGCACACCTGTGATCAGCGGTGGGGTCGTTGTTTTAAATGTGGACAGTCAGGCCACATTCGAGCATCATGCCCCCTTTCGACCTCAGTGGCACCTTCTTCAGTTTCGGCTCCCTTCGTATCTTAGCAGCGGTCGTCAGCTCAACGGCCTTACGCTCCAGCGAGCGGATCACCATCTTTTTACCCTGCTGATCACCGGCCACCGGTTCAGAGCGGTCGGGTTTATGCCGCTCAGGTGGAGGACTTTGCAGCAGCCGACCATGTGGTGGCAGGTATTATTATTATTTTGCTTTTTGGCATTAGATTTTGCATTGTATTGCATGTGTTAGGAGTGCATTTACTTCATTGCCTGGGTTAGGGGTAGGACGGTCACCTTATGCACGGGAGGTACGTATTCCCGATCTTTTAGCATGGAAGAGTGTCGTTGGTCCTGCCCGGTACAGATGAGTCCTGGATTGTGCCAGTAGACCTGATGGTCATGACTCAGCTGCAGGACTTGATCGTGGTACATGGTTAAACTCGCTAGCTCAGTGTTTCTTTTCGCGGCAGTTGGTTGTGCTGCGAGGACAGTCTGTTGGGGAGCCAGGCCAGGAGAGATCCGTGTACTAGAAGCGCCGGAGGGCTTTCTTTGCCTCCGTAGTTTTGACTTCGCTAGCAAGGCGAACGATTCGCTTTGGGTGCGTAGCCTTTTGGCTAACATAGTTTTAGGGCCTACGGGGCGCCGGCGCTATTTGAGATGCGGAAGGTTGGTTCACTTCGGCATTAGGTGGATTACCGGGAATTAGATGAAGTGACCACCTGGAACAACTATCCTTTATCGAGCATGAAGGATTATTGTTTAGTTTAGTCTTGTTTCGAGGACGAAACTCTTTTTAGTGGGGGAGGATGTGATGATCCGGACTCCCGCAGGAACTGTGCAACATTAAACAGTGACTGTAGGGAGCTTATACGGTGCAACGGAACTTGTAAAATCGAAATTGGACCTTAGAAATAGACTCGGCGCGAAAATCGGATCAAATGGGCTTTTCCGGGGGCTTTCGGCAAAATTTCGGATGAGAATTTGGCGAAACAGACGGCGGATTTGGACTCAGCGCGCGAAAACGATCAAAACGGTATATTTACTTTATTTTTTCAGCACAATGGTACTGTTCACCGGAACAGTAATTCCGGCGGCCGGAATTACTGTTCCGGCAGCCGGCGGCGACCGGCGGACGGCGGCGCAGCGGCGGAGCACGGCGGAGCGCGGCAGAGCGCAGCGGCGCGCGGCGCGGGCAGCGCGGGCAGGCGAGGGCAGGCACGCGGGAGCGCGGTCCACGGCCTGGCGTGCACCGGGAGCACCGAAGATGGGGTGTTGCCACGTGGCGTTCATTCATTGGATGGACGGCTTCTAGAAGGCCGCGGGATTGGTGACACGTGGCGCTTCCCTATTGGCCGACATTTTCCGGAAGACCCGGCGCGGGGACCGGGCACGTGCACCATGTGGCCACGTGGCGCAATCTGAGTGGCCCTTGCACAGGCTGTTTCCTGTTCTGTGGACACGTGGCGCTTCCTGGTTGGTCCATTTTGGTGTTTCCTGTTCTGCCCGGGATCTGGTGTGGGAAGATTCCCTTGGCCCATTATAAATAGCAGCCCTCATTCTCACCTCGATTTCCGAGCCATAGAGGCAGAATCAGAGCTTGGGCTCTATATAAAAGTTTTTCCTCTCTCTCTTCTCTCTCCCCTCTAGAAATTTCAGAATTTTTGGAGTTACTGATAATGAGTTATCCACGACGCGGCGCACTGCGACGATTTTCTTTTTCGGCCCATTTCCCGTCGCAGTTCAGTCGAAAAATCCCTGTGGGGTAACAAGGAGGAATTTTTGAATGATTTTCATGGCAGTGCGTTCCTAGGAGGTAAGGCTTCGATTTTCGTGTTGATCACTTCGCTCCATTTCGTACTTTTGGCACGGTTCCTGAGGTCTCTTTGACCCCCCTTTTTGCTGTGGAAATTTCTGGACAGCATCGACTTCTCCGATTTTTATCTTGGCGTAGGAGCATCAGATCGAGGCGTTTAAAGAGTCGATTTCAATCTACTCGTCTTAAGGAACGCAACCGTAATTTTTTTGGATTTTTATGAGCACTGTAAAGAGGTGAAAAACTCCTCTTTTTTTGTGCTATGTGAAAAACAGAAAAAGCTGTGTTTTTATGAATAGTATATTTACACCTGGTGCAATGTGTGTTGCTGTAGGGCACCGTTTTCAGCAGACGGCAGTTTTAGGGGACTGTGGACAGCCAGGAGACTATCTGGGTGTGGTTTGAGCTGCTCGAGTTGGGCGGTTGTTGCTTACCTCATTTTTGACAAGCTCACTGGGATTATTAGAACTCCCCTAAAATATTGATAAGAACCATTGGGACAAACTAATATGACAATTGATGAGAACCATTGGGACGAACTAATGTGATAATTGATAAGAACCGCTGGGACGAACTCTTCTAAAAATATAACCCCACAGATTATATGATAACTTATTTTGGGACACTGTGATTGGGACAAAGGCTATAATCTCGCATGCAAATAACTTTTATTCAGTAAATCAATCTGTTAAAATAAATATCTGACACTATTTTACAGCTTTTAAAATAAGACAGTTGCATGCATGTTGGGACATCTAGTTAGTCCCCAATTTATTGCTACACTATCATATTGGGACTTGAACATGTTTTATTGCTCGCCTTTGTATTTAGATGCTTGTTGCTCGAGTACGAGCAGGGGTTTGGGATAGTGTAGTCGAGATTGTACTAGATTGTGGACTTGTGGGGTATTGCGGTAACCGCGGACATTAAGCGGTTGACCGGATGTTTATCTTTGCATCAGATTAGGGGATCGGGGTCTTTTTAGTGGAGGGATTTGTTCCACTTGAGCATAGTCATGATCCAGTCCTGCTTTTGATACTTATCACACCGGCGCGGTTATTGCACGGTGGTGCTTTACTCGTGTGGGTCGCTCCCCTCGAGTTCCCCTCCGGAGGTCGGGGTCAGACAGTTATTGACAGTTTTTGCTATCACATCGGCGCGATTATTGCACGATGATGAGAGCAGCAGCAGGCAGTACCAGTTTTTACTGGTGGCTAGATTGGGTTTATTTGGACAGATACTATTACTGATGCATGCATACAGTTTTGATAGCCAGTATCGCATTAAAGGCATAGTAGTGGTAGTTTTTCTGTTTCAGCATCTTATGTACCTTACCACTTCACTTCGCCTCTAGTAGTCCTAGTGGGTGCGTCAGAGTTGAGGTTTTACCCACTAGGGGAGGCTACTGGTTTATCTGGTAGTTCTCACCCCCATTGTTATTTTCCTGTCTCTTTCTTCTCCTTTATTTTGCAGAGTCGTCTGCGGGAGCTGCTAGGCCATTGGCAGCTGATTGAGGTAAGGGGATCGCGGAATAGATAGATCTCCTGGGAGACTGAGAGCTGTTAGATAGAGGTTGTACCCTTCACTCAGACTGTGGTATTCTCTTTTTATTTTTGGTCTGGCTTTCGCCAGCTGGTTGTACTATTTTGGTGAGCTGGGAGATTATTGTACTTATTACAGCTTAATTTTTAGTTCCAGTCTGAGATACTATGTGGTTCTTCTATTTCAGCTCTGTATTATGCTCTTTTATTGTTCATATTATATCGGAGCAGGTTACCAGCGCTTCGTGTACTCGGGAAATCCCGTGTGCACGGCGGATCTGTTGGCGAGCCCGGGTTCCGGGGTGTGATAGCTAATTAGCAGCATCCAAGAGCCTTTTAATTCTACGAGTATTCCTTCTTTTTCTTGCTTAATTATTTGGTCCCTACACCAGTTGATATATGAATTTATGCAAACGTTTTCCACTCTTTCTTCCTGTATTTGGTAGGTTGCAACAGGAAGTCTCTTGCGATTTGTGTGCATCTCTCTTCCTTCTTTTTTGTTTTGCTCCTTTGCCTTCTGCTCTGTTTATTACGCCTTCTCTACTTACTTATTCTTGGTGATGGTGCATTGATGCGTGATTGCTACTTTATTTCCTGTGATTTCTTTGCTTGCGTTCGATTTGTGATGGCTTTAATCTACAATGTACAGTTTTACTGTGTGGATTTGTGTGGTTGTGGTGCCTTCTACATGCAACTTTCTCTATCGTACTTTCCTAAGAAGGATGGTGTGCAGTTTACCTGTTTTTCCCATGTGAAAGAAACTGTTTGCATGCTATGCAGCAATCAGTCGACGCAATTCCTAGAGTTGCCTCTTCGGATTTTGTTTCATTTTGGGACACTTGAAACTTCACTTTGTAGGCTATTAGTTTTACATGCTTAAGAAACTGCATACATTACTATGCAATGCACCATCTAATTAAGCATCTTCGTAGGCTCCCTAAGAACATACTTGGTTGATTTTTTTTCATGGCCTGCATCAATCAGTAAGCCTATTTTGGAGTTGCCTAAGAACATGCTTGATTGATTTTCTCCTATGTGCTTTCTTTCTTTGATGCTCCATGCTTTATGTTGTACAAGTTGTTTGGTTGAGGTAATGATGATTTGTCATATTATGAAAACCAAGGAATAAAAAAGGAGGGGGAAGGGGGAGGGGGCGGGGCTTCTTGAAAAAAAAAAATAATAAATTTTATTTTATATGGTAAAACTTAATTTCGAATAATTTTAAACAGTATAATTTTTGTTTCAAATAGTGCAATTTTAATTCGCTCACAGAGTGCAATTTAATCTGAAATGGTGTAGCCTTTTATTTTTGTGATGCAACTCAACTAATTTTAAATAATACAACTTTCATTCAATTATATTTTGTAATTAAATTTTAAATGTCAATTTAAATTAAAAATATATAAAATTAAATTTAAAATCAGAATAAAAATATAAAATTTAATATAACTTTAATATAATTTGTACTTAAATTTTAAATGTTAATTTAAATTTAAAATCCATAGAATTAAATTTAAAAATAAAAATAAAAATAAAAAAAATTTAAATTCTATAGAAATAATTTATTATGAAGATTACAAATAAATATTAATTTTTTTTTATATTATTAAAAATAATTATAAAAAATATTCGCAGCGAAACGCGCGGGTACTTTACTAGTATATTTAATTTAATGGAGAAAGTTTTTTTTACTTATCACAATTATAGGACCAAAAAAAAAAAAAATCATTCCATAAATATATGTGTAAATTATAGATTTAATTTTGGAGGGTATGAATAAACTATATAGCTATAGAGAGAGAGAGAGAGAGAGAGAGAGAGAGAGAGAGAGAGTCAAAAAGAGACATTGAGAGGTGGGAAAATGGCCTTGTTACTTTTTGTTCATGTAGTCCTTTTCTCCTTGACAGCAAGAGCTCCATACATAGATGGTTGGGGCAAGGAAGGGCACTTCATGGTGTGCAAAATTGCAGAGGTAATAAATAAAAAATATAATTAAGTGGGTAGCAAAGATTGATTGATAAAATTTTTTGTTTGAAATTTGCTTATAGTCTTCTTCTTTTTCTTCTTCTTGAAATTAATTAAATAAATACGTAGCAATATCTTACGGCGGAGGCGTCGGAGGCGGTGACGCAGCTCTTGCCGGCGGACGCGGGAGGGGATCTGGCGTCGGTCTGCTCGTGGGCCGACGAAGTCCGCTTCCGGTTCCGGTGGTCGGCCCCTCTACACTTCATCAACACTCCTGGAGTGTGCAATTTTAACTACGCAAGTAAGCATCTCTCTCTGTATTAGCTATCTATTTATTATTATTTTTTTTAAAAAAATTAATTATACCGTTTTAAATTAATTACTTACTTAAATAAATTTATAGTTGTGAGATTTACATTAAAAATACTAATTAAATTTGTAAAGATAAATTATGTGTTCGAATTTTAAAATTAATTTATCTTTTAACAGCACTCGTTCAAGAAATTCCACAATTAATAAATCTTCTCCTTCGCTTATTAAGGAAGGATTATCTTCAAGTACTTAACTATTCATTTGAATTCAAATTTTCAATTAGTTAAGATGGACATCAAGGTAGTATTTAGTTTGGGTACAAAGATTCAAATTTTCAATGAGTAGTTAAGATGGACATCAAGGTAGTATTTAGTTTGGGTACAAAGAGGAATATCCTCTTTGTACTCAAATAATATTAGAATGGAGGAGAATGGGATATCCCTCTCCTATCGGGAACCCGGTAAGAGAGGATATTCCATTCGCCCCCTCCTCGCAACAACCGAGAATGACCCCTGCCCAAGACATGGGCCCTTTGTTTTTTGTTTTTTTTGTTTTCTTTTTGTTTTTTTTTTTTTTTTTTAATGCTTTTTTTAATTTTTTTTTTTAAATTAGAATTTTTAAATTTTAAAAAATATTTAAATTTTATATTTTATAAATTTTAATTTTTTAAATTTTATATTTTAATAAATCTAATTTTTTTTTAAAAGACAAAATAATATTAATTTTAAAATTGTAAAATTTATACAATTTTTTTATAATTTTTTTAAAATTTATATAAATTTAAAAATTAAAATTTTTACTTTCACTTAAAATTTTAAAATTAACTTCTTTTTTTTCTCCCACTTAAAATTTTTATAAAAATTAAAATTTGAATAAATTTTAAAATTTTAATTTTAAAAAAAAAATTAAAAAGAAAAAAATATTTTAATTTTTTAACACAAAAGTAAATTCTCTATTCCTCTTATTCTTTAATCATATTAAATATTTTTTTTTTTTTATACCTGATACTAACCTAATACCCAACTAAATATAAATTGACATTATACCTAATTTATTCTTAATTTTATTTTTATTCCTGGTACTACTAATTCTTTCTGATATCCGAACCAAACGAAGCCCAAGTTGTTAGTCTCGGTAAATGTGAAGGAATTTTAAATTTCGAATCTCTCGTCATTTTTATTTAATATTATGTAAATTGTATAGTTGAAAATTACGTTACTACTGTTTTGAAGTTCCTTTTTCTTTCAATCGAGATTCTGCTGCTCATGTGGTGGTAAAAAGATTGAAATCCTTACCATCTTCTCGGCCAGGAGGCCTAAAATTTACTTATCCATTTTTGGTTTATGAAAACAGAAAGAGAAAAATATTAGGCGATATCCGAAATTCTACTATAAATGAAGATAATAAATTTCAATATATCTCTAAACCTATTCAAATAGGTCCCTTTTTATAACTGGGACGGTTTGTTGTTTCAGAATAATCAATTATAAAAGTTAAATTGAGTTTGTTTCAAAAGTTGTTATTTTCTGGAATAGAAAAAAATTATGTTTGATTAAAATTATGAAATAGTACAGAATAATAAAAAAAGATGATAGATTTTTTTATCAAAATACCAACTTTGCCTTTACCTTATATATATATATATATATATATATATATATATATATAAAAATTAATTTTAATAATTATAAATTAATTAAAATGATAATTTAATTATAAATAATAAATTATATCTCACCTAAACAAAATAATTTTTTATATTTTATAATATATCTTAGAAAATAATAATTAGTAAACAAAATACTTTTTTATACTTTAAAGTATATTTTAGTAAATAATAATTAGTAAATAAAAATAATTATATAACCGTAGATTATATAGCCTAATGTTCATATAGTTTTAGATTGAAAGGTAAACTAATCTAAAAAAAATAAAAAATTTTATTTACGGCCTCTAAGGTATAAATCTTATTCCAGAGGGAGGTTGGAATATTTTTTAACGGGTTATGAAAAATCCGTTAAGCAAGAATTATTATAAACTTTTATTCCTAATCATTTTTTACTCCCGTTTGTCAAAAATAGTGGGATAAAGAGGATTATTCTCCCTTTATCCCAAAACCAAATAAGGTTAAGAAATAACCAAATAATAGAACTCAGAAAAAGTATGATTTTTTTCAAAAATAATCTAAAAATGTAAAAATAGATGCCGAAACAATTGAATTTAAAAATGTTTTTCAAAAATAATCTAAAAATTGAAAAAGTATAATATTTTTTAAAAATAATCTAAAAATGTAAAAACAGATGCGGAAACAATTGAATTTAATTGGATCCCAAACTCGGCCGGAACATCTTTACTGTTCGACTTGTAGATCTCGAAAAGTATTTTCCGAAAAATTATGGCCGTTCAAAAATCTCTCAGGCGGAATGTAAAAATTACCAAACTCTCGTAAATTTTCAGCTTTTGCTTGGTTGAATCGCGGTTTTTTTTTTTTTTTTTTTTTTTTCAGAAACTCTAGTGCTAAATTGACTGCATCAAACGCTCTAACACAGCATTGTGAAACACATGGATAAATAAATAAAAAATATATATTCATATTATACATATGCCAACACATAAGCATATGTTCAACATATATAGTTGAGGAGGGTCTCCATACATTATTCCCTAAAAGGGAATTAATTACAAGTGAAATAAAGAAAATTCAATTTCAACCTATTCAACTGAAGGAAGAGAAAAACTGATAATAAAGTTCATAATTTTTAGTTCCCTACTAGCTAGGCCTAATAATACTCTTGTCTTTATTATTAGTACTGTTCAATCTTAATAAAAGTTAACTCAATTTTTTTGAAAATCACATATATTAGATATTGTTGAAATGCATGTGTTCATAGCATTATTCATAATTACATATGTCCACTAATTAACCAAGATTTATATTTAATTTAACTCTTTTTTTTTTTGGTTAGGGGATTGTCACAATCCCAATGGTGAGAAAGATATGTGTGTAGCTGGAGCAATCAATAATTATACTGCACAGCTCCAAACCTATGGAGATTCATCAAGTCCATGTATGTAAGATTACAAAAGTTGTTCATTATCCATCCTAGTTATTTTCGCATTACGGAGCTAATAAATACTGTGTTTATCATTTTTATTTATCTGTAGATGATTTATCCGAGAGTTTAATGTTCCTCGCTCATTTCGTGGGCGACGTGCATCAGCCTCTTCATGTAGGCTTTGCAGACGACGAAGGCGGTAACACAATAATCGTTCACTGGTACCGACGAAAAACCAATCTTCACCATGTTAGTGATTTGATGATCGATCACATGCGTGTTTTATTTAAAATGTATTTACTTATGTCTAATTAATTAACGTGATATAATTTATTTGTCACAAAGGGATTGACATTAATTTTGTCTGTGTGCGAAGGTGTGGGATGTTAATATCATAGAAACTGCGATGAAGGACTTCTACAACAATGATTTGAACACCATGATAGAAGCTATCAAGATGAATATCACTGTAAGTTTTTCACTTCCTCTGCTTAAAATACTAAACTTTCGACGGGGAATCAATGTATTGGTTTAACAATTGATGCATGGTTCTCAATCGACACACACACACGATAATAGTTTCAGTAATCCACAGGGTTTTTTTTCCTTTTGAAAGCTTTTTCGCGTTTGTAGTGACCTCTATACCACTAGCATTATCGTAAAATAAATCTACAGCATTTAATGTTTGATTAAAAGGAATGATCTTTTTGGCAAAATAGCTGTTTGTGCACGCTTCGTATCAATTTAGTAAAATGAAAAAAAATAAAATTTAACTAGTAGTAAATCTATTTTGAACAAAAGCTCTTAATCAGGATGTTAACTTCATTTTCAAGTATGAGATCATGGTTACTCCAAGAATCTGTTGGAGATCATGTATCTAGAAAAGAATCTCGACGAATGTACTTCAAAATTTCCTGCATTTCATCAGCTTCATCATTATCATTTGTAATTGTCTCATCTTCACATCAATCATCTATTCAAGTTTTAAGTTTACGATATTCCCCTTCGACCTCATTCACAGCTCAGAAAAAGCACATTCATACAATACCGACAAGGGCACGAATCTTATCGTTAACCACACTATGATCACGAGCAAATTTTGCAAAAGCATCGAGCCCTTCCATAGATTGCTCCGAGAAACTATCATTGAGATAAATCGAACTCCGATCCATTTCAATATTTGTGTATCGATATCCAATTTATAAAGAAATGAACTTTGGGTCATCATTTCAATCCTCATTAGTTAACTTAAATTAAAAGGTTATATATATGATATCACATATTATCATCCTTTATGTTTATAACTTAATCGTTGACTTGTTTTCACATAATTTATTTTTAATTTACTCTTATGCATAAAATGGAATAACCAAACTTTAATGCCTCAAAGTAAAATTCAATTAAAATTCAAAATCATCTATATATATATATATATATATATATATATATATATATATATATATATATATATATATACACACCCTTTCACCAAATAGTATGTGTTGGGGACTTGGTATTTTTCTGTTGCAGTAACAACTGCATTAATATTGCAACATTTAGTTTCATAAACTTTTTTTCTGTGTACGTAATAATTTGATTAAAATTTTTTAATTTTTAATATTATGAAATAACATATTCTCATTTTCTTTCTCTGTAGGATGAATGGTCGGATGAAGTAAACCAATGGGAGACATGTCCTGGCAAATTAATCACATGCCCTAATAAGTAAGATGTCATCCAAATTAACAACAATTAATATCGATCAGTATACAAATAAATTAATATATATAATAGTTCATTCAATCTTTAACAAAGGACTGAAATTTTCAGGTACGCATCAGAAAGCATAAAGTTAGCTTGCGATTACGCATATAAGGATGTTGATCAAGATTCTACTTTAGAAGGTACCTCTATCCAAGTTTCTGAGTAGTGCTTGCCCTTTTATTACTTGTGTTTGTGATCTTGTTGCAGGAATACGCAAAATTTTGAGTTTTGAGTTATTTATTTGTACAGTTCTGACATATCTATATATCTGTATGTATTGTGAACTGGAACTGCAGATGATTACTTTTTTACTCGATATCCAATCGTCGCGAAGAGAATTGCTCAAGCAGGCATGAGATTAGCTACGTTGCTCAACCAACTTTTCAGCAGCAAAGGTGCCGCGCAAAATACATACAGTTGGTTTCACAAGCTACATTTTAAGCCTGGAACTTTTGAATCTCGATCCTAAGACAAATTAATTGTTCCTTAACACCATCAATTAATTAATGTCCTAAATTAAAACAATTACATGCTTATGGCAATTTGTGTGGATGATCAATATGAACTTTGTGCTAATAAATTTTATAGATATTCGATTTGTTAGATACAGTTTGTTACTCTCGTATAAATTCTTTTTCATAATTTTTACTATTTACCACATCCAAACAAATTTTGGAATTCTAAAAAATACGGAATGATGATTTTCCATCGTTTAAAGTTCGTTCTATTGAACTTTGGTAAACTAGGTTGAGTAAATCAATTTAAATTCATAACGAAACTAGAAAAATCAAAACTGAGTTTCAAATTTGAACCTTTTTGTTCGAATAGCAGATTATGAAAAAGAATTTAGTAAAGAATAATTTAGAAAGAGAGACAAAGAAGTTTTGTTATATATTTTTCAAGCAGTGAATTTATCGTTGGTTGAAAAAAGTTCACCGACAAAAACGGCACGAGAAATGTGAAAAATTTTAGCGAAATTTAGAAAAGATTTGCAAGAAGAAAATAAAATTCAAGAAGAAAAAGAAATAAAATCCTATGGTGAAGATATATAAATTTCAGTTTATGACGAAATTTGGAAAGAAAAATTTGATCAAAATCACGAAGAAGATCAGATTTGTGAAGAATATACTGATGATCAAAACGATGCGACTCATACCGACGAAAAAATTCACAATGATGATATAAGTAAAGAATTTTCTTGCAATAAAGTAATTACGCATCAAGTCAAAGAGATAGTTGATTTATTTTCTAATGTAACAGAAGAAATTTTCATATATCAGAATATTGAGGAAGAAAAGGAAAAAGAATATAAAATTATAAAATTAAAAAATTAAAAATAAACAGTTTTGGCATGGTGCAAGGCGCACACATTGGAACTTGCGAATCCAAAATATCGGATCCAGATATTTACAGAAACCCGCAGAATTTTAAGAATCATGTAGATAGTAAAAATTACAGGTGACAAAGATTTCATGCATGACAATATTATTGGATATGTATCATGCTACACAACTCAAATACTACGACAACAACAGCGACGGATATTGCAAAATCAAAATACCCATTTTATAAAATTTACAGCTTGAAGATAAACTTTGAATTATTATTTCCACACAAAATCATATATATATATTAAGCTCCCAGGGGAACAACAGTGAAGCTCACTTTTTTATTTAATTTTAGACTCCTATTTTAGGTTAAGTTTTTTAAAGTTTTTTAAAAAGCTCTTAAAGTGATCATGATCTTCAATTCCTTACCTTAAAAACAAAAACCAAAAAGAAAAAAAGAAAAAAAAAGAAAAGGGGGGTCAAACCTCAATTATCACAACTATAAGTTAGGCTGAGTCCATGTGGTTAATTAATTTTTAAATTAGAAGTGTTGTTCCTTTTTAGTACACTGCTTTATATTTTTATTATCATGTTCACCAAATTAACTTAAAAGCCCACTTGGTCAAAACTCAAAAGCCGAGCTGTGACTTAATCACATTTAGTGGTGCCAATGAGTTAATTAATATACCCCACTAATCCCCAATAACTAAATTATCGTATATTTAAATCGAATCGAATAGTAGTTTATTGGGTTCAGATTTTGATTTGGATCCTCAATATGATTCAGACGATCATTCGCATCTGCAAGCCTAATTAGATTTGGATTCTATGCCAATCTAACTCTTTTGGGCAAAGTTGCAGCCGAGATCAACGATTATAAAGAGTGTCGTTTGGTTGCTGCATATAATTATAACTCTATTACAGTTTTAATAATATGTTATAAATATGTTATATAATTATTTTGCTGAACTTATATCTGAATCATATTGTCACGCCTCAAATTTCAAAAAACAGTCGAATTTTCTTTTTTAAATTAGAGTTCAAAAGCTTGAAACCCAGGCCGTGAACAGACTGCTACATGTATAGAAAATTCTGGCCAATCTCAATAAACAATAATACTGATCATGCTATAAAACAGAACAAGTATGATAATCATAAATATCAAAGCTGTAAACAAAAAATACGAACAGTCATGCCAATAAATGCCGGAGTAATCAATGCAAGTCATACATCAATGATAGAAATCAAGTACCCAATCCATACTATTGTTTGTCACTCGGTCCTCAGGCTATTGCCACTGTTGGACACTAGAACCTCAGGCTAAGCTGCCAAAGAGCAGGACCTCAGGCAATTGCCATTGTTGGTCACTGGTGCCTCGGGCTAATGCCACCACTGGACACCCAACATGCTATTATAACCCTGTGCACTCTAAGTGAACACCCTGGACTCACGGGTCGATGTGACGACCTCTCTACCGATAAAGAACACCATGACGGTAGCCAAACCTTCGGCGTACGTGACTGAAAACTGGCTCTATGGCGATCATAATGCTGATGCTCAAGCTCGCGGTCTAAAGACCGAACATTCGGCATAAAGCCGGAAAAATCCCTATCGGGATGCTGAAACTGTAATCACAAATGATGCTGTATAACTGGACAGTAAATCTGAACTATATCACTGAACTGTATAACTGGACAGTGTAACTGAATTGTATAACTGAAGCTGTACTCCTATTCTAACATGCAGTATAAAAATAGGAAATGCTTATATGAAGTGAACTGATAATCACTCTAGCTAATGTCTAATTAGGCATGACATATGCCCAGATGTATATCACTATATATACTGAATACTGAGAATGAAAGCATATAGAAAAGCTCAACTGTAAAACCAAGGCTATATAGCTATAAAGACCGAGTGCTGGAATGAAAGTAAGTAGAAAGGTTCAACCATAGGATCAAGGCTACACCAAAAATAGGGGTCCGACCTACCACGGAACCCATAGGGTCGAAATGATAAAATCCGGACCGAAAATAAACCCACCTCAACGCAGACGGTCCTAAAATCCGCTGGGAGGCTCACGAGCCGGCGGCTGACTGCTGTGACCGGAATCATATACATAGGTTAGAAAATAGACTCTCACACACCCCAGCCACTGACTCACTGTAAGCAGAAAGCTTAAACAAGGACTTCACTGAAGTCCCGGGATTTACCGAAATTTTTAAAAATTCGTCGATTGATCAACTATGATCCGATCTGTGCCTATAGGACTCCGAATTTGACGGAACTTGACGTGATGCCTCAGAACGCTTCACTGAAGACGTTCGGGCACTCACATGCTGTTGGGTGCATCACTAAACCCAATTATTGCCAAAATTACTAAAATGCCCCCGGGAAGCCATTTGTGGTTTTCGGGAACTGCTAGTCATAAGCCGAGGCTGCTGGATTGTCCAGAACTATACTGGGAACATCATAAGCACAACTTAATCGCTGTAATTTCTCGAATTGCGCGATTAAGACCAAGTCGCCGATAAACCGACGATTTTGCTGATTTATGGTCCGGAATCTAATTCCCGCTCAACGAAAGCCGTCGGATCTCCAACGAAAGATTTAGAGATCATGGGCACACAACCCAAAATAGCCAAGCAAGTCACAATTGCATTTAGACACATAGGATTTCACAAAATTACATAAATACATTGAGGCCTTTTAAGCTTGCATTATATTCCTTAATACTTTTGAACTGAACCGAGGCCACTAGTAGGTGGGCCTCGACGTACTGAACGCCGTGCTCACCATTTGGGAGCAGCACGGAAGCCAAGAATAACTTCGGGTCATCCTTTCCTTAAGCTAATAGGCTCAACTTGCAATTTTAACCTAACCATTTGATCAATTGTCCGACTAAGATGAGCATCATGCTCAGGAGGTCCAATAAACTCAGAGGCTCACCCCCGCGAAGCTGCTGGAACACCTTAAGGGCCAACAATGGCCGTTCTAGGGCTTGGCACTCAAGAACTCACAATCTCTTCAGTCCTTCTTTGGACAGAGGTGAGCATTAAGCTCAGGGGATGGAGTAGAGGCTAGGGCTCACTGTCGCAAAGTTAATTTGCTGCTGGACCACTTTAAGGATCAACCTGGACCAACCTAGGGCTTAGCATGATACAACCTCCAATCCACTCAGTCATTTTTCAAAAGAAGATGAGCATCAAGCTCCTGGGACTGAGGGAAGACAAGGGCTCACTAACCGAGGGTTGCGAAGTGGCCGGAGTGGCCAGAACAAACACTTGCGGCCGACTTGGAGCTTCAAGTTTGAGCCACCACAAACCGGTAGCTTTCAAGTGCAAAGGACAGCACCCGAAGCTTTGTCTCATCAAATAGGGAAGTTCTGGGTATCTCCCCGCTGGTGGAAGGCGGCGGATGGCCGGCCACCATTAATGGGCCAACCTTGCACCATTCATGGCAGATTCACAACTGGCCCGCATGGGTCGCATGCAAGGGCACCTACAGGTCTCTATCGACCTTCTGAAGGTTGCTGGGTGCATGGCCGGCGGTAGAAGGCAGCGCCGGTGCCGGAGCAACAAGCTCGGCCAAGAACCTATATTCCCGAAACTAGGGCACCCAGCTGCAAGCTCCACACTGAACCATACCTCCCCAAACTTCGTGGAGATGGTCCAGGGATCAAACAGGAGCTTTCCATCAATTTAGAATCAGCCAAAGCCGTTGGGTACGCTGCGGGCAAGAGGCGGAGCAAAACTCGGGTTCCGGCAGTGCAAGTCCACCGCCGACGACCCGATGGTTTTTCGGCCACAAGGCCGGGCTGAGGGGGGGAGGTCTATGGCATCTAAGGAAACTACTGCACATGGTCTCGGCCAAGAAAACCGAAGGAGGGTGGAGACATACCTCGCTGGAGTTGAGGAAGAAGAATGTCCACCTCCCGGCGTCACGCGGCCAAGGCAGAGGTCCGGCTCCTTTGGGCTCACCTTCTGGAGGTAGGAGGAAGACTCAGGAGGTGCTGGGAGTCATCCCAAAGGACTTAGTGTTTCCCCTATCAAGCCAACCTGAGAGCAAAGCATTCTTGCTTGGGACCTGTCTCTTCGGCGACCCAGGGCTCAGGGGTGATTCCAATTAACGGTTGGAAGGAAATCAAAGGATGGGAAGGAAGGCAATAAATCTCCCAGAATGGCTTTAACGTAATTTCCCACAAAACCCAAGAATCACAACTCATTTAATGCACTCTTTCACATAAAATGTCAATAAGTTCCTGCACAACTAGCCTCTTGGCCTGAGCTCCCCACTGTAGGTCACTTTTGCATTTTTTTGACCTATAATTTTTCAAACTATTTTTTGATTTCGAATCTACATTCTAATTTATCAAAATCTAATTTTAAATTTTTCTTCGAGTATTACACACATCAAACAAATTTTAATTAATTTTTTTCGATCCGATTTTATCTAATTTATTATTATTATTATTATTATTATTATTATTATTATTATTGGATTTAATTTCTTTAAAAATAGTAGTGTTTTGTTTGAAACTGAAAAAATCGTGAAAAAAAGATGGGCACCGCACGAATTTTCCGAGCAAAATGATTAAGTCCGTCACCGTTTGTTTCTGATTCCCACTAACCCTTCCTCATGTGTCATTTTCTCCTTTGTACATTTCTCTTCAAAATAAATAAATAAATAAATAGTTAACTATTTCATACATAGGATACCAGTTGGTACTTTCCTCATGAAAGTTCTATGTTTCCTTTATTTTTCTTTGTAAGTAGCCTATTGGGTATCCATAAGGCTACTTATAATAGACGATTTATTTATTTATTTATTTATTTATTATGAAAAGAGTTTATTGCTCAAAATGTTATTTGAAATAAAAACAAGAGCATCTTAGAGAGTTGTTAACATTTTAAATATATACTTCATAGCTAATAACAGCAATTTCCTTTTATAAAATTTTTTTAAAAAAATTTAGATTCGGACAATTCTATTCGAAGTTTTCCCACATAAACTGGAACCATGAAAAATTAATTAAAGAGAAATAAATAAAGTAATAAGGTAGTTTGAGTTTGTCACGCTGTTCAATCCATCATTTTCACGAACAACCACAAGGAGCGAATAAAACGCTCTCTCCTCCTTTTATTAAGATCCAACACATGATCGAATTATTATTATAATTAATTTGTAAATTTCCACGAGCATATATAAACTATGCATATGCAAAAAAAAAAAAAAAAAAAAAAAAAAAAAAATGGCGGGAGCAGAGGAGGAGGTGGTGGTGGATTCCAACACATCACGTGGATTATTATATTCGAGGAATAATACTGTGACAGCGATCGCCCTTTTTTGAGATGATCCTATCTCAAGTTGCGTATTATAATTTATAAATACTGGCTCATTTAATTAAGGCGCCCTTTGTTCCCAAAAAAAAAAAAAAAAAAGAAAAAGTGAGAAATAATAAAGAATAAGAATTTTATTTTATTTTATTTTTATTTTTAAATAATTTTTCTTTTTTAATCGATTATTTTAAAAATATTTCGTTAAGGTACGATTTGATTGAGAAAATAAAAAAATAAATGAAGATTTTATTTCATTCTTTGTTATTAATAAATTATTTTTTTTAATTTTCTTCTTTCGGATTATTTTAGATAACGAATTATTTTATCTTAACATATTAAAATATTATTTAATTAAAAAATAAATAAAAAAATATAAAGGTCTTATTTAATTCTTTGTTTTTAAATAATTTAATCCTGATTAAGTTTTAAGAAAGTTAAAGTATTTTAGGCACGGATGCAACATGAAAATGGGATTATAATATATTGTACTCTAACCATTTGCTCAGGAAATAGTTAAGAAACGACTATAGACATGTTCAAATTGGATTCCAAGAATTTTGAAACAATTAGAAAATAATTGGATCTCAAAGGATCAAAATTAAAAATTTTACGACAAAATAAAACAGAGCCACGAAGGGCTCAGAGTCTGAACCTTGATAATAGGAACCAAACCTTGGCTTGTGGGGATCGGATCCTGAGGGGAAGTCCGTACCCTCCCCACAAATCATGAAAGGTTGGGGTTTGGGGCCGGTCCGTGGGAGACGGACCAATCCGTCAGCGCAATGTCCTTGATGGGGAATCTTCGGGACCGATCCGTGATCTAGCGGATCGGTCCGTCCGCTATAGAAATGCCCAACAAGGGTATTTCTGTTATTTTACGAGGGTGGGCCTTCAAAGGAAGACCCTTTCCCTTTCTCCTCTGCACGCCCCCACACGACACACACGCACACACAGAGACAGAAAGAGAGAGGAGGGTGGAGCCCTCTCTCTCTCTTCCACTATCGCTTCTTCCCCCTTTTTTCTAAAACTCGTCGCCGTTGTGGAGTTCGAGCTCGAGAATCATGTAGGGGCGTCGGATTGAGATTTCGGCGTGCGTGGGTTTTGCAGCCATGGTAAGGGTTTTGGATTCCAAGTTTGGATTTTGTTAAATCCTTTAAAATTGGGATCCTAGCGTTCCCTTGAGACTTCTACGCCCATTTGATCATAAATTCTCCGTAAATTATGGAGTAATTTCGAAAAAATGAGATATAAGGCACGTTTAGGGTTTTTAGTTGTTTGGGGGTTTTTGATATAAATTGATCGGATTATTCTCTAATCGAATGTTAGAGATGAGTTCTATGCAACTTTGATTTGAGAGTCGCAAAGTTACGGGAGTCGATTTCGAGAAACGGCTTGAAGCGTGCGTTAGCGTTCGTTAGTCACGGAAAAAAACAGGAACAACCGCGAGAACTCAATTATAAGTGTCTACAAATAATTAGGGATGAATCAATATGGGTTGTGCTCTATCGAAATAGCTAGATCAATCGCCTCTCATGTCTAGAGAGAATAATAGATAGATTTAATATTATTTTAATTATAATAGGTTAATTTGTAAAATAAGTAGGCATAAATATATTTTACTTAAAAAAATTAACTGCCATTAGACTAACAACGCATAGGCATATATATATATATATATATATATATATATATATATATATATATATATATATATATATATATATATATATATTTGCCTAGGGATGGTCACGAGACATAGGTTGATAATTCCTAGGAATTAAAGAGTTTAACAAATAAGAGAATATGGACTAAAAGTCTAATAAATCATATTGTGACACCCCAATTGTGACACCCTCAGAATTTAGATTAGTTATATATATAAATGATAATATGACTAAATATTTTAATCCGGCTATAATATTTTGGGTGATAGCAAGACCCAAGAGATTAAGAGAGTTAAGTGTGCTAGAGCCAGAGTACTTCTAGGATCGGTGACCTTCTAGGAAGTTGGGGCATCACAGTTGGTATCAGAACCAATCACTAGCCGAAAATATGAGATGAGTCTCGGCTGAATCAGGATTATATAGCGGGTAAAGCGTGACTCCCCGGCTAATGACCGTTGTAGGTGGAGTGCAGCTCTCTACAAAGTCGACTAAGGCTAGCGAGATGAGTCTCATATCGCTTGGTACTTGTGAGTGTGCTTGAGTTTGACGTGGACGTCAAGACTTAAGGGGGGGAAGAATGTGACATTCTCGGAATTTGGATTAGTCATATATATAAATGATATAATATGACTAAATCTCTTAATCCGGTTATAACATTTTGGCGGGTAGTAAGACCCAAGAGGTTAAGAGAGTTAAGCGTGCTAGATCTAGAGTAGTTCTAGAATGGGTGACCTCCTGGGAAGTTGGGACGTCACACTAATAGTCCCATATCGGATAGGAATGGAGTTGTGAGTATATAAGAGACATGAACACTAATAATAATAACTGGGTTTAAGTATTTTGGGATGTGGTTTGGGTCCAACGAGTTATTATTGCTAGTGAGCCAGGTTTTTACATTTGGTATTAGAGCCAATTACCAGCCAGAAGAGTGTAACGAGTCTCGGCTGAGCCTGAGTCTAAATGACAGGACTAGCGAGATAAATCTCACATCGCCTAGTGATCTTGGGTTGTGCATGTGATTGGGCTGACGAGAACGTCAGACCTAAACGGGGGGAGTCTGTGACACCCTAACAGTCTCATATCGGATGAAAATGGAGTTGTGATTGGGTATATAAGAGATATGGACACTAATAATAATAACTGGGTTTAAACATTTTGGGCTGTGGTTTGGGCCTAACGAGTTATTATTGCTAGTGGGCTGGGTTGTTAACACCCCCAGGATTTGAATTAGTTATATATATAAGGTATAAATAGGACTAAACTTTTTAACCTGGCTATAGCATTTTGGGTGGTGGTTAGGCCCAAGAAATTAAAAGGGTTGAGCGTGCTAGAGCTAGAGTAGTTCTAAGATAGGTGACCTCTTGGGAAGTTGGGGCGTCACAGTTGGTATCAAAGCTAATCACCAACCAGAAGTGTGAGATGAGTCTCGGCTGAGCTAAAATTATATAGCAGATAGAGCGCGGCTCTCGGACTAATGATTGTTGTGAGTGGAGTGCGGCTCCCCACGAAGTCGGTTAAGTCTAGTGAAACAAGTTTCACATCACATGGTTCTTGTGAGTGTGCTTGAGCCAGACGAGGACGTCAGGATTTAACGGGGGGTGGAATGTAACACCCCCAGGATTTGGATTAGTCCTATATATAAGGTATAAATATAAGTAAACTTCTTAACCCGGCTATAGCATTTTGTATGACGCCCTAACTTACCAGAAGGTCACCCATCCTATAGCCGGATAAGATATTTAGTCCTATTATATCATTTATATATATGACTAATCTAAATTCCGGGGGTATCACATTTTTCCCTTTTTTAAGCCCTGACGTTCTCGTCAGGCTCAAAGACACTCACAAGCACCAGGCGATGTGAGACTCGTCTCGCTAGCCATTAGCCGACCTTGTGGGGAGCTGCACTCCACCCACAACGGTCATTAGTCAGGGAGCCACGTTCTACCTGCTATATAACCCTGGCTCAGCCGAGACTCATATCATATTTTCGGCTGGTGATTGGCTTTGATACCAACTGTGACGCCCTAATTTCCCAGGAGTAGAGATGTTAACGGGTCGGATTCGAGGCGAATTTTAAAAAATCCGAACCCGAACCCGAACTCGAACTCGACTACCAAACCCGAACCCGAACCCGAACCCGAATCCGACGGATTTTAAAAATCCATATCCAAATTCGAACCCGAGCAAAAATTCCAAATCCGAACCCGACCAAAAATTCAAAACCCGAACCCGAAAATCCAAACCCGAAATATTTTTTTTTCTTTTTTTTTCTTTACAATATTTTAAAATATATTATATTAAATTTAAATATAATATCAAATATTTATATACACATATATTATACAACGTAAAATTAATTCGGGTTTGGGTCGGATTCGGATTCGGGTCGGTACAATCAAAATCCATATCCAAATCCAAATCCGTCGAGTTTTTATTTTTTATATCCATATCCGAATCGATATCCGTTTAACATCGGGTAAATCCATCCCGTTCGGATTCGGGTTCGGATAAAATTTCGGGTATCCATACCCATTGACATCCCTACCCAGAAGGTCACCCATCCTAAAACTACTCTAGCTCTAGAACACTCAACCCCCTTAACCTCTTGGGCCTTACTACCACCTAAAATGCTATAGCCTAGTTAAGAGATTTAGTCATATTATATCATTTATATATATGACTAATCTAAATTCCGGGATTGTCACATTTTGGGTGGTGGATAGGCCCAAGAGGTTAAGAAAGTGGAGCATGTTAGAGCTAGAGTAGTTCTATAATGGGTGACCCCTTGAGAAGTTGGAGCGTCACACATGTAATCCTAGGTGCAAACAATTAGGATAAAGAAATCTATGATTGGATAATAAACCTAGCGTCATTGAATATAGATAGGAAAATATAGTGGTATGTAGACCACTCGCTAGTAAGATGTTGAACCTAGTGCTATTAAATATAAATTGGAAGACAAGTGAACTTAGAGTCATGGAAACTTAGGTGGGAAAAGATATTGAACCTAGTGTTAGGTGATATAGGTTGGAAAAAAATAAGTGGTAAGAAAACCACATAAATTGAAAAGTTCTAAAACCTAGGAAGGTTGACTTAATAATGAAAATAATAATGTGCACATTAAATAATTAAAGTGAATATTGGCAAATGAGACGTTTCGCCGGGTAGTGTGTACAATGTTTCGCTGCTATCAATGGTGTGTGTGACGTTTACCGCTCTGTACTGTGAGCTAGGGATGTGTGCGACATTTTGCCGTCCCGAGATGAGGTCAGGAAAGAATAGTGGCCATAAACCGTAAGCATGAATTGACTTAAGACCGAATTAGGAATATAACTAGAGTAAAGGAAGCTTAGGTTAGTGGTGGAATAGAAAAGGGGTAGTAAAATAGAGTTAGATGTGTAGTTCCTACTTGTATAGATTCTATTATCGCATTGGCATAAGATATAGCGTATGATCATTATATATATAGTACAAATTTATATTTCCACATATTATTATTTAATATATACTCTAGTTGTCTCTTTTGAACCTGATGGGTCGAGCTTTTCGTTTGGATGACCATACTCACTAAAAATTATTTTTATAGTTCTCACTTCCTGTATTTAACAAATTCTTCTGTGAGCAGCGCGACAACACTAGGTAAGGGTGTAGCTCAGTAAATAGCGCCCTACCCTGTAAGACCAAATAGAAGTACCATCGTCAGCGAGTAGTTAGAATAAATAAAAGAGAGAACAAAATATAATAACAATTTGGATTGAAAGGGAAAAAGAAAAAGGAAATTATAATTGTTGTATGTATGAGATGAATGTTTGTAATAGCTAGTGGTCTTATATTTTATGTACTTTTTAAAGTAATTCTTATTTGAATTCGGTTTCAGATAGGAGTATCTCGAATTGTACTGATTGTGACGTTTTCGGCTGACAGTAAAAATGATATCTGTTCAGCAGATCTGGGCACACGCTCGTAGGATATTTCTAATTGGAAGACGAAATGGGATGTGGCACTAGTTTTCCACGTAATAGATTATCCTTGACAACAGATTATTTTAGGACTAACCATTAAGATACTATTTGACTCAGAAATAGAAAAAAAATAAACAAATGCCTTATACCATTTCTTATTTTAAAATAATTTTTATTTTTTCTAAATTTTCTCTTCCTAGGTTATATCATAAATAACGGGTTACTTTAGGAATAACCGATTAAGATTATGTTTGATTTAGAAATAAGAAAAGAAATAAAAATAATAAAGGCTTTATTCCATTTCTTACTTTTAAATAAATTTTTTTTCTAATTTATTTTCCTAACGAATTATTCTAAATAATAGATTATTTTATAAATAATCCGCTAAGGTACATTTTGATTCAGAAATAAAAAAAAGAAATAAAAATAATAAAAGCCTTATTCCATTCTTTATTTTTAAATAAATTTTTTTTAGTCTTTCTCTTAGCGGATTATCCTAAATAATAGGTTATTTTAGGAATATAGCTCTTTAGGACCCGTTTGGATTGGGGATAAAGGGATATCCCCTTTATCCCCAAACGGTTTGGGGATATTCCCGTTTGGGGATATCCCACCCAAACGGGGATATCCCCCCACACGGGGATATTCCCCCCATACCGGGTACTGGGGGGAATATCCCCCCAACGGGCACTTGATTTTTTTTTTTTTTTTTTTTTTCCCTTTTATACTTCGTTTTTTTTTTTTTTTTGTTTTTTTTTTTTTTACTTCGTTTGATTTTTTTTTTCATTTTTTTTGTTTATACTTGATTTTTTTTTTCCCCTTTTATACTTCGTTTGTTTTTTTTTTTTTTTTTTTTTTTTTTTTTTTTTTTTTTTTTTTTTTACTTCGTTTGATTTTTTTTTATTAAAATTTTTAAATTTTAATAATTATTTAAATTTTAAAATTTTAATTTTATAAATTTTAATTTTTTTTATTTTATATTTTAATAAATCTAAAAATTTTATTTTATTTTTAAAAATTATTAATTTTAAAATTTATACAATATTTTTATAATTTTTTTAAAATTTATATAAATTTATAAATTAAAATTTGTACTCTTACTTAAAATTTTAAAATAAACATTCTTTTTTTTGCTCACACTTAAAATTTTTTAAAAATTAAAATTTGAATAAATTTTAAAATTTTAATTTTGAAAAAATTATTAAAAAAAAAGAATAATTAATTAAATATAATATATAATTAAAATTAAATTTTAATCATTAAAAAAATTATATATAATTATAAATTTTAATATATATAATTATATATATATATTTATATAAAAAAGAATAATTAATTATATAAAAAAATTATATATAATTATAAATATAATAAAAAGAATAATTAATTAAATATAATATATAATTATAAATTTTAATCGTTAAAAAAATTTACTAAAACTAATTAAAATTAAATAAAATTTGTTATAGTATATAATTAATTAAATATAATATATAAGATTTGTTATAATTAAATAATTCTAATACATTACCCCATTATCACATTTATAATATACAAAAAAGTAAATGTCACATCGTCATTAAACATAAAAGTCAACTTTATACCTCTTAATCTTCATTCCCAATCCAAACACCTATTTTCTTATACCAGATTTAAATCAGGTTTAAGCCTCATTCACATCCAAACATAATTTAGGTTTAAACCAGATTTATCCTTTACTTTATACCTATATCTGGTATAACTCATTCCGGTATAAGCCACATCCAAACGGTACCTTAAGGTTTTGTTTGGTTCATAAATAAGGAAAAAATAAAATAAAGACCTTATTCCGATCTTTATTTTTAAATAAAAAGATTTTTTTCCCTAGCTTTTCTCTTAACGAATTATTTTAGATAACTAATTATTTTAGGAATAATCCATTAAGATACTATTTGAATCAAAAATAAGGAAAACAATAAAAATAATAAATGCCTTGCTCCATTCCTTATTTTTAAATAATTTTTTTTTAGTTTTTCTCGAATTATCCTAGATAACGGGTTATTTTATAAATAATCCGTCGAGATACTGTTTGATTCATAAATAAGAAAAGAAATAAAAAGAATAAAAATCTTATTTCATTCCTTATTTTCAAATAATTTTTTTTTTAGTTTTCCTCTTAACGGTTATCCTAGCTAACATGTTATTTTAGAAATAATCCATTAAAATATTATTTTATTCGGAAAATAAAAATTAGAATAAAAATTTTATTTTATTTTTTATTTTTAAATAAATTATTTTTTAATTTTTCTAATTATTCGAGACAACGGGTTATTTTAGAAATAAGCGTTAAGAGGGAGAAATTATTATTCCAAACTTTGGATGGAACAATAATTCCTCCATTTATATCTATAGATTAATTTATTTAGTAATTAATTAGATAAATAATTAACTATTTAATTTATTTCTAAAATGAATATTTAATTAACTAATTAAATAATTAATTTATTACCTATAATTAATTAGGTAATTAAAATTTTAATTATTTAGTGTGTTTATTGAATAACTAATATTTATTATTATTAGTATTATTATTATTATTATTATGAATTCTCAATAATTTTAGCCACGTGGCAAGTTTTTTTAACCATCACCAATATAATTTTTTATTTTTTCACTACATAATTTTTAATTACTATTTCATCAATACCATCAATGATAAGGAATGGTGAGAATTATTCACTACCAAATTTTTAATTCTTCATTCATTAATGCCATCAATGACAAGGATACCAATAGTTATGAATAACCCACAAGATTGTAGTGGGCTTAGTGGATATTTAATTTAGACATTAGAGTGGGTGTTTTAAGTGTAGGGTTAGTTGGTGAGTTATGTATATGAGCTTATAAATAGTGAGGTTGGCTAAGGCCAAAGTAACAAAAGAGAGTTGTATCTTATATTTATTTTCTAAAGAAGAGAGTATTTAGTTTTTCTACGGAACCTCTACTCTTTTTTCTTTTCTTTGTTTTTGCACTTAGTCATAAGTTGCGAAAGTCCGAGCTAGCAAACGGAGAGCAAGATTTGTCCTCTTTGAGCAGAAAGGCCAGCGTCGTACAAGCTTTTGTTAGGCGAAAAGCTTAAATCCGTAATTTTTATCTTAAATTAATTCATCATAATACTTTTTCTTTTCTTTATTTTTTTCTTTGCCGGGATCGAAGAGATTGTCGTCACCTTTACTGTCACATTCACCGGTAAAAACGTCATCAGGCTTATTCCCACCGCCAATAATAAAAGACTTTTGATAGATATAACAAATGAGATACACTGAAAATATTTAATATTTTATTATTATTAATTATTTTTATATTTTTTATAAGTTGCGAATTACGGGCTTTTTCATTAGTGTATATTGATTAACCAATTAGTATTTTAACCAATCCACCTAATTAAATTATTAACTAATTAATTTATTGAATTAATTTATTAAATTATTTATGGTTGTTTAATTTATTAATTAACAGTACTGATGATTAATTAATGTATTAATTAATATTTACGATTATCTAATAATATTTATGATTAATTAATTACTCTATTTAGTAAATTATTATTTAATTAATATTTTGATGTTACTTAATTATGTAAAATATTATTATTTTAAAGTAATAATTATTTTTATTTAACAATCCAAACACTTTTTTTTTCGTTAATAATCTAATTTTCATCGAAATATAAAATTAATTTTATTCTTATTTATTCCTGATATTAGATTTATTCTAGGAATAATCAATAACTCCTTATTTCTGAACCAAACAATATTTTTAAAATTATTCTAGATAATATCAAAATACAAAATTTTAAATAATGACTGAATATAATATATATGTTTTAATAATATTAATTTTTTAATTAACATAATATACTCACAGTGCGGTTTCCCTACTTCAGCTTCCGGAAGTACTCCAACAATTTCCTCTTCACATTGTCGAAAAAAGTAGGTGGTGAATATCAATTCTCGAAACTTCTCCCAAGTGAACGGAGGCAAGCTCGGGGATCGATCCCTCTGGACTGACCTCGATCCACCATACTCCTGCTGACGTCACTTGGCACGAGGCTGTCAAATGCACCTTGTCTTGCTCCAAGATATACACATTCTCAAACAAGGTCTCTATCGAGGGGATCCATGTTTCCACGATCCATGGATCCCCCGCCTCTCTATCGAAGGTTGGTGGATTGAACTTCATGAATGTCGTAAGGGCCGCAGGGGCACGTTCCCTCTCCACCTCCACTGCCGCACGATCTAATGTTGACGTCCTCGAATATTCCAAAGGAGTGATCGGTGGGGTTCCTGACTATCGCCGCAAAGGCTACGGCCGCCATATCAACTCTCTTAGCGACATTAGGAACTTGCATCGGGGATGCGGGCGATTCCTAACCTGCTTGTGTTGCCACCGCCGCCATAGACATTGTTGCCTCCTGATGTGACACTAACTCTTGGAGCTTTTTAATCTGCTCCCCCTACCGCCGGAAGGTCTCGGTTTGTCGCTGGGAGGCCTCCACCTACTACCGAGAAGCCTCAACTTGTTGGCGAGAACTCTTGGCATGTTGCTACACCATTCAAACTAATGTGGCCACTTAGTCCTGCACCTCCCGGACTTCACTTGGTCTGGACTGCTCAGGCATCTCAGAGGGTTGTGTGTAAGACCCGCTTTTCTTTTTGCTTTTCTTTTCCTTTTCTACGTGTAGGGATCCGGCGGGTGCTAATTTTCGATTATTTCTGGACAGTCCGCCGGGGCTCGCGGGTATTTTTAGGCGGTAGAGCTCGCGAAACGGGGAACGGTGGTGAAATCGGATTTGGATTCCGACCCCGGAATCTCCCAGAAATTAATTCGAAGGTTGCGGTCTTTTAGACGCTCCGGGATCCGTGCGGACGATCTGCACGCTTTTCGAGGTAACCTTTAGCCGCTGATTTCTTTCGTTTTATTTTAAGCGGGGGTTTATAAGCCGGACTTAGGGTTTTCCCTTTGGGGTTCCTTCGTTTTCCTCGACCGTGCGGCTAGGGTTTCAGGTGAGCGACCAAAGAGAAGGAGAGGGAAGGAACAGTCAAAAAAAATCCAACCCTTTTTCGCTCTTGCTCGAGATTTCTCAAACGCGGAACTTTACGATCCGGAGGGAGGGAAAAGGAAGAAGGTGTACGATCCTTCTCCTCTATCTCTCGCGTTTCAAGGTGAGTCTTTACCGCTTTTGGTTTAGGTTTCGCTTTTTGGTTGAGTTTTGTCGTTCTTCCGGGGACGGGGATCACCGCGCCGCCGCCACCACGTTCGTGGCGGACGCCGCCGTCGCCGGGTCGCCCGCGCGGGTCGGTGCTGCACGGGGCCGCCCGCGGGTGGGGCGGCCGCGCGGGCTGGGGCCGCGCGGGGTCGCCAATGATTCTGGACACAGTGGGGCTTTGGTAACCCAGAAATGGCCCAAACTGAAAATTTAAAATTTTCTGTGATAAATTAAGCTGAAACGAAGCCGCCTGTCAAATTTGGACGGAAACGGACGAAAAATGGACATAAAACGAAATAAAAAGGGATTTCCAAGGCGCGCGGCGCGCTGCGCAAGGCGCACAGCTGGCGCGCACTAGGGCGCGGGTCAACAGGGGGCCGCCAGGTGGCGGGCCCCTATTGGCGCCCTCGCGGGGGCGCGCGCCCGCATGGCGCAGGGGCGCGCGGTGCCCGCGCCCCTGTGAGGGGTGGCCGCCAGGTGGCGGGCCCCCATTGGGGGCCCCGTGGACCGGGTCTACAAGACCCTCCCCTCCCTTTTCCTTCTTTTTTTTCTCTTCTTCTTCTTCCTTCTCCCCCGCAGACCCTCCTCTCTTTTCTTTTCTTCTTCTCCAACCGAGCATAGAGAGAGAGAGAGAGAGAGAGAGAGAGAGAGAGAGAGAGAAATGGGGGATTTCGTGGGGCACGCGAGCGCGCCGTGAACCTCGTGGAGCGCGCGAGGCGTTCCCAAAAGCCGATGGGCGGCGCGACTGTACGAGGTAACGTTATTTTCACGATATTTTTGGCACAGTTTTTATGCCTCCTTTGGGTTTGGATTTGACCCCATTACCGTATTGCGTGTTAGGAACCGAGTTATACTGCGCCGTTTTGCTGCGCGGACTGCCGGGGGCAATTTTGGTGCGCCTCGTTTTGCATGCCAGTTGTGGAAGAAATGCACCGATTTGCGTGCGGATTCGGAAAATATGCGCAGTTTCGAACGCAAACTCAAAAAATATACACCGTTTTGCGTGCAACGTTGAAAAAGAAACGTACACCGTTTTGCGTGCCAACCCGAGGTACGTGCTCCGTTTTGCGTGAGGGTTGGATTGATGTGCACCGTTTTGCGTGCAGGTCGTGTTGTCGCGCACCGTTTTGCGCGCAGTCTCTAATGTTATACATCGTTTTTCGTGCAGGGCTAGAAAAATGTGCACCGTTTTGCGTGCAATCCTACAGTTAAGCGTGCATCGTTTTGCGTGCAGATTTGAGGTACATGCACCGTTTTGCGTGCAGGTTGAATTAACGCGCACCGTTTTGCGTGCAGGTTGAAATGGTGCGCACCGTTTTGCGTGCGGATTTTTAATAATGTGCACCGTTTGCGTGCAGGTTGAAGGACGTGCACCGTTTTGCGTGCAGAGTCGAGGGAGGTGCACCGTTTTGCGTGCAAGCTTGAGGGAACAAGTGGAGTCGCGCGAAGACCAATTGCAAGTGTCTACAAGCAATTGGGGACACCACAAGGTGGGGAATTCTGCCGAAATTGGGTGATCTCTCCCCTTGCTCCTTTGCTTTTCGATTCGAAGCATGATTGTAGCCTGTTAGAGGCGTTAGGTAATTATGATTATGATTGCCTGTGTAGATGGATTCAGATGAAAAAGTGCAACTGTTGGTTGCCAGAAATAGAGGAATAGATGTGCATGTGCAAGTGGACACAGAGGAAAAGTGCAACTGTTGGTTGCCAAACATAAATGATGAATATGCATGCGTAGAGATAATTATTATTTTATGAATGAGATGAAAATAACTGCATGCGTGAAAATGATTAGCTATTCATGATTATGAGTATGTTAGGGTATAACCCTAGGAATCACGTGACATAAGGGAACAACAGTTGTTGGTAGTAAGACTAGGAGAAAACCTAGTATAGGGGTTTGACGAGTGACATCAACTTAGGAGTTATCCTAGGGAGGACGAGTGGCATGGTCTTAGGTGACAACCTAAGGACACTGGATAGAGTGATCAACATAGAGTCAGAGAACTCTAGGATGTATATGACATGGAACTTAGGTAAAGGAAACCTAAGGAGAACTAGTGATCAACATAGAGTCAGAGAACTCTAGGATGTATATGACATGGAACTTAGGTAAAGAGAACCTAAGGTGTGTAGAGTTATGAATCCCAAAGGATCTAAATAGGTACTATCAAACAACTAGAGGGGGGTGAATAGGTGTAATACTTAAAAACTCAATCTCAGTGCAAAATAAAAACCAATGCGGAAAATAAAAACAGCACACCGAGATTTACGTGGAAACTCCAATCCAGGAGAAAAACCACGGGACCAACACGCAATAACAATCCACTAAGAATAGAAGAATAACAAGGTGATTACCGACTCCACGGACTCAACCCCTCCTTCAGCTTCTTCGGACCTTGCGCTGACCGGTTGGATGTCCACGCAATAACAATCCCTAAGAAAAGAAGAATAACAAGGTGATTACCGTCTCCACGGATTTAACCCCTCATTCAATTTCTTGGACCTCGCGCTCCACCGATTTTGCACGTCCACTGCACACGTTCGAATCCACGAACGCCACTCGAATCCACGAGCACACGTTTCGAATCCACGAAACGCCTTTAGCACACCGAATCCACGATGCCACGTCGAATCCACGACGCAAACTCAGTCGATAAGAATATTGACTTCGATGGTGATCCTTTGTTTAGATTCTCAATGAGGAACTGCAGAAGAAAATCTCTAAGCAAAGATTAGATCAATTCGACAAAAGATATGTTCTTGAAAGAACCATCGAATTGACCTAAAAGAGGCTATAAAGAAGATCGATAAAAACTTAGCCTCTAGGGTTGCTCTCAAGAGTTTTATAAAATGATCGGCCGTAGCTCCCACGTTTTTGAGAAACCCTAAAAGTCTATTTATAGTTTAGAAACCTTTGGAAAGAGATAAGAATCAAAAACATACCTTATCTGGAAATTTTCAGGACGGCGATCCGGATCGGATTTACTGCGATCCGGATCGTCGTAACGAGATTGACGATTCCAGAAAACCAAGGGTTCAGGATCCGGATTGCAAGGTCCGATCCGGATCGTTCATGCAATTCAGCAAAGTCCCATGTTCGGGATCCGGATCGGAATGGCCTAGGATCCGGATTGAAATTGCCAATGAACAAGTACCCTTCGGGATCCGGATTGCAGGGTCTGATCCGGATCCTGAACATGTCCCATGTCCAGTTTTTGATTTTTATGCAATTAAAAATTCATCCAAGTGTTTTTACACTATAAGAAAGTATTCGGATCACCAAAATTATTTAGTTAAACATACCTGATCCTCTTGAATACTTTCTTCTTGAGATTGATGTAACTGATCCACAAATCTTCAACTTCAATCTTCAAGACTCAAGACACTGAGTGTCAACTTGAGCTCTTGTTGAATCTTCTCTAGGTCTTATTCTTATCGACTGAGTTTGTCAAACAGTGAACATACTAGACAAAAGGAAATCACTAACAACATTAGTTCATAGAGAAAGAGAGATAAAAGCTCAGTTCTGGTATATAACAACAATGCAGATTGCGTACCGGTACCAGAAGGCAAAAATCAAATAATTCCTTGAAACAAATTCAAATTTTAGAATCTTTTCAAATACCGATTTGTATTCCATCAAGAAATCAATTTAAATGCTTTAACCAATGAATTAACAAGATGTCATTCAATCCAATTAATTTCACAAAATTAAAAAGATTTACTCCTAAATCATGAAAAATAAAGGTAAAACATTATAAACCGTTTTTCATGTTATATTCATCAAACACAAGTCATCAAAAATAATCTTGAGATCCAAAGTCTATCAAGATGTAACGGATGTACAAAGATGACTTACAGAGATTTCCAAATGACATCAATTTGATTTCTTACCCTTTCAAATTTGAGATAAGCACTAAAATACCTAAGGGTGGCTCTTTGAGCATCTTTCAACTATCCCACCTTATACCAACCAGGAGATTGTTCAAAATATAAGAACTTTGCATATAAATCTCCAAATGCTTCAACTAAAAATTTCAAGAAATAATTTTCAAGCATCAAAACATGTGGTAGCTTCACACACAGACCGGACGACCGGGGTGGCAGCTCTTTCCAACATGTGGTGGTAGTTTTCACACTCCTTTCGGATGTAACTCTTTCCACATCTTTTGCAAATCATTTCAATACCCTTGTAAGAATGCAATCTCTTACGTGAAAGAATTAAATCCTAAATTTTAGTCTATCGGTTGTCTCACGTTTATCACAATGAATTCACACAACCGAGATAGATTAAGCATCTAAAGATCACACATGATTTCTAAAATTTGATGCTTATAATATCAAAAACTCCTATAATGAAGTATCTTCAAGATTATGATTATGGAGTAAAGTTGATAATCCAAATAAAATTAATTTGGAGTGAATAAACGCGAAGCCCTTTTTATTCAATGCGCTTGTTCAGTAAAAACCCTTTTGTTCAAAAACAAAGTATAAAAACGAAGAGCATTGAAAAACATGTAATGCAAAGATTAAGAAAGATATGAAGGAAAAACCAATCAAAGCATTACATACAGTCATAAGCTATTTAGAACTTAAGACAAGGAAAGATATCACCTTTCCGAATCCAAAATCGCTGGATTTTGGGTTGTCTTGATTCGTTGTGGCCGGGGGTTGTCCGCTTTGACTGTTGGTCCACCTTAGGTCTTTGCCTCGTAGTGATCCACTTGTACGATTGATATTGTGGCTCGGACCTTTGGTGGGTTGAGTGAACTCCTTTGACTTGATGTGTCTTTTGATTCCGTTGAGTTCGCTCCGTAGATGAAGTTGCCGAAGGACTCTTCTTTCTCTTTTTCGGGCAATTCTTCACCAAATGTCCTTCAAGTCCACATAAGTGACAAGTTCTTCCTTTCAATTTCATTGTGGAACTTGAAGCATGCACAGTTTGGTCCTTTTTGAATCCCAAACCAACCTTTCTTGTTTGACCTAATCCGGACATACCGTCAAAGTTTTTGAAACCGGTTGAAAGCCTTTGTATGTCGGATTTGAGTTGATGAACTTGCTTGGTCAAAGCTTGGTTGGTGACATGAATTTCCTCAAACTGCTTTTCTAGAAAACCAATCTTGTCCATATATGATTTAGCGTTTGTCTCCGATTGGTTTCGCTCTTCTTGGAGGATTTTATTGTTTTCCAATAAACGTTCTCGTTCCTCCTCGAGATCATGAAGTTTTATCTTTAAAGCATGATTCTCGTCTTGAACTTCAAGTCGTTGCTTCCTCAACTTCTTGATATGCTTGGCCATCTTCTTAGATTCCGCAAGAAGTTGTTGATATGCCTCAACGAGTTCTTCCTCGTCCGACTCCCCCTCACTTGATGACTCTCCGCCGGATGTTGATGTTTCATGTAAAATCAAAGGAATAGAGTCAGTGATTAAAGATGATAAGCAAACATTAGAAGAGGGAATATGAGAGGCATGTAAGTTAACGACTTTTTCCTCTTTACTTGAGGTCGATTCATTAGAAGTAGAATCGTCCCAAGTTTTTGCTTGCAAAGCCTTCTTTTTATATGATTTCGGAGAAGGACAATCCGTTGAAAAATGGCCGTAGCCTTTGCATTGATAGCATTGGATTTTCCCTTCGAAATCATCTTTTTCTTTTTCTTTAGAAGGTTTTGCAACGCCTTTGAGATTAGAGGATTTAGAACCCGATGATCCTTTAGATGGTTTCGTGGATGTAGATCCATCGGTTCGATTCTTTCAAAATTTCCGACGAAATTTCTTTACGATCCGCGCCAATTGTTCTTCAAAATCGGCAAAAGAGATTTCATCGTCGGAACTTGATTCGCTATCTTCTTCCTTTGTTGATTTGAATGCAATACCTGTAAGCTTAGAAGAAGACTTGGAAGAAACTTGATTAGTAGGAAAAGTCATTTCATAAGTTTGCAAAGCACCTACTAATTCCTCTACACTCATCTCATCCGGATGACTAACGGTTTTAAAGACGGTAACCTTTGCCGTAAACCGTTCCGGAAGAGTCCGAAGTATCTTTCTTACAATTTTCGACTCGGGGATCTTTTCTCCTAAATTAGTACATGTATTTATTACATCTTGAAGTCTAGTGTAATAATCTGTAAACAATTCATGCTCTTCCATATGAATAGAGTCAAATTGACTTGTAAGCATCTGGAGCTTTTGAATTTTTACAAGATTAGTACCCTCATGTGTAATTTTGATAATATCCCAAATTTCCTTTGCGGTTTCACACGCGGAAATTCGTGTGAACTCAGTCGAGGAAAGAGAATTAAATAAAGCATTCATACCTTTCCCATTGTAAGAAGATCTTTCAAATTCCTCTTTGGACCATCTAGAGCGAGGTTTTGGGGTAGTAGAATTTCCTACTTCCTCAACAGGATGCACCCAACCGTATTCCACGGGTTGCCATACCCGCTCATCAATTGCGATGAGAAAAGCTCTCATCCGCACTTTCCAATAAGCATAATTAGTCCCATCAAAAAGAGGAGGTCTATAAATATTACCACTTTCACCCATCATGATAGATAAGCCTAAAACCCGCTCTGATACAAATTGTAGAGTTATGAATCCCAAAGGATCTAAATAAGTACTATCAAACAACTAGAGGGGGGGTGAATAGGTGTAATACTTAAAAACTCAATCTCAGTGCAAAATAAAAATCAATGCGGAAAATAAAAACAGCACACCGAGATTTACGTGGAAACTCCAATCCAGGAGAAAAACCACGGGACCAACACGCAATAACAATCCACTAAGAATAGAAGAATAACAAGGTGATTACCGACTCCACGGACTCAACCCCTCCTTCAGCTTCTTCGGACCTTGCGCTGACCGGTTGGATGTCCACGCAATAACAATCCCTAAGAAAAGAAGAATAACAAGGTGATTACCGTCTCCACGGATTTAACCCCTCCTTCAATTTCTTGGACCTCGCGCTCCACCGATTTTGCACGTCCACTGCACACGTTCGAATCCACGAACGCCACTCGAATCCACGAGCACACGTTTCGAATCCACGAAACGCCTTTAGCACACCGAATCCACGATGCCACGTCGAATCCACGACGCAAACTCAGTCGATAAGAATATTGACTTCGATGGTGATCCTTTGCTTAGATTCTCAATGAGGAACCATAGAAGAAATCTCTAAGCAAAGATTAGATCAATTCGACAAAAGATATGTTCTTGAAAGAACCATCGAATTGACCTAAAAGAGGCTATAAAGAAGATCGATAAAAACTTAGCCTCTATGGTTGCTCTCAAGAGTTTTATAAAATGATCGGCCGTAGCTCCCACGTTTTTGAGAAACCCTAAAAGTCTATTTATAGTTTAGAAACCTTTGGAAAGAGATAAGAATCAAAAACATACCTTATCTGGAAATTTTCAGGACGGCGATCCGGATCGGATTTACTGCGATCCGGATCGTCGTAACGAGATTGACGATTCCAGAAAACCAA
The DNA here is from genome assembly GCA_029204045.2 of Tillandsia leiboldiana. NCBI lineage: Eukaryota > Viridiplantae > Streptophyta > Magnoliopsida > Poales > Bromeliaceae > Tillandsia > Tillandsia leiboldiana. Next base: position 33,046,472 of record CM055072.1, on the reverse strand, counting down.
GGGTTCGGGATCCGGATTGCAAGGTCCGATCCGGATCGTTCATGCAATTCAGCAAAGTCCCATGTTCGGGATCCGAATCGGAATGGCCTAGGATCCGGATTGAAATTGCCAATGAACAAGTACCCTTTGGGATCCGGATTGCAGGCTCTGATCCGGATCCTGAACATGTCCCATGTCCAGTTTTTGATTTTTATGCAATTAAAAATTCATCCAAGTGTTTCTACACTATAAGAAAGTATTCGGATCACCAAAATTATTTAGTTAAACATACCTGATCCTCTTGAATACTTTCTTCTTGAGATTGATGTAACTGATCCACAAATCTTCAACTTCAATCTTCAAGACTCAAGACACTGAATCTTCTCTAGGTCTTTGATTGCTGATTGACAATTTGATCCCTTTAAGACTCCGACTCAACTGACTTGACTCACGAAATATGCCAACACCAAAAATGCCGTAACAAGGTGAACTAGTGGTCAGCATAGAGTCAAGGAACTCTAGGACAAGTATGACATGGAACTTAGGTAAAGGGAACCTAAGTTGAGCTAGAAGAGTTTAAACTCACAGATAGAAAAATTGAGTCAAGTTGACTCTAGGATTCAGTAAGGAATCAAGAGAATGGAAAAATGGATCAAATATGGAGACGTGAAAGGGAAAACAGGAAATTAGAGTCAATGTAACTCTAAGTTAATAGTGGAACAGGAAAATAGAGTTAAGTTAACTCTAGGGTTCAATGAGGAATCAGGAAAGTGGGATAAGATCCCAAGGTTAAAGAATTTAATAAAAATAACCCTAGAAAGTCATAGGGTGGTTGGGCAAATGAACGATAACTTTAACTTCAATTTGAGTTAAGTAAAGAAGAGTGAAATATTTAAGAGTCCAGGAGACTCTCTAGTTACCCGTGTGGCAAGATCTAGGGTAAAAGAGGAATTAGTGAAAAACAATAGAGCTTAAGAGAGAGCAAAAGTGATTAATAAGCAAGACAAGGAAATTGCTTAGGATAAAGAGAACAGAAAGAGAAATGATATGAGTCCAAGTGACTCCTAGTTATCCTTATGGCGAGACCTAGGATAAGAGATAATTTGTTGTAAAAAGGCAAAGTTAAAAGCAAGCTAAAAGTGGCTAAAAAGCATAAAGAGAATGTAAATAGCGCCTTCGAATTTGAGACTCGTCAAGTGGAGCAGGACTCCCTGGGCAGTGACCCGTCGGACGAGATACTTTCGAAAGGCTTAAAGTGAAAGTAAAGAGCTAAATGCTCAAAGGAAAGAGAAAGAGAATTGCCAGTGGCAAAAAGGGAGCTATAAGCTCGAATAAGAAAGAAAAGCAAATGTGCAAAGGCAAAGAGGCTAAGAACTAAAGTAAAAGAGAAAGAAAAGAAAAGAAAAAGAAAAAGAAAAGAAAAGAAAGAAAATATAAAGATTCTACGGAATGAAACGCGGCCCATGTTGGAGGTACGGACAGTATCCCTCTCCCGGGTAGAGACCCGTTCGGGACGTTTCTTCCGTAGGACGAGGTAACACTTGCGGGTGTTATCGGCAACCTTAGAAATCTTATCTTATGGTAGCAGGACTACCGGGCTGGGGCCCGTCGGATAAAAATTTCTGAGGGTTAACTTGAACTAAAGCACCAGAATCTAAAGAATAAAGGAACAGAGTGGCCAAGGTGGCTCGGTTAGTTGACCCTGTATACAGCGGCATAGTGGCCGAGTTGGTGCTTAGCAGCCTGGTATGGCTAGACAGAGTAGCGCTAGGTTGATGAGTATACACAGATAGTGTAGTGATATATATTATAATGCATAGCTGTGTTTTGATATTGAGGATCTTAGTTTCCTAGCACTATTATTATTGCTTCCATTGGACCAAGTGGTGTAGGACACTTTATCTCGGTGGTTGAACCCACTGGGAACTATGTCGTAGTTCTCACACCCCTTGGGTGACTCCCCCCCCCCCCCCCCCCCCCCCCACAGGTTCAGGTATGGATGCAGCGATCGCGACGATTCAGAGGCAGACGGCGAGGTTTATGACAGGGGCAAGGGCCTAGCAGCATAGTGACCTAGAGGGTCTAGCAGAGGTATCCCATTTTTATATTGCTTGAGTGAATCTTGTATGGTGAGGAAATGATGTAAAAGAATTGTAATAATTTTATTGGCAAGTTCAAAGATGTAAAGTGTAATAAAGTAATGCATGGTTCACTCTTGTATGCTTTCATTTCCGCTTTAACTGTTGTTATTGAATGAAAGTATTAATTTGTAGTGATTTTTAGTACTCTGATATTGAGCTTCCGCATACACTTGTTGTGTTATTATGGATGTTACCGTTCCTTTCGGGTAGGAAAAGGTCTTACCCGATTGGCGGGTCTGTTGGCGTGCCCGAACCGTACAAATTGGCGGACTCGGGGCGTGACATACGCCGCCTGGGTCGTCGTCGTGCGGGGACTTCGCGCTCGGGGGTTTTTAGAACTTGTCGTTTTCCCGTTTTCTACCGGAGTCGTCGTTGGGTGTGGTTGATCACCTGGTCTTAGTGTTCGTTTCCTCAGGGTCGCGGGACGCGGTAGACTCGGCAGACACGCAAACGCGGACGAATCAAACACCGGACTCCTTTCAAGGTGGGTACTTTCCTCTTGAGTCAGTTGGGAAAGGGTGTTAGTTGTAAGGTGCATGTTTGGGCAACGAGGGTTTTCTAAAATATTTACTGTTGACATTGCTAACCTGTTGATACTATTTATTTAATCATTTATCTAAATACTTGACCATGAGGCTCGTGTGACTGCACGCACACCGGCGACTTGGCCTCCGCAAGGGTGTGCTTTTGTCACACCCCGGGGTCGAAACTGCGACCCGGGCCCGCTAACAGATCCGCCATCTGTACGGAAACTGCCGTACAGACGAAGCGTCTAACCTGCAAAGACAGAACTACAGCTACACAGATATCAGAGCGGATAAGAAAGTTGTACTATAAAATTTCACCACTACAAAGCTGCAACAACACATAGCCTATCTCCCAAAACAAGATGATACAAATAGAAGTCCACCTATACAATATCTACAAATCCAACTGGGAGATAGCTAAACAGGAGAAATAACCAAACAATCAACTCCCACAGACTGGGATGGTACATCTACCTCACTCTAAAGTAACAATGCTGGTAGGGAACTATCACGCGACTCCCTGTCCTCGGTCCGTCCAGTCAAGCTCGGCAGGAACGGAAGAAAAGCCTCAGCAACCTGTCACCGACAGAGGGTGTGAGAACTACATCCTACAGTAGTTCTCAGTGGGTACCGTCTCCAAGAACCACGGTCTGCCCACTAAGTCTACTAGAGGCATAAGATAACAGAAAAGACTGTGATAGTATAAATAAGCTGGAAAAGAATCTACAGCTATCATGCCTCTATCTACTATGCTCAATAAGAAGAGAATATGGATGATGGTATGCAGCCACTCACTGCTGACAATATGTCACAAGTACTATGCTCAAGAAACTCTACTATGATACATGCTATGCCATCACTCTCTCAGTATAACCCCAAATCTCAGCGACTGCCACATCGGGTCCAGTCGAGTCAAGCCTGCGCCCTCCCCTAGTGTATCAACCAGGGTGTCCAATCGGACTATCTCAATCTCTCACAAGGTGACCCCATGGTAGCTCGGCCAGGGGTATCAAGCGACCTCTAGTATATGAACTAGGCGCATCATCGCAGCCTCGTCAGGCTCGGTATCATCATCGCAGCCTCATCAGGCTCGGAATCATCAACGCACCCGGGGCGTAGCTCGAGGGGAGCGACCCCACCGAACTCAAGTATCACAATTGAATCACTGTCTCACAAGTGGCTCCTGCAGGCTATAGTCCACGATCAAACAGATCGATATCTCGATGCTCGAAGCACAACTCAGTCGGAGAACCCTCCACGACTCAATCTCTCAACACTGACCCACTCAACGAAGGTACTACACAGCTGGGACCACCGTCTCTCCCAACGGCTCCCACAACAACACCTCACTGAACTCAACACACAAACTCACGGCCGGAGATGCTCCACAGCCAGATCTGCGAAGGGTCCGAAACCCCGGGAGACTAACACATACGTCCCCAAGAAAGAAAACAGCCCTTAGAACCCAGATCACTCGAATCCACTCGGGTGGATAAGTTTATAAGAAACCATGTCATTTATTTCAAAAAACCATTCGATCCGAGAGAAATCCATCTTTTTAGGAAAACCCCTTTGAAAACAAGTTTTATGCCCAAACCTCGAAGAGCTAATGCCCTCGTCCTATCAAACAAGAACAGACTCAGGCGACCTTGCGAGGCTTGGAAGAAACATTGTCTGACCAAAATCATGTATTCATCCAAAAAGGTTCTGGGTTCAAGGTCCTGCTAACACAAGTGCACCACGATCACAACATGGTGGTGACGAGAAGAACAGCGGAAAGTAAAACCCCGGGACCACTGCTTATCTGAAACGGTTCCCCACACACTAACACTGGCCTAACCCAGCCACCAGACCCCACTCGGCCCCCCGGCCCGAGTGCAACACCCGTCCCACAACACTCTGACCACCTAGCCCACTACCCGGGCGAGGAACTCTATGTCCAGAAGGATATGCACTGTGTGGGATGTCTAAAACATAAAAGAACCTAGCCCAGATTAAGGTTCTCTATTGGTCTGGTCAAACACATGCACATATGACAGGGGTGCTAGTTAAGTTCCAAGAAAACACTTAAACAGCATGCGATCCTATCACAATAGAATTAGAAGGAAGTCCGTAGACTTGGAGAGAAAAACCAACCCACCTCAGCTCGCCACCAATTGCTTATCGACACTTGCAATTGGGCTCAGCGGGAATACCTTGCCTCCACGAGGTCCACACGCAAAACGGAGCACGCTGCGTCCAACCACACGACCGCGCGCTCCGCGGATGTCCCGAAACAAGCCTGCGGGTCCACGCGACGGAAAAACCCACAACCGCCCCCGGCGGAAGCTAAAAACCGCACCGCAAGCTGCCAGAAGCGAAGAAATCGCAAAATCAATCAAACGGTCGAAAAAAGGGGAACCGACGGAGAAAAACAGCCTCCGTCGGCGAAAAACTGCTCAAAAACAGCTTGCGAAAACAGCTCGCGAAAACCCTGCGAAAATCCTGCGAAAACTGCTCGTGAAACCGCTCGCGAAAAAGGCTCAAAACTGCTTGCGAAAATAGCCAGCGGGACTGCGAAGACAGCATGCGAAACTGCTCGCAAAATGCCTCGCAAAAACAGCTGAAAACGGCCTGCGAAAACTGCGCAAAGACTGCGCGAAAAACAGCGAAGCCACTCGCGAACTCAGCTCGAAAACCGTGCAAAATCTGCGCGCGAAAACTGCGAAAACCCTTCACGAAAAACAGCGAAAACCTGCGCGAAAACAGCGCGCGAAAACTGCGAAAAAACTGCTCGCGCATGCGCCCGCCAAGCCGCTGCCAGCAAAACCGACCGCGCGGCGCAGCCTGCAGCACAACGCCACGCAGCGCCGCACGCGCGCCCGCTCGGGGCCTGCGGCACCGCGCGCCTCGCGCGCGGTCCGCGGGGCTGCGCGCGGCCCGCGCTGCGCGCGGCCCGCGCAGGGCACGCGGCACCGCGCGCGGCCCGCAAGGGCCCGCGCGGTGCACGCCCTGCGCGCGGCCTTGCGGCACCGCGTGCGACTCGGGCGCGGTCCGCAGGGCTGCGCGCGGCCCGCGCAGGGCACGCGGCACCGCGCGCGGCCCGCAAGGGCCCGCGCGGTGCGCGCCCTGCGCACGGCCTTGCGGCACCGCGCGCGCCTCGCGTGCGGTCCGCAGGGCTGCGCGCTGCCCGCGCAGCGCCCAGCGCGCTGCGCGTGGCCCGCGCAGGGCACGCGGCACCGCGCGCGGCCCGCAAGGGCCCGCGCGGTGCGCGCCCTGCGCGCGGCCTAGCGGCGCCGCGCGCGCCTCGCGCGCGGTCCGCAGGGCGCGGGCACCCGCCGCGCGCACTTGCGCGCGGCCAGCAAGCGCCCGCGCGGCGCTGCACCAGGGCGCAGCGCCCTGGTGCTGCCCGCGCACGCGGGTGGGCCGCAGGGTGCTGCCAGCCCTGCAGCACGCTGGCGGCTGCAGCGCGCGGCGCCCTTGTGCGCCCGTGCAGCGGCCGCGCCGGCCGCGCGTGCGCCATTGCGCGCGCGCGCGGCTCCCTCGGCAGCGATCCCCCGCGCAGAAAATAAAATAAAATAAATTAATAAAACCCAAAATCCGCAAAGCACCAAAAATCCCCAAAAGCTCAAAAACTCCAAAAATCTGAAAGTTGCTTACCTCGTCGACGCTCGCCGCACGCCCACGGCGTACTCTCGGCCACCAACGGGGAGTCCAAAAATCCAAGAACGGTCCAAACCCTCTTCTTTCTTCTTCTTCTTCCTTTTCCTCTCTTTCATTTCTTTCTTTCTTTCTTTCTTTCACTTTTTCCCTTTCTTTCTCTTTTTTTCCTTTCTCTGCTGCTACAGGGCCCTTTTTATAAAGAAAACTAAATTAATTAATTAATAACTTTAATCCAAAAATCCAACTCCAACTCACTTTTTGCCTTCGGGCTTTCCGCCGCTGTCCGGAACCTCCCGAACTCCGCTGTAAATCGAAAGTGCACGTGCTCACAGCTTTTTCTCTTCAAAAAGCTCATCCGTTGAGTCGGGGTGCTCAACTCAAATACCGGCTCCAAAATTGCCAGTTTCGACTCACTTTTTGCCTCCGGGTCCTCCGCGTCAGTCCGGAACCTCCCGAACCTCGCTGTAAATCGAAAGTACACGTGTCCACAGCTTTTTCTCCTCAAAAAGCTCATCCGTTGAGTCGGGGTGCTCAAATCAAATACCGGCTCCAAAATTGCCAGTTCCGACTCACTTTTTGCCTCCGGGTCCTCCGCGTCAGTCCGGAACCTCCCGAACCTCGCTGTAAATCGAAAGTACACATGTTCCAAGTGTTCCTGAATTTCCGGCACTCCACTGTGAAGTCGGTAATTTCCAAATCTCATCCTCAATCGGCATACAAAGCCCGGAAAAACCCCGAATCGAGCTGGAGCTTCTGCGTTGATCCGAATCAACCCGGCATCAACTGTAAACTCAAATGCAGCATGCCCAAGGCAACTCTCTGGTCCAAGCCACCTGTGTGGTCGGCGCGCCATCCGCAGACCCGGTACTCTACAGCTTTTTCGGAAAAGTGGTACGTTGACCCGTGTACCCTACGTGACGGTGACGTGATGGGGGCCCTCGGGGGTAGAGGGTGTGAGCGGTGATGCCGAGGCAGGTGCTCGGCAGGGGTTACCGAGGTGGGTGCTCAGAGGTATTGCCGGGGGAGGTGCCCGGTTTGTTTGTTTACACAGGGTTACTTACTGTTGGGTGCACTTTGAGGCGGTGGTTGCTCCGGTTTTAGTGGTTTGCTGTTTATTGCCCTTTATGCTCTTACTTTCCTTTTTTGTCACTGACTTCCCACCTTGTGACAGGTTCGTCCAGGGGCGAGTGCTAGGACGCCGGTGAGGCCGTGAGAGCTCTGTTCTAACTTTTAGCGACAGCTGACACAGTGACTTTTCTTTCCTCGTTCTTTCATTATTCATGTTAGTTAGATGTGGATTGCAATACCCCCGTGGGTTCGACGTGGATGTTGCCCGTTTCTTTTATCATTATTGGATGAATGACCTTCATTTTCTTTACTTGGCCGTTTTGAACTACGAACAACAAAAACCGTGGAAAACCGTTTGCGAAAAACCGATTTCAAAACGTGGGTGTCGTGTGGGCACCATTTTTAAAACCTTGTGGTATTTATGTGATTTCGAAAATGGTTTTTACAAAATCAGGCATCGGGTGGGTGCCGTTTTAAAACTCTGTGGGTTTTATGTGGCTTTGAAACGAGTTTTAAAACATCGGCGTCGGGTAGGCGCCGCTTTCAAAACTCTGTGATTATTTATCCTTTTAAAAATAGTCGGCCCTTTCCTAAGTATGAGAATAGATAGGATGTATGGTTGCATGTTGAATGTGTCTGTGCCTTGATCTAGTGTGGTTAAAGCTTGTATGGGACGCATTATGTAGTCAGGACGTCGTGCATATACAAAGGAGACTCTGCCCGTTTGCAGAGTGAATTTGTATATGCGGCGGGTCTTTGCGCGCACTGGGGTAGATTTGTTTTTTTAAAAAAAATATTACGCTGATCTGGGAGCATCGGTGGCTCAACTTCCGCGCGTTTGAACCCCCGGGGCGTGACATTGTGCTAGAGTAGGCGTCTTCCTTGGTCATCCCCTCGACATTTCTTCTTGAAATGCAACAACTTAGATTAATCACCATGACCCATAGCAATAATGCGGCCAAATAATACTCAATTAGGCGAAAGTAAGCTAGGGCACTTATTCTCATCTCTAGATATCATGTTGTCGGCCACCAACATGATCTCCTCTAGTCAAGAATAAGTAACACCTCAAATCTGTCTCTAATACCTATTAGAGACATACTATAGTAAATCAATCTAATTCCACTCTCGCCACTTGTCACAATTCGCGTTGTCAAAGTGTCTAGATTTCTTAGACAACTTCTACTCTTTGATACTATATAATCTATCACGCCCCAAGCCCGCCTATTAAGTTGTTTCATGTACGTGCACAGATCACCGAACGAACAGAGTCTCTCCTTCCTTCCCACGGCGTGCCTATAGCTAGTGTATGAATTTCATCATGAAATATGAGCATACAACTAAGTAGAGAGATGATATCACAGAGCGAGAAATGTAAACTTAACTGAAAATTTAACTATTCCATTTTACATCTCACAAATTTTTAATATGTTACAATACATTTTAACCAAAATGAAACCTCTGCAAGTTTGTTCGAATAAAAATAAATACAATATCTCTCACTATCCAGAGTGACCTATACTCGAGTCCACTATTTAAGGCGCGATGCCCTTGCCGCGATCTTGCGCCGCTGCACTCGATAAGAGCTCTGCAAAACGGGTGGTGAGAGGTGAGAACTTTTTTTTTTGAGAGAAGTAAGAGGTGAGAACTAAAAGAAGTTCCTAGTGGGTTCAACCCAGATCTGGGCACCTCTCCTACTAGGTCTAATCAAAGTATAAATAGATAGAAAAGGAAAGTTGTAAACAACTATACTATGCAGAAAAAAAGAACACTACTCTATACCTTGCCAATATGCATCAATGCTTACTCAACACGACCGAGTATCTCATAATCCAATTATCATGCCTGACCCATGGTGCCATCACCTACAAGGGTTGTGTCACGCCCCGGAACCCGGGCTCGCCAACAGATCCGCCGTGCACACGGGATTTCCCGAGTACACGAAGCGCTGGTAACCTGCTCAGATATCGGATGTACAATAAAAGAGCATAATACAGAGCTGAAATAGAAGAACCACATAGTATCTCATACTGGAACTAAAAATAAACTGTAATATGTACAATAATCTCCCAGCTCACCAAAATAGTACAACCCGCTGGCGAAAGCCAGACTCAAAATAAAAGGCGAATACCACAGTCTGAGTGAAGGGTACAGCATCTATCTACAGCTCTCAGTCTCCCAGGGGGTCTATCTATTCAGCGATCCCCTTACCTCGATCAGCTGCCGATGGCCTAGCAGCTCTCGCAGACGACTCTGCAAAATAAAGGAGAAGAAAGGGACAGAAAAATAATGGGGGTGAGAACTACCAGATAAACCAGCAGCCTCCCCTAGTGGGCAAAACCTCAACTCTGACGCACCCACTAGGACTACTAGAGGCAAAAGGGAAAAGGGGAAGTGGTAAGATACATAAGATGCTGAAACAGGTAAACTACCACTACTATGCTGTCAAACTGTATGTATGCATCAGGAATAGTATCTGTCCAAATAACCCAATCTAGATACCAGTAACAATTGGTGTTGCCTGCTCAGCGAAATCTGCTCACAAGGCTCGAAACCGCGGGATCGGCCCGCACGGCTCGCATCCCAAAACAAGTATCAGACCGGCACACAAGGCTGGGTCCAAAAAAGCACACCTCCGGAGTGGCACTCGAGGGGAGCGACCCACACGAGTAAAGTACCTCTGTCATCAGTATCACAAGTATCTCTGTGGCACATATCTCAAAATAGCAGGACTGGATCATGACTATGATCAAAGTGGGAAAAACCATCCACTAAAGAAGCCTGATATCCAATCAGATACGATAGTACTCAATAAGTGGGAAACACCATCCACTATAGAAACCCAATCCCTAGCCGATGCAAAAATAAACCAGACTCAACCCCAATCTGATGCAAGGATAAACATCTGATCGACCGCCTACTGTCCGCGGTCACCGTAATACCCCACAAGTCCACAATCTAATGCAATCTCGGCTACACTATCCCAACCCTTGCTCATACTTGAGCAACCAGCATCTGGATGCAAAGGACAACAATGAAACATGTACAAATCCCAAGATGATAGTGTAGCAATGAAGAGTGGCTGACTAGATGCAATTGTATCATTAAAAAGCTGTACAAAGGTGACAAATATTTATTTTTAAAAGAAGATTGTTTTACTGGAAAAAGAGTTGTTTGCCTGCGAGATTATAGCCTTTGTTCCAATCACAATGTCTCAATATAAGTCATCATATAATCTGTGGGGTCATATTAAATTTTAGGAGAGTTTGTCCCAGCGGTTCTCATCAATTGTCACATTAGTTCGTCCTGTTAGTAGTCCTGTTAGTAGTCCTGTTAGTAGTCCTGTTAGTTGTCCCAATAGTTCTCATCAATTGTCATATTAGTTTGTCCCAATTGTTCTTATCAATTGTCATATTAGTTTGTCCCAATTGTTCTCATCAATTAAATTTTAGGGGAGTTCCAGTAATCCCAGTGAGCTTGTCAAAAATGAGGTAAACAACAACCGCCCACCTCGAGCAGCTCAAACTACACCTCAGGTAGTTTCCTGGTTGTCCACAGTCCTCAAATCCTGCAAATCAACGCTCCCGGTATAAATACAAATCCCAAAAAGCACAATATTTGCTGTTTTTTAAACAGCACAGGAAAAGAGGAGTTTTTCACCTCTAAACAGTGCTCAGGAAAAATCCGGAAAAATTACAGTTGCGTTCCTCGCGAAGAGTAGATCAAAATCGACTCTTTGAACGCCTCGATCTGATGCTCCTACGCCAAGATAAAAATCGGAGAAGCTGATACTGTCCAGAAATTTCCACAGCAAAAAAGGGGGGTCAAAGAGGCATCGGGAAACGTGCCAAAAGTACGAAATGGAGCAAAGTGATCAACACGGAAATCGAAGCCTTACCTCTTAGGAACGCGCTGTCGTAAAAATCGTCCAAAAATTCCTCCTGGTTAGCCCACAGGGAATTTTCGACGGAACTGTGACGGGAAATGGGCCGAAAAAGAAAACCGTCGCAGTGCGCCGCGTCGCAGATAACTCACTAACTGTAACTCCAAAAATTCTAAAATCTGGAGGAGAGAGAGAGGAGAGAGAGAGGAAGAACTTTCCTATAGAGCTCAAATTTGGATTCTCTCTCTAAAGCCCGCAATTCGAGGTGGGAAATGAGGAGGGGTGGGGGGCTTCTTATATAGTGGGCCAAAGGGAATATTCCCACACGGGATCCGGATCCGAACAGGAAACACCGAAATGGGCCAACCAGAAAGCGCCACGTGTCCACAAAACAGCAAACAGCCTGTGCAGGCCCAATGAAAAATCGCCACGTGGCCACGTGGTGCACGTGGCCGGTCCGCGCTCCGGGTCTTCCGGAAGATGTCGGCCAATAGGGGAGCGCCACGTGTCACCTTCCCACGTGCTTCTAGAAGCCGGCCGGCCAATGGGGAAGCGCCACGTGGCAAGGGGGGTATTCGGTGCTCCCGGTGCACGCCAGGCCCATGGACCGCGCACCCGCGCTGCGCTCTGCCCTGCTCCGCCGCGCTCCGCCGCTGTGCCGCCGCCCGCCGGTCGCCGCCGCCTGCCGCCGGTTGCCGGAACAGTGATTCCGGCGGCCGGAGTTACTGTTCCGGCGTGAACAGTAATTTTGCGCCGAAAAATTAAAGTAAATATACCGTTTCGATCGTTTTCGCGCGCTGAGTCCAAATATGACGTCCATTTCGCCAAATTCTCATCCGAAATTTTGCCGAAAGCTCCCGGAAAATTCCTTTTGCTCCGATTTTCGCGCAGAGTCTATATTAAATATCTAATTTCGATTCTACAAGCTCTGTTTCACCGAATAAGCTCCCTACAGTCACTGTTTAATGTTGCACAGTTCCTGCGGGAGTCCGGATCATCACATCCTCCCCCACTAAAAGAGTTTCGTCCTCGAAACGAGACTACACAATAATCCTCAGTCCGATGTCTTGAATAAGTAGGGGTGAGCATCCCTCATCTCCGACTCGAGCTCCCATGTAGCCTCGCGCTCGTCATGATTGCCCCATTGGATTTTCACATAGGGGATGGCCCGATTGCGCAATTCTCTCACCTCTCGGTCCAGAATTCGCAGTGGGCGCTCCTCATACCTCAAATCTTCGCTAATCTCAAGCGGTGTGAAGTCGATGACGTGCGATGGGTCGAAGATATACTTTCTCAAAGTAGAAACATGAAATACATCATGGACACCAGCAAGCCTTGGAGGAAGTGCAAGTCGGTAGGCAACTGGCCCGATACGCCCCAATACCTCAAAGGGTCCAATATATCGGGGGCTAAGTTTCCCACGAATGCCGAACCTCCTGATTCCTTTGGATGGCGAGACTTTCAGGAATACATGATCCCCAACCTGAAATTCTAAGTCTCGTCGCCGAACATCGGCATAACTCCTTTGTCGGCTTTGGGCGGTTTGAAGATGCTTCCGAATCACTCGGACCTTCTCCTCTGCCTCTAACAACACATCTGGTCCCAAGGTCCGCCTCTCGCCCACATCACTCCAATAAAGTGGTGATCGACACTTGCGTCCATATAATGCTTCAAACGGAGCCATCTGAATGCTCGCTTGAAAACTATTGTTATATGCGAATTCAGCCAAAGATAAATGTCGAATCCACCCTCCGCCGAAATCCAAGACACAAGCCCTTAACATGTCTTCCAGGATTTGTATAGTCCGCTCTGACTGCCCATCAGTCTGCGGATGAAAAGCCGTACTGAACCTGAGTTCAGTCCCCAAAGCTGTTTGCAAACTCTTCCAGAAATGCGAAACAAACCTCGGGTCTCTATCTGATACTATGGAGGCTGGTACTCCATGTAATCTTACTATCTCATCTAGATATAACTGGGCTAGTCGCTCAAGTGGCCACGTAGTCTGCATGGGCAGAAAGTGCGCCGACTTGGTAAGTCGATCTACAACTACCCAGATAGCATCAGCTCCTCCCTGTGCCCTAGGTAGTCCGACCACGAAATCCATCGTAATATGGTCCCATTTCCACTCGGGGATTGGGAGACTCTGTAACTTGCCAGCTGGCACTCGATGCTCAGCTTTCACCTGCTGACAAGTTAAACACTGGGCCACAAATCTCCCAATATCCCTTTTCATGCCTTTCCACCAGAAGTGTGCCTTGAGGTCTTTATACATCTTAGTCCCACCAGGATGTAGGGTATAAGGTGTATAATGGGCCTCTCGCAATATCTGTTCTCTAATCTCCACATCTATTGGCACACATGCTCGGTTCCTGTACCTCAGTACTCCCGAGGCATCTACCGTAAAGTCCCCAGACTGATCACTCGGAATCTGATCTCTAATCCTGGTCAAGTGGGGGTCCTCACTCTGTTTCTCCCTGATCCTGTCCAGCAGAGTGGGCTGCAAGACTAAAGATGTCAGTCTAGCAGTGACCCCAGGGGACACAACCTCTATCTCGTGTCGTCTCATCTCCTCTAATAGCGGCGCTTGGTCTGTGATCAACATAGACAAACTTTGCACCGCTCTCCTACTCAAGGCGTCAGCGACCACATTAGCCTTGCCTGGGTGGTAGAGAATATCTACATCATAATCCTTTAATAGCTCTAACCACCTACGTTGCCTCAAATTTAGCTCCTTCTGCGTGAACAGGTATTTTAGGCTCTTGTGATCGGTGTAGATTTCACAGTGTTCTCCATACAGATAATGACGCCAAAGCTTTAGTGCAAACACTACAGCAGCAAGCTCCAAGTCATGGGTAGGGTAATTTTTCTCATATTCTTTGAGTTGTCTTGATGCATATGCAATTACCCTCCCTTCCTGCATCAACACACATCCGAGTCCACTGTGTGATGCATCGCTGTAGATCACATATCCTTTTCCCATAACAGGAAGGGAAAGGATAGGAGCGGTCATCAGTCTATTCTTTAGCTCCTCAAAGCTCTTTTGACAGTCCTCACTCCAGATAAACTTCACTCCCTTACGCGTCAAGCGAGTGAGGGGTGTGGAGAGCTTCGCAAAGCCTTCCACAAACCGACGGTAATACCCAGCTAAACCCATAAAGCTACGTACCTCAGAAACCGTCGTCGGTCGGGGCCAATCACGGACTGCCTCAATCTTCGCTGGGTCCACCGCCACACCTGCAGCGGAAATCACATGGCCCAAGAAGACTACCTCCCGAAGCCAAAATTCACATTTTGCCAGCTTGGCAAACAACTTCTTCTCTCGTAGAAGTTGCAGCACAATCCTCAAGTGCTCCTCATGCTCCGCATCACTTCGGGAGTAGACCAAGATATCATCAATGAAAACTACTACAAATCGATCTAAGTACGGTCGGAAGATCCGGTTCATTAAATCCATGAATGCGGCAGGGGCATTAGTTAGCCCAAAAGGCATAACTGTAAATTCATAATGCCCATACCGTGATCTAAATGCCGTTTTCGGAATATCTACGGCCTTCACCTTCAACTGGTGGTAACCGGACTGCAAATCTATCTTAGAGAAGACACAAGACCCTTGCAGCTGATCAAAAAGATCATCGATGCTTGGCAAAGGGTACTTGTTCTTGATGGTCACTTTATTTAATTCCCTATAGTCCACACACAATCGAAGTGACCCATCCTTCTTTTTCACGAATAGCACCGGCGCTCCCCAAGGCGACACACTCGGCCTAATAAAGCTCTTATCCATTAAATCCTGAAGTTGCGCCTTAAGCTCTCGCAACTCAGCCGGTGCCATCCGGTAAGGAGCCTTAGAGATTGGCGCAGTTCCTGGGACTACGTCAATCACAAACTCAATTTCCCTATCTGGCGGCGTGCTAGTAAGCTCAGGGGGAAAAACATCCGGGAACTCGCGGGCAATAGGGATATCCCCGAGTCCCGGCGCCGCCGTAGGCCCCTCAACAACACTAGCCAAAAAGGCTACACACCCTCGATGGATCATTTGCCTCGCTCGGGAAGTCGAGACCATAGAGGCAAAGAAAGCACTCTGACATCCTCGATATACCAACATCTCCTGGCCTGGCTCTCTAAAAGTGACGGTCCTTGCGGCACAATCAATAGTCGCAAAATACCGAGCCAGCCAGTCCATCCCGAGGACCACATCGAAGTCCTTCAATTGTCTCAGGACCAACAGGTCTGCTGGCATAATCCAGGACTCGATTTGCATCGGGCAGGACCAACAATATTCCTCCACGTGCAAGGTGTGATCGGGAATCTGAACCTTTAGTGCACGTGGCAAAAGTCCTACCCCTAACCCATGTAATGATGCAAATGATTTACTAATAAAAGAATGCGATGCTCCAGTGTCAAATAAAGTACGAGTCCTAATGCCAGAAAGTAAGGTGATACCTGCCACCACATGATCTGCGGCTGAAGAGTCCTCTACCTGTGCAGCATACACTCGCCCACTCTGAGCTGGAGGGCGATAATCCGTGGGATGGGAAGAAGATGGCCTGCCTGCTGGCGCATATGGCCGCTGAGCCGTCGACCGTTGCTGTGATGAAGATGGAGCCGATGCTGAGGAAGGAGTGGCAGGGGCCGAAAAGGGGCACGAAGCTTTAATGTGTCCGGGCTGCCCACATCCATAGCAGCGACCCCACCGCTGGTTGCAAGTGTTGGAAAAATGCTGACCTCTGCAGAAAATACAATTGCCGGGGGCCCGTGGCTGTCGTGATTGCTGTTGAGACTGCCGCTGTCGCTGAGGCTGCCGCTGCGACCCACGCTGCGACGATTGCGACCTCTGCTGCTGCTGCCGCTGCTGGGGCCTCTGGGACCCACCAGGCCCTCGTCGCTCAGACCGTCCTTGGCCGGGGAACTGTGGCTGCGGCGGTCGTGGCGGCCTCCACGAACTAGTTTGTCCCCCAACCTCCGGTGCCGGTCGCTTTGCCCCCGGGATCACTACGGGAGCTGGAGCTACCTCCCCTATCACTACCTCCCCGCACTCAACGTAGAGTGCCTGCTCCATCGAAGCTTCCAAAGTCTGCAACCTACGCGAACGAACTAACTGAAAAAGGTCTCGGTGCAACCCTCGCTCGAACATATAGATCCGGTGCGCCTCATCCCTGGCCACGTTCGGTACACTTGCCAACAATTGATTGAAATTGGCAATGTACTCGTGTACGGGCCGATCTCCTTGGCGAAGGTTTCTCAACTGTTCCTCCAACCTCTGCCGGACGCTTTCCGGGAAGAAAGCCCCAAGAAGGAGATTGCGGAATTCCGCCCAGGTCAGGAGCTGAGCCCCAGGCGGACCAGCCGGTCGGACACGCCGCCACCAAGCTTCGGCGTTGTGTTCCAAAAAGTTCGTCGCTAAAACCACCTGATATCGCTCCTCGATAAACAATGTCTCAAAACGTCGCTCCATCGCCGTGATCCACGACTCTGCCTCCCACGGCTCTGCGTTCTGCCCCGAAAAATGGGGCGGGTCGAACTGGCGGAACCTCATCAACAAGTCCACCACTCCTCGCTGCTCTGCCGGGGTCAGAGATCCCGTTAACCCAGACGGCTGTCCACCAGTACCCCGAGCAACAGGGGATGCCGGGGTCACTGGTACAGCTGGGGGATTCACAGCAGGGGAAGAAGGTACGGGAGAATTCTCCGAGGGTGCAACAACAGGCTGCGCCCTCTGTTCTAACATCTGCGTCAGCCGACCCATCGCCTCCTCCTGACGCCGAACAGCCTCGGACATCTGGGCCATCTGAGCTTGTAGCTCTGGCACCTCACTCTGCTGGCCCTGCCCGGACTCCTCCTGATCGGGCTCAGGGGAATCCGGCTGAGAACGCGTCAACATCCTACGTCGCGGAGGCATCCTACCACAAGAAATCACACTTAGTAACATAACCCCACACGACCAAATCTAGCGAAAGTCAAAGACATCCCCCTATTTCTGTGACTTTATGTTGTCTGCAGCCAACATAACCGTGCACCAGAAATTTGGGTATGTCGGTCCCTCTTCTCTCACTGGAAGAGTCAAACAATAAATTAACGACTTCCGCAAAATGTCTCGTCTCTCGCGCCCTATTATCTTAGGGTCTGTCAAAAGCCTAGGGTTTTCTAAGTCCCAACTGACCTATCCCTAAGCTCTGATACCAACTTAATCTGTCACGCCCCGGAACCCGGGCTCGCCAACAGATCCGCCGTGCACACGGGATTTCCCGAGTACACGAAGCGCTGGTAACCTGCTCAGATATCGGATGTACAATAAAAGAGCATAATACAGAGCTGAAATAGAAGAACCACATAGTATCTCATACTGGAACTAAAAATAAACTGTAATATGTACAATAATCTCCCAGCTCACCAAAATAGTACAACCCGCTGGCGAAAGCCAGACTCAAAATAAAAGGCGAATACCACAGTCTGAGTGAAGGGTACAGCATCTATCTACAGCTCTCAGTCTCCCAGGGGGTCTATCTATTCAGCGATCCCCTTACCTCGATCAGCTGCCGATGGCCTAGCAGCTCCCGCAGACGACTCTGCAAAATAAAGGAGAAGAAAGGGACAGAAAAATAATGGGGGTGAGAACTACCAGATAAACCAGCAGCCTCCCCTAGTGGGCAAAACCTCAACTCTGACGCACCCACTAGGACTACTAGAGGCAAAAGGGAAAAGGGGAAGTGGTAAGATACATAAGATGCTGAAACAGGTAAACTACCACTACTATGCTGTCAAACTGTATGTATGCATCAGGAATAGTATCTGTCCAAATAACCCAATCTAGATACCAGTAACAACTGGTGTTGCCTGCTCAGCGGAATCTGCTCACAAGGCTCGAAACCGCGGGATCGGCCCGCACGGCTCGCATCCCAAAACAAGTATCAGACCGGCACACAAGGCTGGGTCCGAAAAAGCACACCTCCGGAGTGGCACTCGAGGGGAGCGACCCACACGAGTAAAGTATCTCTATCATCAGTATCACAAGTATCTCTGTGGCACATATCTCAAAATAGCAGGACTGGATCATGACTATGATCAAAGTGGGAAAAACCATCCACTAAAGAAGCCTGATATCCAATCAGATGCGATAGTACTCAATAAGTGGGAAACACCATCCACTACAGAAACCCAATCCCCAGCCGATGCAAAAATAAACCAGACTCAACCCCAATCTGATGCAATGATAAACATCTGGTCGACCGCCTACTGTCCGCGGTCACCGTAATGCCCCACAAGTCCACAATCTAATGCAATCTCGGCTACACTATCCCAACCCTTGCTCATACTTGAGCAACCAGCATCTGGATGCAAAGGACAACAATGAAACATGTACAAATCCCAAGATGATAGTGTAGCAATGAAGAGTGGCTGACTAGATGCAATTGTATCATTAAAAAGCTGTACAAAGGTGACAAATATTTATTTTTAAAAGAAGATTGTTTTACTGGAAAAAGAGTTGTTTGCCTGCGAGATTATAGCCTTTGTTCCAATCACAATGTCTCAATATAAGTCATCATATAATCTGTGGGGTCATATTAAATTTTAGGAGAGTTTGTCCCAGCGGTTCTCATCAATTGTCACATTAGTTCGTCCTGTTAGTAGTCCTGTTAGTAGTCCTGTTAGTAGTCCTGTTAGTTGTCCCAATAGTTCTCATCAATTGTCATATTAGTTTGTCCCAATTGTTCTTATCAATTGTCATATTAGTTTGTCCCAATTGTTCTCATCAATTAAATTTTAGGGGAGTTCCAGTAATCCCAGTGAGCTTGTCAAAAATGAGGTAAGCAACAACCGCCCACCTCGAGCAGCTCAAACTACACCTCAGGTAGTTTCCTGGTTGTCCACAGTCCTCAAATCCTGCAAATCAACGCTCCCGGTATAAATACAAATCCCAAAAAGCACAATATTTGCTGTTTTTTAAACAGCACAGGAAAAGAGGAGTTTTTCACCTCTAAACAGTGCTCAGGAAAAATTCGGAAAAATTACAGTTGCGTTCCTCGCGAAGAGTAGATCAAAATCGACTCTTTGAACGCCTCGATCTGATGCTCCTACGCCAAGATAAAAATCGGAGAAGCTGACACTGTCCAGAAATTTCTACAGCAAAAAAGGGGGGTCAAAGAGGCCTCGGGAAACGTGCCAAAAGTACGAAATGGAGCAAAGTGATCAACACGGAAATCGAAGCCTTACCTCTTAGGAACGCGCTGTCGCAAAAATTGTCCAAAAATTCCTCCTGGTTAGCCCACAGGGAATTTTCGACGGAACTGTGACGGGAAATGGGCCGAAAAAGAAAACCGTCGCAGTGCGCCGTGTCGCATATAACTCACTAACTGTAACTCCAAAAATTCTAAAATCTGGAGGAGAGAGAGAGGAGAGAGAGAGGAAGAACTTTCCTATAGAGCTCAAATTTGGATTCTCTCTCTAAGGCCCGCAATTCGAGGTGGGAAATGAGGAGGGGTGGGGGGCTTCTTATATAGTGGGCCAAAGGGAATATTCCCACACGGGATCCGGATCCGAACAGGAAACACCGAAATGGGCCAACCAGAAAGCGCCACGTGTCCACAAAACAGCAAACAGCCTGTGCAGGCCCAATGAAAAATCGCCACGTGGCCACGTGGTGCACGTGGCCGGTCCGCGCTCCGGGTCTTCCGGAAGATGTCGGCCAATAGGGGAGCGCCACGTGTCACCTTCCCACGTGCTTCTAGAAGCCGGCCGGCCAATGGGGAAGCGCCACGTGGCAAGGGGGGTATTCGGTGCTCCCGGTGCACGCCAGGCCCATGGACCGCGCACCCGCGCTGCGCTCTGCCCTGCTCCGCCGCGCTCCGCCGCTGCGCCGCCGCCCGCCGGTCGCCGCCGCCTGCCGCCGGTTGCCGGAACAGTGATTCCGACGGCCGGAGTTACTGTTCCGGCGTGAACAGTAATTTTGCGCCGAAAAATTAAAGTAAATATACCGTTTCGATCGTTTTCGCGCGCTGAGTCCAAATACGACGTCCATTTCGCCAAATTCTCATCCGAAATTTTGCCGAAAGCTCCCGGAAAATTCCTTTTGCTCCGATTTTCGCGCAGAGTCTATATTAAATATCCAATTTCGATTCTATAAGCTCTGTTTCACCGAATAAGCTCCCTACAGTCACTGTTTAATATTGCACAGTTCCTGCGGGAGTCCGGATCATCACAGGTTGTCTGCTGGAGAATAAATCTCAACCCATATGTGACACTCCGGAGTATATTGCTCAGAAGGAGCGACCTCCACAAGCTGATCAGACTATGTGAGTATGATCCCGTCCTCCAGTTCAGAGGACTCAACAAATCACAACGACACTACCTAGAGAATCTACCATCCCCTACCATCCCTAGTGTCTACTCATCTAAGAGCTCTATAACAACACTAATGTAGCCAAAACCCTATATATACTAGATGCCATTCGATCTAGGTTATCATCACTAGATTCAGTTCAACCCTATATTGTCACATAGTTTTAACACTTGTTTTACTATGTTCCACACTAGCTTTTAATGTTAGGATTTTCATATATGTGGCCTAATTCATTATATTTAAATTTGAATTTACTATAGATAAGGTCAATCATAAAAGATATAGAATTACTTGATATGGTATATCTTATCCCTTTCCCATCCATTTAAATTAAATAGAATCCTGATCAGACTTTGATGGAAAGTTGATCCAGAATCTATATAAAGGGGTACTGGTCCTGCCACCTACTCGTGTGCATTATGGTAAGATTATCCATTAAATTCACACCATACGGGAGAGTGCTAGAGAAAGGAGGAGAAACCAGATTACCTAGTTCGGTCGGTATTGTTCGTATTGCAGCCGAATTTTTTGCTTTCGCTGTTTAATCAAGAATTTCTTCTCTATGACGCTCTATAAGTTATTTTACAGTTTTATTTATGATTCTGAATATTGGTATGTATTCGGTTTAATTTTATTATCATACCATATAAATTCTATCAATTGGTATCAAAGCCGGTTAGGTAAATTTAATATTATATGCTTTATTAAATTAAATTGAATAATGATAAATTTATTTTTTAAAACGAATTTTGGACTTTGGATCTATTTATATATTGTCAAGTTGCCACGTCGTACGATTTGTTCATGGCCATCTCGTTGTTCTTGATGCGCTTTATTTTTCTACTTTAACCATCAATATTTTTTTTAAAAAAAATTTGGATCTCGTTATTTCTTTGTTTCCTAATTTTGAAAAAGACATCATTAGGCCACTTGGTTTTGTTTATGTGTGACCTTACAGTATGACGCCCCTGCATCAGCATGGCTTGTTATTGTTTTGGGATTCTATGGGTTGTTTAGATGAAATCCAATTAATTGAAGAAGATAAATTTTTGGTTTGTGCCTCTTTTGGATCCGAGGCAATGTAATTCGTACGATTGTGGCTACCTTATTTTTATTATTATTATTTATTATTTATTGATTTTTAATATGTTATTACTTAAACTTATTTATCTGTTCCGAATTCATAAAAATTACTTCTAATTATTAAGTTTATTAATTCATCTTACTTCGATTCATGAATTAATAAAGTATTGTGAATATAAAGAATCCGTTCACATAAGGATTTAAATTTTGCATACAATATTAATTTATTATAAATTTATTTATCTGATATTTATGGTGAAATAAGGATATACATAAATTTTGTATTATGATTGTAATATTATATTTTAAATTATTGCATCTATACTTTTATATATCATAAAGTGTTTTTTTTTTTGATCAGACATATATAACATGAAAATTAAATAATCATAATTATCGTTAGATTATTTAAGTCTAGACGTTAAGTTAAATTATTTTATTATTTTGATTAGTTAGGTGCATGCCAAAGCGGCCCTAACTAAAGAATAATAAATTAATTTACTTTAAAGTAGCGTTCTTTTGGATTATTTTCATGTTAATTATATGGCACTTAGTCAAATTAATTTATTGTTTCAACTATTTGGGTGCAAACCAAAGCGGCCTCGTTCAGAAAAAATAGTGAATTAATCGCTTTAAAGAAGTGCATGTAGAAATTGCACCCTATTATTTTTGTTTAGTCTGATTCTAGACATAAAGGTATATGGGTGGTATAGGAGGATAATTTTCTTGTAACTCGTTTGGACAAATTTGCCTGGCCAAAGCTGATAATTTCTTTATATGGAAAGCTTGAAATTATCACGATCTATAGAAAGTCTAAATTAATTTTTGATAAAAAAATTGCATATTTATGCTCGTAACTCTGCTCCCAAAGGAGGTGTTATAATGTCATATAAAGTATATGCATAAAGAAAGAAAAAAAAAATTATACTCATAATTCTGCTCCCAAAGGAGGTATTGTGATGCCATATAAAGTATATTTTTCTAATTTTGGTGTGGAATATTATGATGTGATATTTTATTAATAAAACATGTATTTTATTTTTCAGCTATGACTTCATCCTTTGTTCCTATTAGTGATTCTGTTCCTATGCTTAATGGTTCTAATTACTCGGAGTGGAAAGAACAGATTATGCTTACATTAGGGTGTATGGATCTCGATTTGGCTCTAAGAGAAGAAAAATCTTTTCCTCTTACAGATCAAAGTACGCCAATCCAAACAGCATTTTTGGAAATGTGGGAGCGCTCTAATCGACTTAGTTTGATGCTGATGAAGGCGCGTGTCGGTAAAAACATTTGGAACTCAATTCCTGAATATAAGACAACTCGTGATTTCTTAAATGCTGTGGAGCAACAGTTTGTAAGCTCCAGTAAAGCTTTGGCGAGTACCCTAATGAATAAACTGTCTTCCATGAAGTACTCCGAAAAAGTCTCGATTCGCGAGCACATTATGGAAATGCGAGATATTGCAGCGCAGCTCACTGCACTTGAAGTAACCATCTCTGATTCATTCTTAGCGCACTTTATTTTGAACTCCTTACCATCTGAATATGGACCATTTCAGATCTCTTATAATGCATATAAAGATAAATGGTCAATTAATGAATTGTTGACTATATGTGTGCAAGAGGAAAGCAGATTGATGCAAGAGAAACAAAATACAGTTGACTTTATTTATCACAAGGGACAAATAAAGCGCTCTAAGAATGAAGCCACTATCTATACTGCTGAAGGAAATCCAACTAAAGTTAAATTTGTAGGAACATTTAGATTAGTTCTTTCTAGTGGTCAAGTTTTGGATTTAAGTGATACATTTTATGTTCCAAATTTTTCTAAGAATTTAATTTCTATTTCGAAACTTGTTGGTTTGGGATATAGTTTCAATTTTGATAATAAAATTTTTTCGTTATCCTACAAATCTGAGATAGTTGGCTCTGGTGTTTTGAAAAATAATCTATATAAAGTATTTTTAGATCATTCATATAGTGAAATCCTTCTTACCATGCATGAAAATGTAGGATCAAACGTGGCATTAACAATGAAAAATCATCCATGCTGTGGCATAGGAGGTTGGGACACATATCGAAACAGAGAATCCAAAGGTGCCAGAAAATGTGATGGAACATTAGAGCTGATTCATACGGATATATGCGAACCTCTTCCTCTTTTGTTTACTAGTCATAAATATTTTATCACATTTACTGATGACTATTCTCGATATGGCTATCTTTACTTGCTTAAAGAGAAATCTGAAGCATTAGATGCCTTTAAGGCATATAAGGCTGAAGTAGAGAATCAACTAGAGAGAAAGATAAAAATGGTCAGATCAGATAGGGGTGGTGAATATTTTGGTAGACAAACAGATAAAGGCCAAGTTCTTGGGACTTTTGCTAAATTTTTAGAGCAGTGCGTGATTGTTCCACAGTAGACCATGCCAGGCACACCTGATCAAAATGGTGTTGCTGAAAGGAGGAATCGCACATTAATTGATATGCTCAGGAGTATGATCAGTAATTCTACCCTTCTGATATCATTGTCGGGTGAGACACTCAAAACTGCCCTATATATTCTTAATCGGGACCCTACTAAGGCTGTCACTAAGACTCCTTTTGAGCTTTGGACAGGTAGGAAACCCAGTTTAAGACATTTTCATACATGGGGTTGTTAAACTGAGGTCAAATTGTATGACCCACAAATAAAGAAATTGGACCCTCGAACCATTTCAAGATATTTTATTGGTTATTTAGAAAGGTCCAAAGGGTATAAATTTTACTGTCCATCACTTCCTATAAAAATTGCAGAAACTAAAACGGCACGGTTTATTGAGGATGAAACAGTTTGTGGGAGCTCTGAATCTCGATTCGTTGAATTTGATGAAATTCAAGAGCATTTAGATTCTGTACAGAATATACCCATTATTGTTCCTAATAATTTGATGGTTCCAGTTCCAGTAGAACAACAAGTTATTTTGGAACCACAAAGTGAAGGTGAACCTATCATTGATAATCCACATCAAAATTTACAAGTGGATGATCAGATAGATTTAAGAAGATCCTCAAGACAGAGAAGACCAGCTATGTTTAGCGATTATATTGTCTATTTTTATGAGAATGGTCAGAACTTTGATGATCCTCTTAGTTTTTCCGAAGCCATAAATAGCAGTAATGCAACGGAATGGTACAATACCATGAAAAATGAGATTGAATCCATGAACCACAATAAGGTATGGGATCTTGTTGAGTTACCTATAAGAGTTAAACTTGTAGGATACAAGTGGGTTTATAAAATCAAATGGGGCTCCAAAGGTAACATAGAGAGATACAAGGCCCGTCTTATGGCAAAAGGGTTTACTCAGAAAGAAGGCATTGATTATAGAGAGACTTTCTCTCCGGTATCGAGAAAGTAATCTTTCCGTGTGATTATGGCTCTGATTGCTCATTACGATCTCGAGCTATACCAGAGGGATGTAAAAACTGCTTTTTTAAATAAGGATCTTCATGAAGAGGTATATATAAGTCAACCTGAAGGATTCACGCAAAAGAAAAATGAGCACTTGGTATGCAAATTAAAGAAATCAATATATGGACTAAAACAGGTCTCCCGATAATGGTACTTAAAGTTTAAACAAACCATTTTAACCTTTGGTTTTAAAGAAAACATTGTTGATCAATGTATATATCTGAAGGTTAGTGGGAGTTAAATAATTTTTTTAGTCCTTTATGTTAATGAAATTTTGCTTGCCAGTAATGATCTCGGACTATTGCATGACACTAAAGAATTTCTTTTCCAAAATTTTGAGATGAAAGATTTAGGTGAGGCCTTATATGTTCTTGGTATTGAAATTAAAAGGAGATAAACATAAAGGTTTACTCGGTCTATCTCAAAAGGCCTGCATAAAGAAAGTTTTAAAAAATTTTGAAATGCATAATTGTAAGCCGAGTGTTGCTCCCGTTCAGAAAGGGAATAACCTTAATGCTTTTCAGTGTCCCAAGAACCAATTAGAAATTGAACAGATAAAAAACATACCATATGCTTCTGCAGTTGATAGTTTTATGTATGCACAGACGTGCACACGTCCGGATATTGCTTTTGATGTTGGATTGCTTGGCAGGTATCAAAGTAATGCAGATATGGAGCATTGGAACACTGCTAAGAAAGTTATGAGGTATTTGAAGGGTACTTTAGATCATATGCTGATATACAGGAGATCATATCATTTGGAGCTGATCGGATATTCGGACTCTGATTTTGCGGGATGCCCAGATACCAGAAAGTCTACAACTGGGTATATTTTTCTGCTTGCTGGTGGAACGATTTCATGGAAGAGCAGCAAACAAAGTATTACTGCTCCTTCGACCATGGCTGCAGAATACATTGCATGTTATGAGACCACATCACATGCTATTTGGCTTAGAAATTTTATCACAGACTTAAAGATTGTGGACTCCATTGCTCGTCCAATAAAGATTTTATGTGATAGTTTAGTTGCAGTTTCCTTTGTCAATAACAACAAAATTACAACGGGGTGTAAACACTTGAACACCAAGTATTTTGTTGTGAGAGAGAAGATAGATGAAGGTTATGTTAGAATTGAATACATCAGTACCAAGTGTATGGTTGCAGACCCAATGACCAAGGGGCTAGCACGTGCGTCATATAAAGATCATGTTTGTAGCATGGGTTTGATTAGTTCTTTTGATGTATAAGATTATGACATTATTTTATTTTTTTTCAATAAAATTACAGTTTTGATGCAGCTGTATTGGACCGTTTAATAGACATAAAGTTTTGTCTGTTAACGAATGGACATATGATTTTTAGTTCATTCATAAAGTTGTGTCATATAAACTACTTGGCTAGGAGATGAAGATGATATGGTAATTATAGAAGGAAACTTTCAATATAGAGAGGTGGACCGCCATAGTTCCTATCATTGTAGTCTTTTAGTTTGAGTTAAGGATCAGGCGAGTTCTAAGGTATTTGACCATAAAGTTTCCAATAATTCGCAATAAAGTTTGGAGTATAGAAAATCAGTTCATGAAATATAATTAATATAAGCCAAGTGGGAGATTGTTAGGATTTCCATATATGTGGCCTAATTAATTATATTTAAATTTGGATTTACTATAGATAAGGTCAATCCTAAAAGATATAGAATTACTTGATATGGTATATCTTATTCCTTTCCTATCCATTTAAATTAAATAGAATCCTAATCAAACTTTTGATGAGAAGTTGATCTGGAATCTATATAAAGGGGTACTGGTCCTGCCACATACTCGTGTGCATTCTGGTAAGATTATCCATTAAATTCACACCATACGGGAGAGTGCTAGAGAAAGGAGGAGAAACCAGATTAGCTAGTTCGGTCGGTACTGTTCGTATTGCAACCGAATTTCTTGCTTCCGCTGTTTAATCAAGAATTTCTTCTCTATGACGCTCTGTAAGTTATTTTACAGTTTTATTTATGATCCTGAATATTGGTATGTATTCTATTTTATTTTATTATGATTCTGAATATTGGTATTATTCGGTTTTATTTTATTATCATACCATATAAATTTCATCATTTAATGCATCACTAGGGTTCTTGTTTTCGAATGATCCAATTCTCATGCCTTCCACCTTTGGATCTTTGGCTCATGTCACCCAATCTAGATTTGGAAACATGTTAGGAATCACGATCACACTTACAACACTAACCCCATATGCATCAACATGTATATATATATATATATATATATATATATATATATATATATATATATATATATAACACTATAGGCCCTATTATAGGAATATAGATATAGGAGGACATTCGTCCAATTCGTAAAGCACCACCTACCTCGAGTCGATGCCACACGCTGTAGGATTCGAGGAATTTGAGTTCCTACCACATCTCGGCCATCACACAAGGTAACGATGTAAAAACGGTGATTTTCGCCCGTTTTCGCCGATCGACTTCTGTAACGTCGTTGTCTACGAAATTAAACATGTTAGGCGAATTTTTAGGGTCCACGATTAGGAATTTACAAGATCAAAATAAATCAAAATCCAACATTTTTCAAAACCCCTTTTGAAAACCCTAAAATCTAATTTCTTGAATTAATCCATAAAAATCTCAAAAATTCTAGTTAGAATCTAGTTTAAAATCTTGTGAAGATCCAAACATCCTAATTTTAAAGGATTTAAGGTAAATCCTAACATAGAAATCTAAAAACCCACCTCACCCCCCAAAAGAAACGGGTTCCAAGGCTTCCTTCTTCTTCTCCTTTTTCTTTCTAAGCTTTTTTCCTCTCTAATCCAAGCTTGGAGGAGGTTCTAGATAGAGAAAGAAAAGAGTTAGTGTATGAGAGGGAGAGGAGGAGGGAAGTGTGTGTGTGTGTGTGTTTGTTTGTTTCGGTGAGAGTGAAACAAAGCAACGTGGGGTTAAAGCCCCCTCATTTCCATCTCTAAACCAGCCCAGACCTAGGCTGGTTCGGGTCCGATGGTCCGCGCACGAGGTTCGGACCTCCCCAAGGGTCCGACCCCCAAAAGTTTTTGGCCACACAATCCAGCAAGAAGAGTTGGACCGTCCCCAGGGAGTCCAGACTTCGCTGCCACGGTGTCTGAATCTCGACGAAAGGTTCGAACCCCGAAGGTAAAATCCTAACTTTAAAAAATTCTAAAATTGTATATCTTTATTCCTTGAAGTTCAAACTCTTTTCCAACTATTTTGAAACTCTTAGAACACTTTTCAAACATCGCCATGACCACTCCTAACTGAATTTTACCTAATTTAGTCAAAATTCAATATAGTGATATGAATTTCTCAAGTATTACAACTATCTAATCATTTAAAATTTTAATTTTACTATCGACATTTTGACTTCAAATTTTGAATACATTATTTATCTTTGCAAATTTAGTTATAATATTTTATATAATTCTTGCAACTATAAATTTTATTAACGTAATTAGTTTAAATTTTGAAGTTAAAGTACCGTTGACCGACACGCATCAAACAAATTGAAAAGATTGAGTGATAAAAACCAAAATTTTAAAATATTAGACAATCAATTCAAAATGGTGCATAATTCAGATAAATTCTGCACGCTTTTACCTATATGTTTTCACTCCAAGCATTGAAATTCTTTCTTGATGTGTATATCTAACAAGATTCAAATCACAATCACTTATTATATCTCAAAATAAAGAATATCAACCAATTACTGTAATCAGCTGTAATGTTATAGAGACATTTGATACTAGGTCCATATCAGGACAATTTAGGACCGCGCCAAGATGTTCACTGCTTTGATTGACTCTGTCGCGAATGCAAAGCAGAATTATTCCGTGCACAAAAAATTTCTTACTCATCAACCGTTTCTAACGCAAGTGACAAAAATTTTGATGGCTGATATTCGAGACCTAAATTCGAAGCCTAGTTGCTTTATATTTCTAGCTAAGTTTATTTAAAAAATAAACGAAGCGGATAGCATGCTACTCTTCTCTCTCTCTCAAAAAAAAAAAAAAAAAAAAAAAAAAAAAAAAAAAAAAAAAATCTTACTCACGAGTGTGTGCACAATTCCAACCAAAATATGGGTTAAAATGTAGGGATATCACCTGACCAATATAGAATAGCTCCTTAAACAAATATATATGTTTTTTATTGGGAACAATTTTAGCTTTCAATTTTTTGAAACTAAGTAATTATAATCAAATAAATTAAAAAAAATTATTAAACTAATTGATATTTCTGTCAAATTTGATATTTTAGGCAACTTTCTTGCGAAAAAATTAAAATTAATTAACTTTCAATAGCTAATTATGCTGTGCTTCCCCATCTAACATTCCTGAAAAATAGTGGGACGAGAAACTTATAAATATTTTTCAGTTGGTATAATAAGCCAACGAGAGTAAATTGCACAGATAAATTAACAGAAATTATTATTTTTATTCATAATGAAACGCGTTGAAAAATAAAAATAAAGTAAAATATAATTTCATGTCTTATTTTCCAACCAAACGAAACATATTTCTAACTACTCACTTAATCCTTGAGGTCTTGTTTGGATTCGGTATAGTAGCGGGAATAGGAGAGATATTCTTCTTATTCTTTCAAACGTACCAGGAATCAACCGGTATAATTTGTTCCAGTACAACTAGAATAAGTAAGATTTACTGTTCTCCCTCTTTCCAACCACCCTCTTACTTTTTTCTTAAATATCCTTCCATGTCTACCAAGTCACCATCTCTCACCTCATTATTACATAATAAAGTTTGAGGGCAAAAAAGTAATTTACCCTAATTAAAACTCTTTATTTATCTTCCTCATACCAAACACAAAATCTCTTATCCTTAAAACCATCCCAAACATTTTTTTACACTAGTTCAATACTTCATACTTATCTCTGAAATAATTAGTTCTGTCTTATCCTGTTATCAAACGGCTCTGAAGCTTCTTCCAACAAGAGTGCTCCCAAGAAAGAAATTTCATTTTTCCTCCAAAACAGCGTGCACAATCCCTCACTTAATGAGAAATGCTAGGTGTACACCCCTAAGGAGTTGTATATCCTACACCCCCACCCGTTTAAGGGTGGGGGTGGCTTTTAGGGGTCACCTCAAGTGACCCCTCATCACACCCCCACTCTTAGATGGGTGGGGGTGTGAGATGTACACCCCGGATGTACACTTATACATTCCCTTCAAAATTAAGGTTATGCAGAATTTGAACTTTGCATCACCAAAGTTTCAGCTCATGTTTCAAAACTAACTCTTGTATTTCGAAATCTGATACTTGAGGCTGAATTTTTTTTTATTTTCTATCTTTTGAATTTTAGGATACTACTACAAATTAAGCAACTTTCTGGCAAAGAAAACAAAATTAATTAATTATTAATAACTATTTGTGCATAAAAATTAATAAAATATTTAATTAAAGTCAGTATAAAAACTCAAATATATAATAGTCCCTCAACTTTCATTTTTCTAGTTAATCCACTCTAGTTAATTACATTATAGACTTAATATTTTTCACGTATTAAAGTTAGGAGATTTACGTCGAATTGGTCTATAGTTGAGAAGTTTTCATATATTTTTTAATATTTTAAAAATCGAGTCGAATAGTAATTCGAAAGTATTACTAGGTCAAAACTAATTACTGATTCAACCGGTAATACGATGTAATAAATATTTAATTATTTTTTATAATAAAATATATAAAATTTGTAAAGATTAATTGTAAATAAAATAAAAATAATATATTAATTTGTTCAGAATCGAATCAATCGACTTGTTGGGTGATTGAATCACTGATAAAAAACAAACGGTGCTAAAGAAATAATTGAACCAATTTTTCGCTTATTCAATCCAAACAATTTGAATCAAATTATTTTATTAACTGGGTCAAAGTTCAACCAGTGGAACCGAAAGATACGATCCGAAATTTAAAACATTCACACGTTTACCACCCGATATTTAGAAACTGGAACAATCTAACCTGTGTTAATGAGTGAAGTACATAAAAATATTAAAAAATAATAATAATAATAATAATAATAAAAGGTGTACCCTTCACTTCGCTTCAAAAAAAAAAAAAAAAAAAAAAAAAAATGAAAATTGGTAACTAACACGTGGGCCCCACACACGTGGATTGTCTCCGACACGACCATAACGATGCCCCTCCTTCCCAGCATGTGACGTGTAACGGTTACGCCGAACCACTTTTATTTATCACACACACAACCCAAAAAAAAAAAAAAAAAAAAAACACAACGGCCAATAGCACGTCCGTACTTTACGGGCCGTTGGATTGAAATGAATTTGAAATGGTGGCGCATCGAACACACCACGCCTTTTTATTACATTTATTATTTATTATCAAATTATTATTTAAAATAATTTATTACCTTTTTTTTTTAAGAAAAAAAAAAAAAAAAAAAAAAAAAAGTGAGGGAGATTGGGAACGAGTGGTTGAGCACAACTCAGCCACATAAATAGGAAAGAGAGCGGAAGCACGGTCGCATACGCCTCTCTGACCACATATACTATTGCATGGACCTGGTGTATAATTAATACATAAGACTTATATTTTTATCTTAGATCACAAATTCCATAAAATAGTGGTGCACGAAGTGTAATGTTTACACCGGATGTACGTAAACATTTCAAATTTCTCGCCTCGGACTCTGTGCTCGCTCTCTCTCTGTCTCCACCTCAACTAGCCGTTGAATAATATTATTAATCCAGTTGTATTTTGTTTTTATTATTATATCATTTTCTTTTGTTTATTTATTTATTTTATTTTATTTAAAAGAAAAACAGAGCGAGGTGCCAACAACGTGAATAAATAAAAAAAAGAAATGAGCGATACTGTAACCTTGTACTTATGTGTATTTATATAAATGTCCCACACGAGGAGAATAAAAATAAGTTAGTCCTTTTTTTTTTTTATTGGAAAAAGCTAACTATACACGGAGTGTATATATTACATCCCATTCATTCAAAAATAAGATAAATTCTATCCATCACTTAATGTGATGGGTGAAGAAGTCTCCCACCTTTGGATGGGTGGGGTGTACATCTTTCAATTTAACTGTGTTATAATTTAATTAAATAAGTGCAATTTATAAAATATATTATTACCGTACAGACCACAATCCAAAATAATCATTTGAAGGGATGACTCTAAGTCCAAGAACGCATGGATAGGGATCTAGCTTGCGACTCTCTTACCTTGATCAAGAATGGTTGTCGTCGACGGAACAGGTGCAGAAATCTCTGCAAAAAGGTTGCCAACAATAGGTGTGAGAACTATATAAACCAAATAGTCCTCAGTGGGTACCGTCACCAAGACCAACGATCAACCTACCAAGTCTACTAGAAGCATAAATAACTCAACTACAAAATAATAGGAAAGAAAAAAACTAAAATAGAAACTACAACTATCATACCTCTAACTACAATGCTTAAGGAAAACAACAGGAGTAACCATATGCATCTACAGACTCTCAAGATCGCCAAGGTCTACCCAATCTCACTGATTGCCATATCGGATCCAGTCAAACCTGCACCCACCTACTACCATTACATCCACGGAGAATTGGAATTACGTAGGATGCCCAACTGGGCTACATCGATGTCACAAAGAAAAATAGCCCAGTTTTAGAGCGGCACTCGAGATGAGCAACCCCACCAAGGAAAGTTGCGCATTTTAGTCGAGCTCAATATGGTTCATGCAGGCTATAGTTCAAATCACAGGATCAGTAAGATCCACAACTAGCTCAAACATATGTTCAACACAAATTAGAGAACGGTTCCCCACAATTATTCTAATAGTCAAATACCACCTGACTTGACTCGGCTCGTAGCTATGCCACTCAATCAACCGCTGGCCCAAGATAACTCGGCTCGGCTCCCCAGCACGAGCTATACAGGTCAACCGACTGTCACTCACAGTCTCGGCTCGGCTCCTAGCACGAGCACAACCGGACCAACTGACTGTCACCCACAGCTTCGGTTCGGCTCTCAGCACGAGCACAACCAAGTCCTACACTACTATACACAAACAACTATCAGATATGAAAATAAGAGAAGATAATATGGTCGATAGTGTAAACTGTAAACATATGTAGTTCAAATTCCCTAGCACATATTAGCATATTAAGGGAGTAACATCAACACCCATATCATACAATCCACATGATATCACAAAAAAAACTATCAATAAGGTGCATGCTGGCAAAACTAGACGTAGAGGGGATCTCATCAGTTTCGGTCAACATTAACCTACCTGGAAAGCTAGTCCAACGACGGCAACAAGTCAGTGCAAGGCAGATCTTCAGACTTAGCCTCGGCTCAGGCACTCACTTGGCTTCACAGTCAACACCACCAAGATTGCTAGAGAAAGGTGCTCTCCACTCCACTCAGTTCAACCACGTCCCTCTACTGTCAGTTCAACCGCACCATAGTCCAAATCTCCAAAACTCGAGATCTTCCCAAAACCAGAAAAGAGAGAAAAAATCCACAAATCCAAAGCTCAGATCAACCAATCGAGAGGTGGGCTGCTCAAAGCCCAAGCAAAACTCCAAAGTAGAGCTCACCAGGCTTGGATGGAAGGAAGAAGGTCCAAACCTAAATCCTGGTTCAAGCTCATGCCTGGTTAAAGCCCTCTTCCTTCTCAGTTGCACCACCAGCAACACTCCGCCACAAGAAGAAAGAGATAAAGGATGAAGAATATCCAAAAACTTCTTGGGGAAAAAGGCTATCCCTCAAATGTAGGGGTGCTATTAATATACATTACTTGGGAGCAAAAGTCAAAGCTCCGCCGACTTCCCAATTGCCACCGTGACACTGGTCAGTTTCCAAACAGTTCCCTAGAACTCACTCATCCTCTGGCACAAGTAAGCAACAGGCATAAATTCCCAACAATCTCCTGCCCACATCGGCTGCCACCATAGTCCCTCGGCCGTCGTCGCTACAGTGAACTCTCGGTTGATCACCCCTTCAGCACGCTCTGCTCAACTCACCATCCAAAACTACCTCACATTCGACTATCCATGCTACAGTAATCTCTCAGCTCGGCTTATACACTCTCAGTCTACATTCCGCCGAAACTGAGTCACTCGGTTCAACATCCTGACAGTCAAATGCAAGACCCAAAACAAATCCACTATCGATAGTCGAAGCGCAACTCCCCTCGGCTGTCGGGGTTTCAACGATGCTCGGTTGTCCATCTCAGCATATGACTCCAGAGTCCAAATCCACTCCAGCTGGCTCTCGGCTGGGTTCCTCCACATGCATTGGTTGATCTCACTCGGCTGGTCACCAAAACCCCGGTTTACTACAGGCTCGCAGTGAGAAGAAGAGTTCCTACGCCGATGTCAAAAATCGAGAGTCGCACTATAGCAAACAAGCTCGATTCGAGGTCAGGAATATCACCAAGCAGGGGTGATCTCTTACTTTGTCTATTGAACTTAGAATTTAATTTTGTATTCTTAGTCTCTATTACTAATAGGTGATGAGCAGAGAGATTAGAAGTGTAATGTAAAACTCTCTGAGCTGTGAGGTTAGAACCCATAGGGGTTTGGGGACCAAAGGGTCTATTGTGTATATATTGCGGACATCAAGGTAGAACTGAGATGAGTTATGGAAACCGCTAGAGCGGTTGAGTGATAGAAGTTTTGATGTTTAGAATCGGACTTAGGCATAGCCTAAGGAAAAGTCTAGAGAAGAGAACTCTAAAGTGCATTTGAGCTAGATCGCTAGCCAAATGGGCTGTCCAGGCGAGTGAGCGCCAACTGACTGAGGAGTAGTTCGAATATTTTTACTCTCAAAGAGATAGGTGTACAAGACAACGATAGGAAGGTAGTACGATCATTCATCGGCTCCCCATGTGGATTTGTGGGTATAGCCAACCGGAGAGTAGTTGATCACCCTCGGCAGTCCTAACGCCGCACAGAATGTAGGTATAGTCCACCGGAGAGTAGTTCGATCACTCTCGTCTCTCTTGGTGGCATGTTGTTTAACCATGGGGTAGAGTAGTTTGATCTCTTTCGGCCCTCCACTTAGCACCCATGGACTAATCAGGTAGAGAGTAGTTCGATCATCCCTCGACTCTCCAAGCAATGTATGTACCGGGCAGTCGATGGGAGAGTTGTCTGATCATTTCTCGACCTCCACTCAGTGTTCGTATAGGTCAAGCGATCGGGACAAGTGAGACCCCATTCAGTTTTTTAGGATGTTAGTATTGCGCTCGGTAGATCCAAGGGCTACACCAGATTGAGTTGAGTCTATGGTATTTGGCTAAGTAAGGCATTTGGGTGTCATGGCCTTTTACTACTATCATAAGTTAAGTAATTCTTATCTTATCTGTTTTTATTAATGCCTTCTGTAAACCAAGTGTAAAATATTCTTTCTCAGTGGTTGTACCCATTGAAAACTTTCGATAGTTCTCACTTTTTTTTGGTTTACTCTTTTTTAGATACAAGTATCGCCGGTGAGGCCCGACACCGCGATAAGGGCCCGACACCGC
This sequence comes from Tillandsia leiboldiana, assembly GCA_029204045.2. NCBI lineage: Eukaryota > Viridiplantae > Streptophyta > Magnoliopsida > Poales > Bromeliaceae > Tillandsia > Tillandsia leiboldiana. The sequence continues at coordinate 33,010,801 of CM055072.1, read as the reverse complement.
GATAAGGGCATAACAGACCAGACGAGCTAACGAGTCTAGTAGTACCATCCTTAGTATTTTGTTATGTATAGATGACAGATTAATACATTCGGGAGCTGAGAGTTGAATTGCAAAATTTTTGTATTGAATTGAATGGGAGATATAATATTTTTGTACTAAACCATGGTTATTTAATAAAGGAATTTTTATTCGGTTGATTGATTGTATCCCATAACATATTATGATATTATGGATATCCTTTCACTTCTAACTAAGGTAGGTAGATGTAAAGGCCCGTTCCGTTAGTGTTAAGAAGGGCTTGCTCATTCGGTGGGGTCTTCGTACGCGCCTGAGCCGACCATATCGGCAGTTCAGGGGCATGACAGATCTAGAGTGGTATTAGAGCCTAGGAAGAGTCCTAGGTGGTTAGCGTAAACCTAAAATGAGCCCTAGGAGGACCTTAAAAATTAAGATCGTTAGTATTATGTGAACTTTGGCGAAAGAAAGAAATTGGGTCTGGAGGTGTTCCCAAACCGAATGTTAGGAGCCGATTGAGAGAACTGAACTTTCACTCTTCGGACAGTTAAGTTAGCAGCCAACAACGTAATTTTCATCTGATTGGGTCTTTTCCTGATTTTTGAGTCTTGTGACGATAAGTCGAGTCATAGATTTTAGTTAATGTTTACTAGCGTTATTTTGTGCAGCATAGAAATGGCACCATGAGTGTCACGCCCCGGGGCGATACTGCGCCCCGGCTCGCCAACAGATCCGCCGCCCGTACGGGAAGCCCCGTATAGGCGTAGCGACTAACCTGCAAAGAAACATCTACACTAGCAGATATCAGAGCTGAAAGAGAAAAGCTGGAAAGAAATACATAAAATAAGACTACAACTTTTAAATATACAGACCATCCTCACCGAAAAACAGGAGTCTCTCATAAAAGCAGGAAAGGAAGGTACAACTCAAAACCTCACTACAAAAGTCACTCGACATAACACACACCAAAATGGAACTGGGGTACATCTACTCACACACACAGAAGACGACAGGAGGGGATCTATCTCGCGACGCCCTTACCTCGGTCAGAAGGAGCTGGATCAGCAACAGGAGCTGCAGGAACTGGAGCAGAAGTCCCTGGGGAGAAAACACCACGACGGGTGTGAGAACTACATCCCACAGTAGTTCTCAGTGGGTGCCGCCAACAAGCCCGACGGTCTGCCCACAAGTCTACCAGAGGCAAAAGTAACATATGCAGTGCTATAAGGAGAGCTAGGAAAGGTAACTCTACAGCTACAATGCCTCTATCTAGATGCTCAACAGTGGAACAGAAAGAACATAATGCCACAACTAACTCTCATCCCTGATCACCCAATCAAAACTGACTGCCACAACGGGTCCAGTCAAACCTGCGCCAACCTACTGCCGTTACGTCCCGGAGGAGCGGACTTACGTAGGGCGTCCGTGGCTGCCAACGAAAGCACAGCCAGAGGGACCACTGCGACGACAAGTCGCTAAAGAACATCTCAAACTCACACCGGTACACAACCCGGTCTCGCCTACTCCGGAGTGGCCCTCGAGGGGAGCGACCCGCTCGAGTCAAAGTAACCCATAAGTATCACTGTATAGTATCACTGTAAAGCTCAAATGTGGCTCATGCAGGCTATGATCCAATCTTCGATCAATAAGATCGACTACCAAACAAATCACTGTCTCACACACTAGCTGGAATCTACACAGCTGAAACCCACTGTCTCTCTGACAGTTTCCAAGAACCCAGATCTACCATCACTATCACTCTCCCAAAGAAATCAAATCTACAGACTGCTATCAACTCCACTCGGTCCCCAGACACGAGTGCAAATGCATCCCACAACCGACCGACCTCTCGGCCCACAACTCGGGCGAGGAAAAGCTAAGTCCAAGGTGAAATAAAGTATCGTGATGTGGAATGTCTAGAGCAATAAAAACCTAGCCCAAGTTGGAGTTTTTCTACAGACTGGCTGAACATGATACATATGACAGGGGTGCTAGGTCAAATTCCAAGATTTCATTACTTAACATAGTGCCGGAATCAAAAGATTCAACAACTGATATACAAGATACAACATACAGTTTTACACATGCTAATACTCCAATTTCTAACATGCATGATCCTACACACATAGAATTAGTACACAGTCCAGAGTTCTTGGAAGCAAGGTCACCCACCTGAAAGTGCTAACTGTCCAAAATGGCACAGCTGAGAAAGCCCACAACTGTCAAATCACAAATCCCACCAAGCCAACATCACGGTAGAAGTGCTCACAAACTCCTGGGTACAAACATACACCAAAATTACACTTTAATTCACACAAATTCCACATTCCCCAAAATCTGTGGTGAACAGTCCCACTAACACGAAATTTTCACCTGAAAAACTTCCTCCAAAAATTCCAATAAAAATATGACGGCGATCCTCGCGAAGAGTAGATGTCGATAGAGTCCTGAAACGTCGAATTCCGATGTCCGGATGAGGAGATAAAAATCCGACAAGTAGGTGCTGTCCAAATCAACCAACAGTCGCAAAGGGGGTTAAAAATGTACCCAGAACCCCAAGAAAAGCTCGGATCCAGAAAAAGTGTCCAACACGAAAAATATAGATTTACCTCTTACGAAACCGTCACCGCAGAAATCGTCCAAAAATAATGTCGGGGTAGCCCGGTAGACCTCCCGGACTAAACTGCGACGGAAATGGGCCTCCAACAGTAGATCGTCGCTCCGCACCCCGATGCAGAAGTCGCCGTCGTCGCGGCCTCCAAAAATCCTGAGCTTCCGCCAAAAGGTGCACAAGAGGGAGAGAAACAACTTTGGTGAAGGGCTCCAAGTGAAAAGCTTTCGGGAAAAGCTTCAAAACGAGGCCCCTTGAGGCCTTTTTATAGGCCTCACCCGAAACAGCCCGGAAAAACAAGTCAATGGGCTTTGGGCCCAAAATTTCGGGCGCCCGGAACATTCGGGCGGCTACAGTGTTGGGCCGGGCCCAACACTGTTCACGCCCGAATCCACCAGGAGCCGCCACGTGGCCCGCCGAACAGCAAACAGCTGTTCGGCCCACCCGCTGGCTGCCACGTGGCCCGCCCCCGCACAGTGAGGCGGTTGGCGCCCGCCAATCAGCGGGCGACACGTGTCCACCCCGGTTGACCCGCTGACCGGTCGGCGGCCGCGCCGGGCGCGCGGCATGGCCCCGACGTGGGCACGCGCCCCGAGGCACCGACCCCGACTCCGTGCGCCGCGCACGGTGCGCCCGCGAACCAGAGGGCGACACGCGTCCCCTACACCCGGTCCACGCATTCAACAGGAATTCAGTGGACCGCGCCGCATGCACCGACCAACCGGAGGCTGCCACGTGGCCCCGCATTGGTCCATGCACCGCCGCGCTCACCCGGTAGACCGCGCGCCTTGCGCCCGCCAATCAGGCGGTGCCACGTGTCCATGCGCCGGGTCTGTGCACCCCGCCGCGCAGCTCTGTGGACCGCGCATCCTGAACCGGCCAATGACAGGCCGCCACGTGGCATCCCGGCAGTCTACGGCCCCTCCCATGCACCATTTTCCACTGAAAACTTCCGGGAGTCCGTTTTTGGGCATCCGGACTCAGAAATAAACAAGCAAATAGCCGTTTTCAAGCGTTTTTCCGTGCTGAATCCATTTCCGACCTCTGTTGGGCCTAATTCTTTTCCGAAATTTCGGCAAACTCAGCCGAAGGCCTACACAGCTAATAATAACACACAGGGTCCATCTGTGGCATCCCATTGACGCACCATGGGCCAGATACACCAACGCTAGGTGCTCTAACAGTGGATTCATCGGAAGAACGCTGCATGGGAATTTGGGCCACTACAATGAGGACAACCACGAAAGAACCTCCAGCTGGTGCAAATGAATGACATGAGTTGTGCGACCAGATGGCTACACTCATTGGCGTATCTCAGCGTTAAGAGGAGGCGTCACGACGACAAGAGGAGCAAATCCAAAGGCTCCATGATATGTTTGCACTGCAAGCAAAGGCCCTATAGATGACGCAGGAACCCACAGAGTCACCTCTCCTGAGGGCGACCACAGAAGGCATCGCAGTGGTAGCTGAGCACATTTCAGCGTGCCCTGTACTATTGAGGGCAAGTCAGGGAATGCCTCGAAGAATAGAGTCTGATGTATCAGCGGCTGAGTATGAGGCCCAAAAGGGGGAATAAGACCGGGCGATAGAGGGCCTCGCCAACTTTAAGAAGTTCAACCTGCTAATTTTTAGCGGTGAAGGTGCGGACCTGAGTATAAGTAGGAGTTCTCCTGTATTGTATGATGTATTCCTTCGTCGTGCGCAGTGAGGTGGACAAGGCTCGTTGCTTCGAGCGGGGCCTTCAGCTGATTATATATTCCAAGATCCAACTGTTCAACATCCAAAACTATCGAGAGATTGTGGATTGCTCCCGATTAGTCTAGCGAGAAGAAGTTGATGTACGCTGGGAACGAGAGTCGTTTGATAAAGAAAAGGATAAGGAGAAGAAGTGGCCCTCAGGCGGGGGCCAATCAAGCACCAAGCGACCTCCTGAGTATCCGCGTCTATTGTCTTTTTTTCGGGGATCCTACAGCTCCCAACCCTATGAGCAGTGTGTGATATGTGGTAGAGGACACCATGCTAGTCAATGCGAGAAGCGTAAGGGACAATGCTACAGATGTGGCCGACCGGGTCATATAGCGGCCGACTGCTATCGAGGCGCTTCGCCGACACCATCTTCGACTTCTGCCCCCTCAGCACCAAGGCAATATTTGGGGATGCCTCCAACAAGTCCATCAACCGGGCGACCCGTTATGTCAAGGCAACTGATGTTTTCCAGCTATTGTGCTTGTAAAAGCGCCAAACAATTGGTGCTTGTAAATTTTCTACCGTTAAATCTATTTTTTCGACTAATTTCAACTTTTAGATCAAGCAATTCCACAAACCGCCCACTAAACCCAAGGGGCCCACCATCATCTTAACCACACATTCTTTCATCCAATAGATGAAACCAACCAACAGGCACCAATACTTGATACTTTTACAAGCATAGGAGCTCAATTATATATATATATATATATATATATATATATATATATATATATATATATATATATATATATATATATATATATATATATATATATATAGTCCGGCTGGGATAGTATCGATAACATCAAGCAAATGGTGCTACCAAATTTCTTACCCTTGGATGAAAGGATGTGCAGTTGGGATTATAATGGTCCCCTAGAATTTTTACTATTCAACTAACCACTCACTAAACTCTAGGAGACTACAATCATCCTAACTGCACATCCTTTAATCTAAGGGCTAAAAAATTGGTAGTACCAATAACTTGACGCTATCGATAGTATTCCAGCCTGGTTATATATATATATATATATATATATATATATATATATATATATATATATATATATATATATATATATATATATATATATATATATATATATATATATATATATATAGATAGATAGATAGATAGAGAGAGAGAGAGAGAGTCTGGCTACTATAATATCGATAGCATCAAGCATTTGGTGCTGTCTTGTTTTTCACTATTAGATCAATCCCTTTGATCGTTTCCACCTGTTAGATCATACTATTTTTTCAACCACCCATTAAACCTTAGGGGCCCACTATCATCCCAACCACACATCTCTTAATCCAAGAATCAAAAACTTAATAGCAACAATAACTTGGTGCTATTAATAGCATAGTAGCATATATATATATATATATATATATATATATATATATATATATATATATATATATATATATATATATATATATATATATATATATATATATATATATATATAAAGTCCGACTATGGTACTTGTAAAAGTACAAATCATTTTGTACTTGTAAATTTTTCATCGTTAGATCTATCCCATAAATTAATTTCACCCGTTAGATCATACGATTCCACCAACTGCCCATTAAATCTTAGGGGCCTATTATCATTCTATCCACCTATCTTTTCATCCAAGGATCAAAAACTCACAAGCACCAAGGACTTAATACTTTTAAAAGCATAAAAACTCAACTCTCTCTTTCTCTCCCTCTCTCTCTCTCTCTCTCTCTCTCTGTGTGTGTGTGTGTGTGTGTGTGTGTGTGTGTGTGTGTGTGTGTGTATATATAGTCTGGCTACTATGCTTATACAAGCACCAATCAATTGACGCTTGTAAGTTTTCTATCATTAGATCTACTATTTTGACTAATTTTATTCTTTAGATCATTCTATTTCACCAACCACTCACTTAACCCAAGAGGCCCACTATCATTCTAACCACATCTTTTTTCATCCAAAGGCTAAAACCTATAAGCACTAATAACTTGGTATTTTTAAAAGTATAGGAGCTCAATTATATATATATATATATATATATATATATATATATATATATATATATAGGACTTGTGTGCTTTTAGTAGCACGGATGCTTCTGTGCTCCCAAGTTGTTTTCGATATTGGGACTTTCGAATGGACGATCGGCTCCGTTAGACTTAATTTATAATATTTAAAATATCTAGAAAATAAATTTTGTGATTTTTCGAAATCATTTAGCTAGTAATCGAAATGGCTCAATATCAACGACTGAAAATAAAAATTTCACACAATGTGATGATATGATACTAAAATTTTAAATTAAAGATATTGATTTTGTTTTATATAGTATAAATTTTTTTAAAAAAAAATTTACGTGATTTGAATATTTCTATATCGTTAAACTTGCAAACGGCCCACCACAACCATTAAAATTATTAATTCCGAGCTTCTTTGATCACTAGGCAAATGATATTAAAATATTATGAAATTTATTTTTTAGGCTTTTTAAATTCTCTAGATCAAATTTAACGGAACCGTTCATCAATCCGAAAGTCCTAACATTGAAAATAACTTGGGAGCTTGGAGCCTCGGTGTTTCTAAAAGCACACAAGCTCATATACTTTCAAAAGTGCAAACTCACTAATCTTTGTAAATTTTTTACTATAGAATTTATATTGGGATCCGTATTATTGTAAGGGTAATTAAGGAGAGAGAGAGAAAGTTCGATTACATAAATTCCAATACAAATTATATGGTAAAAAATTTATAAGTAAGGATGAGTTTGTATTTTTAATAGTAGAGCTTATATACTTTCAAAAGTACAATCTCATTCATATTTGTGAATTTTTTATTATAGAATTTGTATTGGGATCCGTATTATTGTAAAGGTAATGAAGGAGAGAGAGAAAGTATAATTACATAAATCCCAATAAAAATTTTATAGTAAAAACTTTATAAGTATGGATAAGTTTGTACATTTGAAAGTATATATAAGCTCTACTCTCCTTTTCTCTCTTTCTCTCTCTCTCTCTCTCTCTCTCTATATATATATATATATATATATATAGTGAGTACAACTTATTTGCTTTCAAAAGCACAAGACAAATCATGCTTGTGAATTTTTTACCATTGGATTTGTATTGAAATTTGTATTTTCTAATTTATCTTTCTCTCTCTTTAGTTGACTTTACAAAAGTACTAATTTCAATACAAATTCAATAGTAAAATTTCACAAGCACGATTCGGCTTTTACTTTTAAAAATATATAAACTCTACTATATATATATATATATATATATATATATATATATATATATATATATATATATATATATATATATATATATATATATATATATATATAGTAGAGCTTATATATATACTTTTAAAAGTTTAAGCTCAAATATATTTGTGAATTTTTTATCATTGAATTTGTATTGAGATCCGTGCTACTGTACTTTCTCTTTCTCTCTCTTTAGTTGACTTTACAATAGCACAAATCCCAATATAAATTTAATGGTACAAAATTTACAAGCATATTTGGACTTATACTTTTAAAAGTATATAAGCTCTATACATATATATAGAGCTTATTAGTAAAAAATTTCAATACAAATTCAATGGTAAAAAATTCACAAGTATGGATGGGCTTGTAAATTTTAAAAACATATTAGCTCTAAGGGTAGAAAACTTGATAGTAGCAATAACTTGGTACTATTAATAGTATAGTAGCTGTATGTATATATATATATATATATATATATATATATATATATATATATATATATATATATATCTTATATGCTTTTAGAAGCGAAAAATGCTAAAGTGTACATCCCTTGTGGGGTGTACATCATACACCCCATCCATCCAATAGGTGGGGTGTGGTGAGGGGTCACTTCACAATTTGTGAAGTGATTCTCTACCCTTAGATGGGTGAGTGTAGGATGTACATCTTCTTTAGGATGTACATGTTTGGAATGTACATGTAGCATTGCTCATAATTTGACTTGTACTTTTAAAAATATATATGCTCTACTATATATATATATATATATATATATATATATATATATATATATATATATATATATATATATATATATATATATATATATATATATATATATATATAGTATTGGAATGTATAAACGATAGACAATACTACCGGTACGAAAGAGGTAAGGAGTGTATATTTTAGACCTGTACACATTATAATAGCAAAATCATTGACTTCCAAACAAAATAAATTGTATTTAAATTTTAACTTAACTAAAAATTATTCTTAATTCAAAAAATACAAAATCCCGCATCTTTGGGGGGCACATGCTTAAAATAGATAGTGTCTGCAGGGGCATATCTGTAAATTCACTTTAACACGTATTCCAATGAGAATTTTTTAAGTCATCATCATTACCGCGCCTGCCCCATCCCCTTTCGATGGCCTCACGAGTCACGCCCCCTTTTGTTTCTTTCCTTTATTTTATTTATTTATTTATTTTTAAATTATTTTATTATTATTATTATTTTATTTCTTTATTTATTTATTTATTTTATTAGCTGTATTGTTCCCTTTTTTTCCTTTATAAAACCCCCTCCACCCTTTTTTCTCTTCCTCTCCTTCCTCTACTCCCTTTTTTGTTTTTTGTTTTTTTTTTTTTCCCTTCTCCTTCAACGTTCTCTAATTTTTGCTTCTATTTTGAGAGGCTACTAATTTAGGTAATTAATTTTTATTCTTCCTTTTTTTTCATTTGTTCTCTGTTTATTTTAATTTTTCTCTATCTTTGTGGTTTTTCGCAAACTACTGCTGCAAAACTTGTGCCCAAAATCCCTTATTTTTTCTCTCTTTTTTTTTTTTGTGAAGTATCTATATTCCAAGATCCAAATTTTGTTGTATTTTTGTTTTCGGTCCCTTCAAAGAACATTTATTTATTTTTCATATATTTAGTACAAAAATTATACCCAAATTTCATATATATATTTTTTTTTTGAAGCATCCATGTTTCAAAATCCAATTTTTTAGCCTAATATTTATTTATTTATTTATTTATTTATTTATTTATTTCCTGTGATTTATTTTTCAGGTCTCGTAATTGAAATATTAAAAAGGGGAAAGAAAAAAAAAAATGAACCGGTGCGCGAAGCAGCAAAGCGCGTTCGCCGCATGGGAGCAGGTGATGCGGGGCCCGCTCGCCGGTTCGGACCGGAAAAACAACCCGGTCTACTGCCCCAAGCCGCGCCGGTTTGGTCCGGTTCACGCCGCCGACCCGGTTCGCCCGGTCCGGTTGTACACCAAGTATCAACCCGAGATCTACGACTCTAGAGCCGGGGTGGAGTTGCCCGATATTTACACGGTGAGAATCATTTTATTATTATTTTTTTTTCCAAACTAAAAGTTCCATTTTATGTTAATTTTTAGAGTATTATATATTTGGATTATTATTATTATTATTAATTAATTAGATACATACTTTATTATAAGTTTCCTAATATTCATTCGACTTCTATAAAAAATAAATAAATAAATAAATAAATAAATAAATAAAAGCGAATTAAAGGATAATTTTTACCTTTTAATAATAGGTATATATATTATTATTAATTAATTAATTAATTAATTAATGGATTAAATGCAGGGTGAGGAACAGGGCCACGTGGCGTCATCCCCGCCGTTCTTCTGCGGGTCCCCGCCGAGCCGCGCATCGAACCCGCTTGTCCACGACCCCCGGTTCGGCGAGCTCGATGCGGCGGTTCAGGTCCCGGCCCAGGCCGGTTCGAAAAATCGGACGGCGGGGGGCTGCGGGCGGGTCGAGTCCCGGTTCGAGCCGGCCGCGGTTCGGATCGAGGGTTTTGACTGCCTCGATCGCCGCGTCGACGCGCGCGGCCGCGGCCACGGGATCGCCGCCGTGGCGTAGTACTGAGGCCCGCCACGTGTACATAAAGATTCGTGCTCAAGTGCTCGTTATTTCCCTTTTCGGGAGCATGTTGAGAGAGAGATATATTAACGTTGAGGAGTTTTCACTATTTACTATTATTATTAGTTTATTTCAACTACTACTACTACTACGTTAGGTTCTAATTAAGTAACAACCCTTTTTTAATTTACTCTTTTACTTTAAATGTAAATTTATTTTTATTATTATTGTAGATATATTTGATGGAGAAGAGAGAAGAGAAGAGTGTCTTTTTGCAATTTAGTCCTTTGTTTGGGAATGGTCTTTAATTTGAGTTTGTGTTTTTGATGAAGGGTGTTTTCAGGGAGTTGGGTTTGTTTAAGTTAATGAGAAGAAGATGTATATATATATATATATATATATATATTTCTGCTTAATCTAATTAATCAATGTTGGGTTTGTATGGCCTATTTTGAGTTTTTAAAAATTTGTGTTTGAATTTAAATTTGGAATTGGTGTTCTAAATGTTGGCGATTCGATTTGTATCAATTCTGTGAGTGAAATTCAAAAGAATTTAAGGTTTGGAAGAATTTTCTTACATTTATTTAGAAAAAAATGTTGTTTTAAATAAATAGGAATTCGATAAATTCTGGTCGAATTTGGTTGGAGTAAAATATATGGAGAAGAATTATATTTTAGTTTGAAAAATTAATTGTTTTAAAATAAAAAATCAGGCTGTCTTAAAGTTTTTTATTTATTTATTTTATGGAACTAAATAAATATAATTTTTTAAATTAAATGAATATTAATAAAATTTATAATTTATTCAAAAAATTAAATATTTTAAAATATAAAAATCACTTTTTTACGAAAAATTATTGGTTACTATTTTATGTAAAAAAAAAAAAAATGTAAGGATAATTGCTGCACTATTTAGAAAGAATGGAGGAGATACACTTTGTTGGTGAATTGGAAAAAAAATATATGAAAAAGTGAAAAAAAAATTTGGGATAAAAGTTGGATCAAAATTAATTAGAGCTGGAGGAACATATACTTATGGATCAAAATTAATTAATTAGAGCTTGATATTATAACAGGAGAATGCCATTTAAATGGTGGAGATGCATCTTGTGATATAGCTAGGGACGGCTTTAAATGCGGTAATTTTTTTTTTTTTTTTTTATTTTAAATATTCAATTCTAGTTGGATAGGATATGCCCCTCTTAAGACAAAGACAATGGTTTTCGAAATCTTCGGCAGAATTTTTTATTGCTGGGGAAGAAGGGGTTGGAGGGTGGGTGGTGTGTCATTTTTTGAGGCTTTGAAGCATCTACATCGCACGACGGTCAAAAGATCTACAGATTAATAGAGATATCTGAGAATGAGCGTCCGTCAAGTGATCAGGATGAGGAGGGATAGAGGTGGACTGCTGATCACCTCTTCTCAGTTAAGTTCTCTTACAATTTTTTATCACAGGTGGTGATGTCAGCGACCAATTGAATTTCAAAATTTAAAAATTTAAATTGCCACTTAAAGTCAAAGTGTTTATTTAGCTAGTGTTCAGAAGAAGAGTCATCATTGCGGACATTCTTCACAAATGCAGATGAATAGACGAACAACTATGTATGTTCTACACAAATGATCTTGACACATGCGATCATTTTTTCTTTAAATAAAATTTCCTCAGATACTTTTTCTTTTGCTTAAACGATAGGTTTCAAACATTCAAGTTTCGATGGACAGTAGAAAAATGTGGACAAAATTTCTAGGCCTTCAAAAAGTCTTGAATGACTTACTTTTTTATTTTTTTTATGATAGATTTGAATTAAGCGAAACAACATGATATTTCGAGACAAAAGATTAGCAATCCAATTTTTCTACTTAAAAATATCAATTATCAGCTGTCCTTAATACAAGTGGAAAAGAATTTGATGGTTGATATTCAAGATCTGAGTTCGAAATCTAATTGCTTCACATTTCTAGCTAAAATTTATTTTAAAAATAAACGAAGCGAGTAACATACTACATTTCTCTAAAAAAAAGAAATATCAATTATTTTTTTGAGCTTTTGAAACGTGCTTTGCCGATTTTTTTTTTTTTTTTTTTTTTTTTTTGAGCTCCTGTTGCCTTCACTTTTTGTTTTTTCTATTATTTTTAATGAATGAAAAAGACAGCCCTCTACTTTCTTTTTTTTTTTTAAAAAAATATATATAAATATAGATAAGTTTTTTTTTAAAAAAAGGGAGATAATAGGTGGCTTTTCGACTTCTGAGGTCTCTTTGATTGAGAAGAGCCTTTGTGCTTTGTGTGGGCCCCATCCAATCAGAGAGCCTAGTGTGCCCCCCCCTCCAATCAAAGCGCTCTTCGAGCCAAATATATAAACTGCATGTTTGGTCCCCTAACTATGACGCCCCTAATACTTAAGCCCTTAAATTTTAATTTTTCATAATTTTTTATTCAAATTTTTAAAATGATTATAATTAAATTTTATAATCTAATTTAGTTGATTAAATATTAATACATTATTAGTATAAAAGTGATATAAAATTAAAATTATTAATACTGTACTATACATCAATATTTAATTAAATAAATTTGATTATAATAATTTTTAAAACTTGAATTAAAATATATTAATAAATTAAAATTTGAGGACGAAAATATCATTTGTCCCGGAGAAAATAATGCAACTGAGTATAACGTAATAAATTTGAAAAATAACAATGAGACAAATTTACTAAAGATTCAAGCTTTAAAAATTTATTATCATGCTTTACCAATAACTTCAAAATACTATCCGCTCTTAAAATTACTTAATAGAGAACAAAATACAAATAGTAATCACATTTAAGACGAAAGGAAAAGTTTTAATTCCATATAAATCATCACATAGGATTTATTTCATTTTTTTATTATTTATTTATTTATTTATTTATTTTTATGACGCCCAAAGAGTTGTAAAAATTAATTATCACTTATTACTGTATAAAATTACAGTTATTTAAAAATCAGATCGAACCGACTAATTCGATTGGTTCGACCGCAACTTAGTTTATAAAGTTATTCAATTCAATCATTTGAATTGGATTAGTCAAAAAACAACTTTCAGTCGATTCGTCGAATCCGTAAACCGATCTGATTTTAATCAATTCGGCTGAATTTTTTTCTTTTTATAAAATTATATTAAAATCTAACGGCTTAAAATCAAGCTAATTTTATTTTACTTTTTTATAGATTAGTTTTATAAAAAGTGAAATGTGAAAACTTTTATCTACTTAATTTAGTTTACTTAATTTAGTTTAGAAATTAATATTTTTATAATTTATTATGACAATAAAAAAATAATATAGATATATATATATATTTTCTATATAATAAAATTAAAAATAATATTAAAATATTTATAATGTTATACTATGTCATTGGTTCAACTAGTGATTTATATTTATGATATTATACTAATGTTATTAATTCAACTAGTGATTAACCCACTGATTAGCCGAGTAACATTTTCGGGTCGCTACCAGACCCGATTTTTCAAACACTGCTAAATTGAGAGATTAGGCCTGAGAAATTTTTTAGAATTAGGACCGAATTTTAACGGGCCGGGTCGGACCATAAAAGGCTTGTCAGGCCGGGTCGGGCCGCATCGAAAAGTGCCATTTTATTTTGGCATTACAATGAGCAAGCAAATAAGGCCTCAACTAAAGGAAGCACTAATTAAGCCGAAAGTGGGGGTCACAAAAATTAAACTATAATGCAGAAGGTATAAATACAAGTACCATAGTTCTAGTTCCACATTGAATGAGAACAAAATCGTAATTAGATATATAAGAGATCATGAACTCTAATAATAATAATTAGACTTTAAATATTTTGAGCAGACAGTTTGGACCCGACGAGTTATTATTGTTAGCTGATCAAGTCGTTATATTTGGTATTAGAGCCGTTTCACTGGCTGGATGTATGAGGCCTTGCCGGTTCACCGACCGGAAGTGTAAGATAAGCCTCACATTGCTTGATGATTTTAGATTGTATGTGTAATTTGGCTGATCAGGACATCCGGGCCTAAATTGAAAAACCGTAATAATAATAACTGGATTTAAATATTTTGAGTTGGTGGTTTGAACTCAACGAGTTACTATTGCTAGCGGATCATGTCGTTACATTTGGTATTGGAGTTGGTTCTTTATTCAAAAGTGTGAGGTAAGTTTCATATTGTCTGGTGATTTTGGTCTGTATGTGTAATTGGGCTGACGAGAACATCAAGATTGAAATCAGGAGTCTCCGACACCTCAATAATCCCACATGACTGTATGTGTGATTAGGTGGACGGAGACGTCAAAATTTAAATCGGGGGAATCTACAACACCCCAATAGTCTCACATTGGATAGGAACGAAGTTGCGATTAGTATATAAAGGATCATGAACCATAATAATAATAATTGGACTTAAATTATTTTGAGCCGATGGTTTGGACCAAATGAGTTATTATTACTAGCTTGTTGAGACCACACTTTCATCTCTCTCTCTCTCTCTCTCTCTCTCTTTGAAACCAAAGCATATATATTATATATGGCTTTGCAGATATTTCTAACTATTGTTAAATATTGTTCTAGATCTATTTTCTATCAATGCCTTTCAAATTTATCATGTTGGTGAGTGTAGATATTAGATATATATATTCTAAGGTTGTTCGTGAGCGAGGGTGTTAAATTTATTTCTTGTCTCATTTACTATTAGATCAAATTTTCCCGCCTAAGGCAATTATTTGTCTCCAAATATTTAAACTAATAGAAAGCAATGTTTTAACACTCATATCTAGGGCAGAAACATTTTGAATAGATGCAAAATGTGAACTTGTTTTGATTGGAAGAAATTACAACTTTTGATTTCATATTATGTAATTTGTTTCAAAAAATAATTTAATTATTAAAAAATAATATTTATAATATTTTATATTCAATACCAAGTGACCCACAATTTGGTGTTCACTCAAAAAGAAGTGAAAATATTTTTGTAAGAGGCAGAATCACAAATTTTTCTTCCTAATGAACTCTATAAGATGCAAAAGCACAATTGAATAGACTCTTGACAATATTTGTAAGATTGGTGACAGGGTCATGAAGCCCAAGTACTTTTCATGTCACGTCCTAAATTTTTAAAAACGAACTAATTTTTTTTTTTTTTTTTTTTTTTTTTTTTTTTATAAATTAGAGTTGAAAAATATAATTTCAGGGCGTGGACATATTCGTCACGAGAATAAAAAATTTTCAATCCGAATGGACGAAGTCTTCTTTATACACGCATGGCTAGCTAAGTATAATGGTATATCAATGCATTCAGAATTTACAACTAACAATTTAAACAATTTAAATAATAATCAACAACTACTAAACCAAAAGTATGATCCACAATTAAACATCATAATAATCCAAACATAATAGTCAACAGCGAAAGATTAAATCATAAAAAAGTGCTAAGATCTCAAAATATAAAGTAAGCATGATAATCAATCAGCGCACTAGCTAGCAAAGCGGAACAGCTTTATCACGAAGTCCTCGCATCACGTCCTGACAGCTCACCACCCGACGAACATAAAAAATAGGTCACTAAAGGGTGTGAGATACAACTGAATGTATCACAGTAGGTACAATGAGCCGTAGACGAGCAAGTCGTACCTACTGATATACTATGATCGAAAGGTGGTGAAGCAGGTATGAAAGCAATAACGATAAACTGATATGGAACCAATATCTATAAAACAATATCGAAATAATAACCGAAAGCTGTAAACATGCATCAAGTATAATAATAAGCAAGTATATCCAATCATATGCCACTGTTGGTCATAAGAACCTCAGGCTAGTGCAGAATCATATCTGACATGTACCCCACACTTGCTGACTATAAAAAGGGGCTCAATATCACTTGGTCCCACAGGTGTAGACAAAGTAAAGGGCTCATGGGTTGAACAGACCACTCTATCGGTAAAGGACACCACTATGGGGGATCAGTCTACTGGTGTACGTGAAAATGTACGGCTGATGCATGGCGATCTCAATGCGGATGCTCAAACGCGCGGTCGAAAGACCAAAATACGGCGAATAACCGAGAACTCCCAAACGGGATCTAGAGTCATTCATAGTGCCACAATGTCATAAGTGAAACAATATCCTCCTACTCTATCATGCAAAGAAATTCAGAGATAATGACAAGTATAACAGTAGCAATATGTGATATAAATCAAGCAATAACTGGAAGTGTCTACTAACACTGATAATATCATGGCACATATATGTAAAGCAGTTATGAATCACAATGCGGAATATAATAAATGAAGAAGGGCTAGCAAGATAACCAACGGGTCCGATCAACTACGGTACTCAATTAGGTTACACTATGCCAATGCCCGGATCAGAGTACCTACCTCAGTTCAGGCGGTCTTGAAATCTGCTGCTAAGCTGGCGAAAAGGCTCCTGAGTGCTCGGGCCTGATGGTTGGCCGACGTTGGGAAGCGACGTCAGCGACGGACGACAAAGCTCGGTTAAGACCAAGAATCGAAAGCTAGGGTTTCAGATGGTGGCTTCAACACTAAATGAGAGGGCTTGAAAATTGGTGGAGAATCTCCAGATGGTCTACAGAGAAGGCCCAGCAACTTGGATGTCCGATTGGGTCACCTGAGGCGACGCTTGATAGACTCCGGCCAACTCTAGGGTTTCGGCGGCTCTTTTGTTCCCACCGGTTAACCGCTAGGTTCTAGACCATGAGGCTTGGATCCGAAAAGGAAGAAGAAGAAGAAGGTATTCTTCTTCGGCGTCATGTGATGGAGCCCGACGGTTAAGCTCCTCAGGAAGGGTCTCTAGAGAGCAAGGAGGGTCTCAAATGGGTCAAGGTGCAAGATGGTAGAGTTTGGTTGCCTCTCCTTCCACCCAAGCCTGAGATCAAGAAGAAAGATTGGTTTTTTCTTCTTTTCCGGAGACGACAGGCGGCGGTCGGCAACTGTGGGGCACGGGGAAGATGTAGAGGGAAGAGGAGGAGGCGTGGAGAGGGTTTGTGTGC
Source organism: Tillandsia leiboldiana (assembly GCA_029204045.2). Classification (NCBI taxonomy): domain Eukaryota; kingdom Viridiplantae; phylum Streptophyta; class Magnoliopsida; order Poales; family Bromeliaceae; genus Tillandsia; species Tillandsia leiboldiana. The sequence goes on along the minus strand of CM055072.1, from coordinate 32,993,483 downwards.
AGAGGGCGTTGCGGCTAGGGTTAGGTTTAGGGTTCCCTTGCATGTGTTTATATAACTCATGAATAAAATGCTAATAAATCCTTCTAGCTTGATTATTTTTAGTTCAATCCTTGCCAACATATGTATTATGCATAAAGGCCTCTCTCCACCAAGTTTCACACATTTCAATGCATGAAATATACAAAATTTTGCATAATTATACTGTAAAAATAGTATTTTACATGTTTTTTGAGGTTGTCAGGTCGCCAAACATAAAAACAAACGTCGCCATGTCGTTCAGCTCGACGAGACCTTTCGAGTAGCCATTTTGTTTCGTCAAGTTTAGGTCTCGATGACTCATATTAGTCGCTTCTTTAGTGAACCATGTTTACTCTTGTACTTTACTTTCAGCTTAACATTAAACTTTTTGGTTAAATGGTTGAATATTTTAGTTTAACAGTTTTATTCTGATATTGTATCTCATTATACATTTGTATTGATTGAGATGATGTTTCGTTCCATTCGGGAATAGAGAGGTCATACCCGATTGGCGGGTCTGTTGGTGTGCCCGAACTGTCCAAATTGGCGGTTTCGGGGCGCGACACTTTTTATGGTCAACCTAACCTGTTATTCAGTTTAAAGACCTATGAGTGACATTATGGTTGTAAATTTTCTCTGATAACATCTTAATCTATCATGCCTCGGTATCCGTTGCGTAAAGTCTTTTAAGAAATAGGACTAGTTTAAAAACAGAGTCAACGAGAAATGACCTAATTTTTTTTCTTAACCTTACCCACGGGACTGACAGACCTGCCAAAAATATAAGAATTTCCATGTATACACGGTCAGAGTCTCCCCTGTATTTGCATGTCGTACCACACAATACATGATATACAACCAACCAATCTCAACTCGCACGACAAACAAAAATCACCATGCAGATGCACAAACAACTAATCAATTTTTAGATTCGAGATGCTTGATATGCTCTATAGCGTTCTTACCGTAGATAATGCAACTGCACAGATAATCAAACATTCCTATTCTTTTGAAAGCGTTTTCCATTCATAAATTTTATTTTAAAAATCTAAGAATGCAATGAAAATAAAAAGGGCAATGCTACCTCTACACCCAAAAATGGGTGTAGAGGGTACACCCCACCCATCCAAGGGTGGGGATCTTTCCACCCTTCACTTTGAAGTGATGGGTGGAATTCACCCCACCCTAGGATGGGTGGGGTGCATGATGTACACCCAAATTTGGGTGTACATCAAGCATTTCCCAAATAAAAAATCCTTTGAAAATAGTTTTCCACACGAAAATATAATCTTTTGAAAACTAACTACCACGAGAGGTAGAAAACATTTTAAGTAAAACCCACAAGATCACAAGGTCTATCCACACAATCACATAACCAAAACTCACCATTTATTAAAACAAATAATCAATCATTCAAATATAAATGGGACCACCAACAATATCTAAATTATTTAACAAATAAATCAAAGGTCAAGAAAGATAATAAACCGTAGCAATGAAAGAAATTAATCCTCGTAACCGTTAAGCTCACTAGCTACGTCGATACATCACGCACCATCTCGATCGTCACCTCCCGCAGCACCTGAAACTAGAGGGAAGTAAGAAACCATCTAGGGTCTCCCAGTGGATACTGCAAGCCGACGAAGGCGAGCTATACTCACTGGTAACTGAAATAATTACAAAGGTATGTGATATAATAATAATTATAGTAGCATATCATATTTGAAAAGAAAAGAGTAATATATACACAACTACCGCTTATGTAAATTGAAAATATGCATCAACTAGACTGATTGTCCAAATATATATATATATAGTTGTGCTGGAATGCTATTGATAGCACCAGCCCAACTTTGCCACCCATTTTGTAATCCTTGGATCGCATCGAGATTCGTGGAGGCTCTTTAATGAAAAAAAGAGAAAAGAAAAAGTAAAAAGAAAAAGTAAAAAGTAAAAAGTAAAAAACTCTTCTTTTTAATTAAAGAGTTTGCACGAATCTCAATGCGATCGAAGGGCTACAAAATGGGTGGTAAAGTTGGGCTGGTGCTATCAATAGCATTCCAGCACAACTATATATATATATATATATATATATATATATATATATATATATATATATATATATATATATATATATATATATATATATATATACTCAATCAACCACTATATTAATAAAAGATCTCAGACAATGTCACACTAGACTCAACCTAGCATATAATCCTAGCAAGGGCCAGATAGGGCTCATGGGTTGAAAATATGACCACTTTTTCGGAAAAGAATACCATTGCAGTGGCCAAGCCGCTGGTGTACGCAAAATGCACACCAGCTGTGACGATCAATGCAATATGATCAATAGTCAACTATTGGCAAATAGCCAATAATAAATCTATAATGGAAAGTACCGACCAATCAGGTCGCCCAATCTCATAGATATGTTATATTGACCAAGTAGGTCAAATAGATCATACAATGATATCCAAACAAGTACCACTCTACTGCTAAATCATGATGGGCATAAATAAGGTAAAGATAGAGTAAACAACTGTGAAGTCAAGTGGTGATAAGTGGCCAACATTCAAGGTGTGTATAATCAAGTAAAAGGGAGAGGAAAGAACGTCACCGAGCTAGCACCACTGTACCGACTTCGGATCGAAGTACCAACCAGAATCAAACGAGGCACCTAACTCCCAAGAGGCTCCCGATTATTGACCAGACCTGCAAAAGATCCACGGAGTCAAGGACTAAACTCTACGACTCAAAGTCACCCATCACATAATCCCAAACTGCCGAAAAACTAATTTCTTTAACTGAGTTCTCGAAACCCACCGAAAATTTTTGAAAGCTCATTAGAACATTTTCAAAACCCACAAAGTGCCTCGGAAGGTATCAAAAGCCACTGTAAATCACCCGCTACCCCAAAACACATTGATTCGGGTGCCCAAACAGTAAACACAAGACTTGACACTAATAATTACATTTAAATGCAACTAAGTTGTAATCAACTTCCCAGAAATATCGATTTCGGCTTCGGAAGCCTCCGTCACCTACCCGTTGTTTCCAAACACCTGAAAAAACAAGGGCAACCAGCGAACAAGGCTCAGCGATGATTATAGGGCATTCACGTTGATTGAACGCGAACCCTACGTCAAAAACACGTAAAAATCAGCGATTTTGCCGATTAACGCGTCGATTCCCACTTTACGCTTCGCGAAGGTCGTTGAACCTAGGAAGATCAGTCCATAGGATCGGTTCACGCTACCCAAGGTAGCCCTCAAGGCTAATTTATAAATAAGCCCCTAAACCTACGCTTAATTGTATTAAATATAGAAAAATTAAGGTTTAGGGCTCGATACTAGAATTCGCGCACTTCGAAAACCAACCAGCAACGTATGCTGATAGGTCTTAATGTGCCGAACGCCATGCTCATTGTCCGGAGCGAAGGTAGTGGCCGAGGAGTGCCCTGGGGCAAGGCGAACCTTAGTTTTTAATGCCATCCGGTGCGATACAGCTAAACACGCAATCTGAGGCGTCTCGGATTGCAACGAAGGTGAGCACGAAGACCTACAGGAACTCAGGAAGGTCAGGTAAGGCTCACATGCTGGAGCATCACTGGCGATAGCACTGGCCGGAAAAGAGAGCTCGGCTATGAACTACCCTAGTTCGGGCAAATCTGAGTCAGGGAGCAAGAATTGCCGTTCCGACGGCCTGGGGGCATGGCCATCGGCCTGAGTCGGTTGTTGTCGGTGAGGGATGACCTGTGGGGAGGTGATGATGGCGGTGATCAAGATCCTGCGGCCAACCGAGGTTGACTCGGGTTCTTGTTTAGAGCCTGGCACAGGGGTGGTCGGGGATCAACGGGGTGGTGTCGGGGAGCCCTCTTGTGTCCCCAGGTGTTGGCGGAGGTGGCATGAAGCGGCGTTGGGCTCGAGGATGGGCCAAAACCCGAGTAGATCGGGTCCAGAGAGAGACTTTCGACTCGAGTGGGCTCGGACCCACCTAGGTGCACCAGAGAAGGGTCGCCGGAGTCAGTGAAGGATGGCGGCGAGCATCTGTGGCGGGTCCTTAGTTCACTTTGCTAAGAGAGAGAGAGAGAGAGAGAGAGAGAGAGAGAGAGAGAGATATTGGTGGTTTTGTCTAGTTCCGACGGCTGGGAAGCTCTCCGATGGTCAAAGGTCGACGGTGGCGACGCGGTGAAGGGTGTTGATGTGGCTGGTTTGAGGAAGGGGAGAAGAGGGAGTCACACGAATGAGAGAACCGTATGTTCCCATATAAGGTTTCCCAAAAAAATGTGTGTAGCCCCTTCAAAAATTAGAATTTTCAACCTAGTCCCCCACCATGCGTGTAAAGTGCATAGAGATCCCTCCACGTGCAATTTCAAACAAAACGACACATAAAATATCGCGCCATTCTAAAAAAAAATTGAAATCGAATTTTGACCAATTTTTCGTATTTTGCACTTTTTTGTGGTTTCGATGCATCGAAACAAAAAACGGAGCTTACCACGACCTACGGCAAAGCCGGACCAATAAAGTAGCGTTTTTGTTTCATCACAAACGATCCCCGTTTTGCAAAATTAGCCCTCTCTCTCGACCTCGATATTTGAATAAAATTTTCAAAATAAAATTTCGAATTAAATTCAAATTTTAAAATTTAAAATTATAGTTATTACTGATTTATTTATATCCTATGAATTGTCATGATTAAGAAAGAAAACTTAAAAAAAGGACTTAATAATATGCAAGAGTATGAGTCAATTCAAATTTGGCGAAAATCTCCTCATAATCAAATTCTTGGTTTTAAAAAAGATGACTTAGCCAAATTTTGTTAGATTGCACAAGTTCAAAATTTGGATAAAATTTGACAAAATTTACAAGCTCGGAGTTTGGAAATGTTAATAAACAAATTTTTATCTTCTTCAACTGGAAGTATTTTCTATATATGTTTCTTTGTTGGTGAATCTTATTGTTTAACTATTAATAAGAAAAAACAAGTTCAACTATGTAAAAATTAGGTAGAAAGGTATAAAACTTATTTGAAACTATAAACTATTTTGCTTTAACTAATTAATTTTTTAAAATTTTAATTTTACTATCCAACATTTTAATTTATTTGATTTGACTCGGCCAACGAAACTTTGATTTCAAATTTTGAATGCGCATTTTATCTTTATAGATTTAGTTAGTATACTTTATGCAATTCTCGCAACTATAAATTTATTAGAGTAAGTAATTAGTTTAAATTTTGATCAAAATATTATTGACTAACTCAAATTAAATAAATTTAAAAGTATGATAGCTATCTCAAGATAATCCATAATTCATATAACTTGTTTTCATTTTTACCTTAAAAATTAATACAATTGTAATAACATATCGAATTGAAACAAAGTTGCTTCTCTTATTTTTATGTTTATTAATTAAACACATACAAAGGGAGTGACCACAAAGAGTCACACACACACACACACACACACACACAAAAGGTACTATAAGGAAACAAAGAAAAAACGCCATAATAATTGTAAATAAAAAAACTAACTGAATCTTGCTCTCATGTGCATGTGTTTCTAGAGTCATTTATTGGTGACAAAATGCTCAAATATGCAATTGTAGTGTGTGGTAAATTTTAATTAATTGGACCAATGACAAGTCACGTTTTTTTTTTTTACACTTAAAACAGGTTTTTTTTTTTTTTTTTTTTTTTTTTTTTTTTTTTTTTTTTTTTTTTTTTTTTTTTGGGACTTGCCCTACTTGAAATAACCAAATAGAACCCTAAATTTTCCTCCTGATACCATATTTCTTAACCCTTCAGTTGTATGTAATTAACTAATCTTTTACTTTCATTATTACTTAATACCTTTATATAAATTCCTCGTCAAAACAAGTATCATATATACAACTTCCCAGAAAATGACCGCAAAATTTTATATGTGGTGCCTCCCTGTGAAAAGATGGTATCATAAAAAACCTACTACATCTGACATACGAATCTTAAACGGTAGTAAATAATTGATTGGACCATGTGTATGTGCAGAGACTTTACATATGATTTAATTAAAAATTTTGGTATTTATTGTCCGGCTTGGTCTAGGTTTTTGAAATTTTTTAAATCAAACTGTGGCATTCCAATAATTCCATATTGGCTGGACTATGTATAATGCGATTGAATATAGACTATCTATAAAATCTAATTAATCTTCAGTTTTTCAAAGCCACGTGTCGCCAGGCCATGCTTGCTCTACCTTTCCTCTCCCTGTCTCTCTTGCCTACTGTGTCCGATCTTGTAAGGGTGCCCTTCTCTCTCGCCCCTCTACCCCCATCCGTCCTTGCGGGGTGGAGATCCGGTGTATCTTCCTTCTCTCTCGCCCCTCTACCCCCGTCCGTCCTTGCGGAGTGGAGATTCGGTGTATCTTGCTTTCCCTCCCTTCCTTATCTACTCCGTCCGAACTTATAAGGGGCGGATCCGGCGTATACAAGGTGAGATCCATCAATCCTCTCTCTCGGCGTGTCAGTTTGTGGTTCGTTGCCCTTCTCTCTCGCTCCTCTACCCCTGCCCATTCCTACGCGGTGCCGATCCGATCCATACAAGGGCCGATCCCCTGCCGTCCTATTGCTCCCAAGTGTTCCTGCAGCTCCTGCTGCCCACGGAGGGTTGTCCCCGGCTCGCATGTGCTCCTGTACCCCTATCTACCTCTTCATCGTCTAGGAAGTACGGGATGGCAGGTTATTGCTGGTGATACCCCATTTTCCCTCTTTCTCTATTTTCCCCTCTTCTCCCATTCTTCTCTTCCAATCCCATCGGCACCGGAGCTTCGCCTGCTGACGCCGTCTAGTACGGACAGTCATCATGGTTGGCTACTCTACACTCTCGTATTGTCTACACAATGTTCATCTCCCTCATGCTTAGCCCTTATGGTTATTTCACCCTCTTCATTAACACCGTAACCTCTTGAAAATATTTTTTGCTATTTCAAGGGATAAAATATAGATTTTTGAAACTCAAGAAAAAAAAGTGAAAAAACGAGTATTTACAAGAAGAGTTTTATGTAATTTAGCCAAATAAATATCGTATTTAGATCAACATGCATTACTTAATTTGTTATCCGTAGGCCAGTAAATTATATATAGTATTTTGCAAGTCTACTGAACATTAAGTCCTTATAGTGATACAAAAAAACTAAAAAAACACCCTCTACTTTATTTACATTCCCCTTCTAGCTATTTCTTCTTTTTTAAATCCTCAAGTTTTTGAAAGTCACAAATTAGAAGCCCTTACATTAAAGAATTTAAACCACAATGCCTTAAGGCTTCAAGTTATTCAAAGGCACAAATTATAATCCCTCGGATTGAGAAATTGATTCCACTCTTTAGTTTACATACATTAAGAGATGGAATGCGAGTGCATAAACATCCGAGAAGCTCTATTCTTATGTTCTTCTTGATAGTTTTGTACTCATTTTTACACATCTCTATTCCATTTCTCATTTTTATACTTAGGCTCGCGAAATAAGAGAAGACAAGGTGTAATATATCTATAGATAAGGGAAAGAAAGGCAAAAACTTAAAGTATACAATTTTTATTTGTACGTACTCCGTTAGTTTGAATTTTTTTATCTGCATTTCCAATTTTCTAATTGCTTTTAAGATTGGTGAGGTATATTTTTTGTCCGACTTTGTATTTTCTTTCTCTGTTATTCTACAGTCTTCCTCTATTACTCTATAACTTATAGTGTTTAAAGTTAATTTCGTCAATTCTCATTTTCAGCAACTATTTCTGTTTTCCTATTGACCTTTTTGTAAACTGTTGTTGAGACCAGATTTTTCGCCACTTGAGGGAGTGACACATGGCGTTTACTATCGGCCAAAGACATCAGCCGACAGAGGTTTGAGTTGACAAAGATGGACTCGCATCTCGATTGAGACTGGTCTCAAGCGTGGAAGATCGCAGCACGCGACAAACGCCAGTCGGCCAAAGGCATCAGCCAATAGAAAAAGTGGTCGAAATAAGGAAATCATCTCCTCATCCGATGTCGACTTCGACTGAAGACAAAAGCTAGACCTCAGTCAAACGATAAAGAAGGCGGAGTCAGAGTCAGCCTTCGACTGATCAAACCGAAGAAGGAAGGCTCTGGAAAGGAAGCGTACGAGATTCGGAGTGCGAATCTCATAACGGACTCCGAAGCTTCAAGCAGCGTCCTACATTGGAAAGCGCCGAAGATCACGCTTCAGCGCGATAATAAGGGGATGAACCTGGATGGCAGAGAGGCTACTATCCTTTTTGAGGAAGTTTCGGCTTAAAAGGAAGTAGTTGAGAATTTCGTGATAACTCTCCTCAAATTACGCCAATATTTCAAAATTGGCGCCAGTAAGTATGGTTCAGGAAGTGTATAATTATCCGAACCATCGAAGAATAAGGGACCCTGCAACCTCGTAAGCCAGGACCACCTCCTGCTTTTCGTATCTTTCAAATCTACATTTACTGTTTTCCTGGATAGATTTACCATATTTTCTAGGAGTGGATTAATTGTAATTGGCTACTTGTTACCCTTGTAACCCCCTTTTCCCACTCAATACAATCCATACATTTAGCTCATTAGCCGTTTGTTTTGTTGGCACATCTTTGCCTCTCTCTCTATCTCCATATCCTGATTTTATTAATCTAAGCCGGATAGGCGCGAGAGTTTAAGTGAGAAGAATCCGGCCGAGCAGATCCCTCCTCGGCCCGATCGTTTAATCTATTGGCAAGCGACGCATCACATTTCAGAGGGTCAAACGAACACCCGGGGCCGATCGACGATCGTCATTTTCTGCCCCAACAACCTTTTTTGCACACCTGGTAGGACCCTTAGGTAACTCTTACCTCTTCCTACCGTGAATATGTCAGAGACTCCTGAAACTAGTGAGAGGTCGGCACTATCAGAGCCGACAATGTCTCAGCTATTCGGGCGAGTGACCCGATTGATAGAAAATAGCGAGAGGACCCAAGCACGAGACGCTCGGTTCGATTCGATGTTGGCCACGATAACGGCTAGGAAAGAAAATGCGGCTCAAGTCGGGCAGGCCCCAATGAGCCTTACAGTAGAGGATATTGCTCCACACCACCCCAGCAATTGCTGACGCAATCGTTTATGATGACGCCGGCAATACCGACAATGCAACCACAAGTTGCACCGCCGGCGGCTACTTATCAAGCGGCGCAGCCGCTGGGGGTAGTACAGCCGCAGTGGACCCTGTACCAGACGGGGGTATGGTCGATGTGGCAGAACATCGGCCAGCAATCGAACGCCTACTGGGGGATTACTCTGCCTTCCTCACCGCCGTTTGTCCAGCTACAGTCTTGGCGTAGGAACGGCGGGCAGCTCCCTCCGCAGGGATCGGTTCAGAACCAGACCGGCCATTACGGGCCGGTTCAGTATCAGGCTGGCCACTATGGGCCGCCACCTTCGCCAGCACAACTGGCAACTCCGGTACCCCAGGCCGGGTTTGCCGAAATGGCTAGAGGCAGGAATGATAGGCAGGTTCCCCTACAGGGGCCGCCTCAGTATCAGACCGGCCATTATAGGTCGTCACCTTCACCGGCGCAACCAGCGGCCCCAGCACCTTTCGTGGGGATCACCGAAGCACAATCCCATGTGGAGGAAGTCACCTACAACACCACTTGCCCAGAATCCACGCCAGCGATGCGATCAATGCAAAGGTCTCCGCACTCCGTGCAAGCGAACATGGTTGGCTTAAAGAGAAAGAAGCCGATGTAGGGGCTCGAGTCCCCTGAGAAAGAAAGATCGGCTCGAAATGTGCTTCGGTGTTGCATCCACTACAAGGCCGATATGACGGAGGAAGATTGGGTGCCTTTTTCATTGACATGCCTGAGGAGGCAAAGAGGTGGTTTACCTTCATCAGCGAAGGCACTCACCACCACGACCACCAACCGAATTCAAGTTCGGCCGACGGGTCTAGCAAGCGGTTCTCCGAAGAAGAGGATGAGAAAGAAGAGCAGGATTCCCGCATCTAGAGGGTCATGCGGATTTCCACGGCCAAGAGCGACCGAGGCCGACCCCAGTCGGCCGAGGGCCACGGGTCCCACAGCAGCATCAAGGCCTCCACTGCGGCTTCACCAACACCCGAGTCCAGGGGGCACCCCACAAATCCTTCAGTCAACAGGCCGAAAGAGGAACGACGTACGGGCTTTCGCAATACCCAGCACGGGTCGAGCCCCACCAGAGGCTCGGGCAGCTACGTACGGCCACAGAGAGGCCCAATCAATCACCCATGGGGAGGGCCGACACCATGGCCCCCCTACCGAGGGATGTCAGGGGCAGGCAAAGCCTTTTCAGTCCTCGATACAGATTTCCCTCGCCTCATGAAAGGGGAAGTGGAGGGCCTGGGCATTCAGCTAGCCCGGGAACTCAAGATACAGCCATGGCCGAAGCCATGGCAAAGAAGGGAGATCCTCAAGGGGCATCTGTGGAAGATGGATCCACCGGCAGACGTGCCGGTAGAGCAATGGTTCACATCTACAGGACCAGCCCGATGGCAGGGGTCGGTCATGACTAAGACGTAGAGGCGTCGAAATCAGAGGTTGAAGGCCGACGCCCGCAATGGCGGCGTCACGGCCCAATGGCAACGGCCGAACCCGAGGTAGGAACGGCTGACACTTCGGCACCCCGTCACGCCAATATGTCGCCACCAGAAGGCAGGAGACACTACTAGGATGACTCCAGGGAAGACACTGATAATCCAATCGGTGGCGGCCAAGTTGACGGAAGGAGTTAACCAGCGGGATTTGGACGCCCACCTAAAAGATTTAGAGGCCGCCGTGAGGTGTGGCCAAGAAACGCCGGGAGAATGGCAGGAAGCTGAGGAACCCGCCAAGCGGGACCTCGGAAAGGTGGCTCTACGCAAAAGATGGGGCGACGAGGAAAGCCTGACCTCATTCTCGGCCGAAACAGAGGCTGGAGAAGACAAGATCGAAAGCATGTCGGTCGATGAAAACCCAGACAAGACCTCCTTTGTCCGGATAATTAAGAGGGAGTACAAGTGAAGCCCCTCAGCGAGGCCACATAAAGGCCTTCGGAAGAGAGCCGGCACAAGAAGCCAAGCGAAGGAGTGAAATCGGCCATCGCACTATGGGCCGAAGATTCGGCCAAAACGGCCGAAAGGGAAAGTCATGATCCTGATAGAAGGGATCAGAAGACAAGGGGCCCTGATTAACCAAAAGCATCGCGTATAACGTGCGAAATGCGGCTGAAGCGCCCAGCTATACACGGGCCTACCAGAGCCGAGTTTAGAACGTACAACGGATCAGAGGGTAATTAGCCGATCAAAAAGTTGAAATACTATCATACATCGGTTTGAAAAATACGGAGCAAAAATACAAACACTGCATATTTAAGGAGCCGATACATCTGAGAGCTAAGAAAAAGCAAATACAGAAGTGTTTCAGAAAAAGAAAAGTCGTGGTCGGCGAAGAAGGTTGGAGGCTGAAACATAGAACCACCATCAAGCCGAGGAAGGAGGAGGACCCAAAAGCGGAAGATCAAGCACTGCCTTATGGAAATCGGGACACCTGGCCACTAGGAAGTCGATAGGTCTCGAACTTCTGGAGCTCCCACGATAGACTTGGACTAGGCATGATGTTCTCCCGCAGCACGATGGAGACCGAGCTCAAAGGAGTGTCGGTCGAAGCGCGATTGTAGAGTACCGGGATTTCGGATAGCGCACCGACCTCGTGAGATGGCGTGGTGCGGTTAAATCGCCTCGGGCATGTTCCATATTGGATTACAAATGAGTTCGGGTCGACTTGGATCAACGCGGAAGCCCCAGGCCGGTTCGGGGTTTTCCGGGCATTGTCCGCCGTTAGAAGACTGGCTTCGGGGATGCCTCGACTCCATCGTGGTGTGCAGGAAATTGGGAAAACTCTGGGAACACGTGTATTTGCAGATTACAGCTGAGTTCGGGAGGTTCCGGACGGATGCAGAGAGCCCGAAGGCGAAAAGTGAGTTGGAACTGGCAGTTTTGGAGCCGGTTTTTTGGATTGAGCCCACCGACTCCACGGTTGAGCTTTTTGAGGAGAAAAAAAGCTGTGGGCATGTGTATTTTCAGATTACAGCGGAGTTCGGGAGGTTCCGGACGGAGGCGGAGGCCCCGAAGGTAAAAAGTGAGTTATTAGGGGCTTTATGGATTATTTAATTAATTTTGTTAATTAATTAGTGGGTGTTGGGGGCTTTGGTCTGGGAGGTTTGAAAGAAAAGAATGAATTAGGAATGTTAATTGGATAAGGGAGTGGATTAATGTGATTTGGGTTAAAGTGTGAGTTGAATTTTTTATTTGGGTGCAATAAATGCTCCCAACCACCCCCACCTCCTCCCCTTAGTTAGCCGTAGCTAATTAATTAGGCCGCCGCCACCACCACTTCTTCTCCTGTTAGCAGAGGAATGGAGTGGAAACGGAGGAAAGAAAGAAAGAGAGAAAGGGAGAAAAGGAGAAGAAGAAGAAAAAAAAAAAAAGGAAAGGGAAGGGTTGGAGGAGCTTTGATGGTGAGGACTTCTCGCAAGGAGCCGCGGCGCCAAGCGGAGCGGAGCGCGCGCGCGAAGAGCCTCTTTAAGGACGGCGCCATTTGTGATGGTTTTTGGCAAGGTGCAGATGGTGATGGTAGTGCAGCTGATGGTTATGTTATTTAAGATTATGGTGTTTAAAATGGCGATGATGATGAGGATTATCATGAGGCTAGTGTTTGTGTGTGGATTTAATTTTTAGTTCGTGAAGGTAAGCTTTTATTTTTATAAGCATGCAGTGGTTATGTTGGACTGATATGTTGTGGATGTAGCATGTAATTGTGGAATTAAGGGTTTATATATATATGTTTTTAATTATTAGCATGCTTGGAGCTTTAAGGGGATTGTGGAGCTATTGTGTAATGGTGTTTAATTAAGCATGCAGTTGATGCTGTGAGATGTTAATGTGTGTGAGTGGACCTACTGGGTGCTAATAGAATTATGTAATTGGAGCTTACAGTTTTTGTTATTTGTGAGAGTATGTATTTAATTTTGGGAGTTTTTCTTTGTGAATAATTTAATGGTGGAATTAGTGTGTGCTTTTGGAAGCTTTTAAATATGCTGGGATGGAATTAAGTGAATAGTATTATGTGGGCATTTATGGATTAGTGTGCAGATTGTTATTGTGAATTGTGTCGATGTGTGGGTGTATTTGGACTTGGTGTGTGTAGAGTTTTGTGGCCTTTTGTGAGCAGGGAGAGTTTTAAGTGTGCTATTTGGAGCTTTAATGTGTGCTGTGGGTTTTTAATTAGTGAGCTGTTGGGATTTTATTAAGGTGTGCTGTAGGGATTTTATTAAAGTGTGTTGTTGGTAATGAGGTGAACTGAAATTGGGCTATGGACTGAATTAATAGTATACTTTGGAGCTATAGGTGATTTTATTGTGAGCTGTTGATGTGGTGGTTGGACTTGGAGCTGCTGTAGGCTTTTGGTGTGTTTGTGACTATTAGAGCGCGACCGAGTGAGGTGAGTTGGCTGTGGAGCGACCCGGAACGTGTGCAGATTTTTGTGAAGTACTCAAGAACTTTATTTGAGCTACCGGGGTTTTTTTTTTCCTGGTTCGCGGCAAGGTGCGCGCACGTGGCACGATTTTCGAGGTTTCGTCAGTTCGAGTTTCCGGCACTTCACTGACTTCTGCAATTGCCTACGGAAAGCGTTCCAGGTGGGTTGGAATTTCTCAAAAATTTATGGAATGCCCTTTAATGCTATTGAATGCAATTTGATCATAATTATTATGTTGTTTTTCCTGTATTTAATCTGATAGTTGCCTGGATCCTTTTTAGGAACTTATTTCGAACCCCAGATTATTTTTAGTATACTCCTGTTACCTTATGACACTAGACTACATGTTCTGTCGGCATTTTTGCTACTCCCTGGTCGTTTTAAAAATTGAGTAAAGCCTGTTTTAAGGAAAAACATTATTTTCAAAAGTGATTTTAAATTATAAGTTTGCCAGGGATATAGCATAGATTCAGGGTGCATTAGACCTCGTGCCTAGGGGCCGAGGGGTCTCTTTTTGAGTTTGAGATGAGTTATAGTGTCATTTGACGTTGAAGCTTCCTTATGGGATAGTGAGATTACTCTAGATCATGGGTCGTATTCTGATTTAGTGGTGGAGGTGGTTCTCCCACTTAGCTTCGAGGATCTTGGGGTTCTGGCAGATCGAGTCGTGGAGGTTTCCCGACTCAGCCATGGGTCGTGCATTATCAGATTGAGTCGTTGAGGGTTCTCCGACATAGTTGTGAGAGTGTTTGGGTTTTCCTGTTTGAGTCGTGGAGTCTTTTCCGACAGAGTTGCGCTTTCGAGCATCGAGTTGCCGATCTATTTGATCGTGGACTGTAGCCTGCATGTGCCGCTTATGAGATAGTGATACAGATGCGATACTTGAGTTCGGTGGGGTCGCTCCCCTCGAGCTACCACCCGGGTGTGTGTGATGATACCGAGCCTGACGAGGCTGCGATGATGCGACTAGTTGATACACTAGAGTTCGCTTGTGATAGTCCGTGTGGGACGCCCTACGTAAGTCCCGTCCCAGTGAGGACGAGGTGGCAGTAGGTTTGGCGCAGGCTTGACTGGACCCTATGAGGCAGTCATTGAGATTGGGTGACATTGAGAGAGTGATGGCATAGCATGTTCATTGATGATTTTCCATTTGAGCATAGTACTTGAGGCATATTATTAGCAGTGTTAGTATATGCATATCGTATCATTGGTAGAGCTTCTTTTTGAGCCGTATGATTGAGACCTTCTAGCTGTAGTTTTCTTTTCAGCTTACCATTATTTATCTATCTACCTATCTATCTGCATACCTATCTGTTTTGCCTCCAGTAGACTTAGTGGGCATACCGTGGATATTGGGACGGTACCCACTGAGATCTGCCTTCTGCAGTAGATCTCACACCCGCTGCGGTGACAGGTTTGAGGCAGCTGTTCCGGCTTGGTTCGCGCGGAGACAGCAGTTCGAGGTGAGGACGCGGCCGATTAGTTCCTTACCAGCATTGAGAGTCTGAGGTAGAGGTACCCGGTGTATTTATGTTTCCACTTTTGTACTGGACATTCTGAGAGACTTGTGAGGATAGTACTTGTTTTTTTTCTTGTGAGCCTATGTACCTTGAGGATTTGTGTACTAGTGGAGATTTTACTATTCTAGATGTTCAGTTTTTATTCTATAGCTTTTGGTTTTAGTTTCAGCTCTGATACATGTTTTTTTTTTAGCTTAGATCTGACTTGCAGGGTAGACGCTTCGTCTGTGCGGCAGTTTCCGTACAGATGGCGGATCTGTTGGCGAGCCCGGGTCGCAGTGCGACCCCGGGGCGTGACAGATTAGGGTGGTATCAGAGCCTAGGTGTATAGGTCATTGAGGACTTAGAGACCCTAGGCTATTGGTTGGACATTAGGATGACCGTCGTGAGAGACGTGATTTTAGCGAGAGTCCTGATTGAGTTTGTACCTTCACCAGAGTATTAGGGTGAGTGATTTTACATATTATTTCTCTAAAGATGATTATGTTGGCTGCAGACAACATAATACTTTAGAAAGGTTAATATGTTTAGACTTTCGCTTGATTGGGTCAAGAGAGCTTTGGTCCTAATGTTTGTTATGTTGCAGTGGCTTCGATGCTTCCGAGACGTCGTTCGATGACGAGGGCGTGTTGGCCTTGAATGAGGAGCCCGATCAGTGGGAGGCTGAATGGATAGAGCAGAGTGAGGTCTGAGAGTTACAGGCCCCAGTAGCCAGACTTTAAGGCGATGCGGCGCCAGGAAGAGAACTTGGAGCGCTTGATGCACATGCTTGAGCCGAAAGCATCTTCCGGGGTATAGCTAGTAATACTTCCAGCTTCGACATCGTCAACTTCGATCCTGATCGCGCCACTGAGGATGCAGAAGCAGCGAGAGGTTACTGACCGGTTGTTTTATTTCATTCAGTTCCATCCCCTACATATTTCGGGACCGAGCTTGGAGCCTTGGAAGGCCGAGGACTGGATTGCTGCTATGGAAAAATTACTTGAGAATTGTTCATTCAGGAGAAGCATCTGGTGCACTTGGTTATGCACTTTTGGATGGGGACGCCGAGAATTGGTGGCGTCAAGTTCGTCCAGCTGGACCATCGAGAGCGCATTGGATTACCGGGAGCGAGTTTCTGCGATTGTTGAGCAGAGTGCCCCTTGTCGCCCGAGATGGGGCCCAGAAATTTGATTATGTTTGAGAGTAGACTGCATCGAGACATCTTTGATTCAAGGCATATCCGGCGGGCGCCGACCTTTAATGCAGCGATTGTGCATGCTCAGTGGTTTGACCGAGGATCAGCGATCACTTCCAGGAGGGACGAAGAGCAAGGGAACAGCTTCAGTGTGAGACGTCTAGCATCGTCGGATTTTGGGATAGTTAAGTGGATCAAGGTTACCATGATTCCAGTCTCAGGATCATAGGTCTCAGAGGAGACAAAGTCCAGGAGGTTCTCGACAGTCGAGGCACCAGCAGCAGTGTCAGGACATTTTCAGGCAGAGTGTTCCTGAATGGTGCTCTTGGATTTGCCGCTTGCGACAGCACCCCACTACCCCTTCAGGAAGAAGAGGTTCATCCGATTACCAGTAGACTGATAAAGCCGTGATGCCGCGGCAGTTAGAGCGTTGGCCTCCAGCATCTATTTGTTGAGTTGTGCAGCTAGCTGGAGAGTGCCAGGATAGTGGATCACATTTTACCAGGTGTGGTACCCTTGGGTCGTCGAAGTTAGAGCTTGTTGATGCCGGCACCGCGTGTGCTTGTTTTGTAGAGCAGGGGTAGCTTCGTGTGGGCCAGAGATAGGACTGTTGGCTTGTGCACGTGAGGATCAGGTTCTAGTTCCCGTTTATCGCACGGAAGAGTGTTGCCAGTCCTGCCCAGTGTAGATAGGACTTTGGAATTGACCACTAAGAATTAGTCCTCCAACGGTTTAGAGATGTTGTTACGTGTGGGATAGGGATTGGTTATCCCGTTGTTTGGCTACCTTGGATTGTCGTGGGAGGACTATGACCCTCCGTGGACCTGGTCAGGAGTAGTGTGTTTATGGAAGAGGCTAGATCACGACGGGGTTGAGTCGTGGTCGTATCGCCTTGCTAGCGACATTTAAGCAGGTGCCTACGGCGGCACCGGGATTAAAGAATGTCCTTATCGCTGTGTGATCCGGTGTGAGTCCACCTGATCTGTTGTTGAAGCCGCCGTTTAGTGGGATTGAGAGTGTGGTAGTGTTCGACGTGGTTTTTGAAGCTGCACCGACTTCGGTAGCACCCCTTGGAGTATCGCCCGTGAGACAGAAAGTCGATAGCGCAGTTGCGGGATCTGATGGATTGAGAGGCCGTGCGACCCTGTGCCACGTTGTGGATACAACGGTGAGAAAGCGAGAGATTGGTAGGTTATGGAACCTTACAGTCGAGGGCTGTGCCCGGATAGTGTTCAGAACCCGGTAGGGGCATTATGAGCTTACAGCACAGTTTTGTGGATTGATTGATACCTTGTCGTCCTTAGAATTTGAGGAATCGGGCATTCCTGCTTTGTTTGGACGGGTGGGTAGCCATACCCGTCATGGATATCTGGATTTATTTCCGAGGTGACCTGTAGCATGAGGAGCACTTGAGTATGGTGCTGCAACTTCTGAGAGAAGAAGTGGTTTGCCAAGTTGAGGGAGTGCGCTTTCGACTTCGAAAGGTTCTGTGGTTAGGCCTTATGTTTTCGGCTGCAAGAGCGATTGAGGACCCAACGAAGAGTGATGCCGTTGGGAATTAGCCTAAGCCTATGATTGTGACTAAGGTCAAAAGTTTTGGACTAGGCAGGGCCTGTATAGCTGCATCGAGGAGTTAGAGCTGCATCGATTTGCATGATTGCCAGTGATAGAGAGAATATTGAGTTATTTTTAGATCTTCAAACCTGAAATACTTGGATACTCAGGTAGAGCTTAGTCGAAGCCACGTCGGTGGACAGAGTTATTAGAATTGTAAGTTTGGTCTTATAGCATATAATTATCCCAGCCAAGACTTTTTGGGTCAGTACGCCTTGGTTAGGCGAGCATGCAACCTTGGAATGAGGTTTTCGAATCGGTGGTTGCCACTTTTGGAACTTGGGATTTGAGAGTTGGAATTTGAGCGTTGTTTCCCGATGTTGAACTACTCCCCCTGTAAATTGTTATGAGAGATGCATCTGTGGAACTTGGGTGTCTTGGTTGCGAAGGGGCAACGAAGGGTTATGCCTATTGGAGGCTTAGTGTTTGGATTTGGGAACTATAATTGTGAAAGCCACTATCCGCAAGAATACGAACAATCGAGATTTACGCGGGGAGTTTGATCCGCGAGTGTTTTCTGGCTGGAAGAAGTGTATTTGATCCCTTGCATAATTTGGATTGCGCTTCATGAAGTTGGACGAGGAATTGAGCTATCTGAAGCGACCGATGCAGGTCTTTCTTGTGACAAGGGAATTTTGCAGTTGAGATATATCTTTGGTGAAGGTTCGGTGTAACCACCCTGTTAGGTGAGAACGACCACCTGAGAGCTGTTGTTGAGTTAGGGATCTCTTATCCCCATTTGTTTGAGGCACCCTCCTGAGTTATGGATCTACTTTTGGTTTCGAGGACGAAACCTTTTTAAGGAGGGGAGAGTGTAGAGTACCGGGATTTCGGATAGCGCACCGACCTCGTGAGATGGCGTGGTGTGGTTAAATCGCCTCGGGCATGTTCCATATTGGATTACAGATGAGTTCGGGTCGACTTGGATCAACGCGGAAGCCCCAGGCCGATTCGGGGTTTTCCGGGCATTGTCCGCCGTTAGAAGACTGGCTTCGGGGATGCCTCGACTCCATCGTGGTGTGCAGGAAATTGGGAAAACTCTGGGAACACGTGTATTTGCATATTACAGCTGAGTTCGGGAGGTTCCGGACGGATGCAGATAGCCCGAAGGCGAAAAGTGAGTTGGAACTGGCAGTTTTGGAGCCGGTTTTTTGGATTGAGCCCACCGACTCCACGGTTGAGCTTTTTGAGGAGAAAAAAAGCTGTGGGCATGTGTATTTTCAGATTACAGCGGAGTTCGGGAGGTTCCGGACGGAGGCGGAGGCCCCGAAGGCAAAAAGTGAGTTATTAGGGGCTTTATGGATTATTTAATTAATTTTGTTAATTAATTAGTGGGTGTTGGGGGCTTTGGTCTGGGAGGTTTGAAAGAAAAGAATGAATTAGGGATGTTAATTGGATAAGGGAGTGGATTAATGTGATTTGGGTTAAAGTGTGAGTTGAATTTTTTATTTGGGTGCAATAAATGCTCCCAACCACCCCCACCTCCTCCCCTTAGTTAGCCGTAGCTAATTAATTAGGCCGCCACCACCACCACTTCTTCTCCTGTTAGCAGAGGAATGGAGTGGAAACGGAGGAAAGAAAGAAAGAGAGAAAGGGAGAAAAGGAGAAGAAGAAGAAAAAAAAAAAAAGGAAAGGGAAGGGTTGGAGGAGCTTTGATGGTGAGGACTTCTCGCAAGGAGCCGCGGCGCCAAGCGGAGCGGAGCGCGCGCGCGAAGAGCCTCTTTAAGGACGGCGCCATTTGTGATGGTTTTTGGCAAGGTGCAGATGGTGATGGTAGTGCAGCTGATGGTTATGTTATTTAAGATTATGGTGTTTAAAATGGCGATGATGATGAGGATTATCATGAGGCTAGTGTTTGTGTGTGGATTTAATTTTTAGTTCGTGAAGGTAAGCTTTTATTTTTATAAGCATGCAGTGGTTATGTTGGACTGATATGTTGTGGATGTAGCATGTAATTGTGGAATTAAGGGTTTATATATATATGTTTTTAATTATTAGCATGCTTGGAGCTTTAAGGGGATTGTGGAGCTATTGTGTAATGGTGTTTAATTAAGCATGCAGTTGATGCTGTGAGATGTTAATGTGTGTGAGTGGACCTACTGGGTGCTAATAGAATTATGTAATTGGAGCTTACATTTTTTGTTATTTGTGAGAGTATGTATTTAATTTTCGGAGTTTTTCTTTGTGAATAATTTAATGGTGGAATTAGTGTGTGCTTTTGGAAGCTTTTAAATATGCTGGGATGGAATTAAGTGAATAGTATTATGTGGGCATTTATGGATTAGTATGCAGATTGTTATTGTGAATTGTGTCGATGTGTGGGTGTATTTGGACTTGGTGTGTGTAGAGTTTTGTGGCCTTTTGTGAGCAGGGAGAGTTTTAAGTGTACTATTTGGAGCTTTAATGTGTGCTGTGGGTTTTTAATTAGTGAGCTGTTGGGATTTTATTAAGGTGTGCTGTAGGGATTTTATTAAAGTGTGTTGTTGGTAATGAGGTGAACTGAAATTGGGCTATGGACTGAATTAATAGTATACTTTGGAGCTATAGGTGATTTTATTGTGAGCTGTTGATGTGGTGGTTGGACTTGGAGCTGCTGTAGGCTTTTGGTGTGTTTGTGACTATTAGAGCGCGACCGAGTGAGGTGAGTTGGCTGTGGAGCGACCCGGAACGTGTGCAGATTTTTGTGAAGTACTCAAGAACTTTATTTGAGCTACCGGGGTTTTTTTTTTCCTGATTCGCGGCAAGGTGCGCGCACGTGGCACGATTTTCGAGGTTTCGTCAGTTCGAGTTTCCGGCACTTCACCGACTTCTGCAATTGCCTACGGAAAGCGTTCCAGGTGGGTTGGAATTTCTCAAAAATTTATGGAATGCCCTTTAATGCTATTGAATGCAATTTGATCATAATTATTATGTTGTTTTTCCTGTATTTAATCTGATAGTTGCCTGGATCCTTTTTAGGAACTTATTTCGAACCCCAGATTATTTTTAGTATACTCCTGTTACCTTATGACACTAGACTACATGTTCTGTCGGCATTTTTGCTGCTCCCTGGTCGTTTTAAAAATTGAGTAAAGCCTGTTTTAAGGAAAAACATTATTTTCAAAAGTGATTTTAAATTATAAGTTTGCCAGGGATATAGCATAGATTCAGGGTGCATTAGACCTCGTGCCTAGGGGCCGAGGGGTCTCTTTTTGAGTTTGAGATGAGTTATAGTGTCATTTGACGTTGAAGCTTCCTTATGGGATAGTGAGATTACTCTAGATCATGGGTCGTATTCTGATTTAGTGGTGGAGGTGGTTCTCCCACTTAGCTTCGAGGATCTTGGGGTTCTGGCAGATCGAGTCGTGGAGGTTTCCCGACTCAGCCATGGGTCGTGCATTATCAGATTGAGTCGTTGAGGGTTCTCCGACATAGTTGTGAGAGTGTTTGGGTTTTCCTGTTTGAGTCGTGGAGTCTTTTCCGACAGAGTTGCGCTTTCGAGCATCGAGTTGCCGATCTATTTGATCGTGGACTGTAGCCTGCATGTGCCGCTTATGAGATAGTGATACAGATGCGATACTTGAGTTCGGTGGGGTCGCTCCCCTCGAGCTACCACCCGGGTGTGTGTGATGATACCGAGCCTGACGAGGCTGCGATGATGCGACTAGTTGATACACTAGAGTTCGCTTGTGATAGTCCGTGTGGGACGCCCTACGTAAGTCCCGTCCCAGTGAGGACGAGGTGGCAGTAGGTTTGGCGCAGGCTTGACTGGACCCTATGAGGCAGTCATTGAGATTGGGTGACATTGAGAGAGTGATGGCATAGCATGTTCATTGATGAGTTTCCCTTTGAGCATAGTACTTGAGGCATATTATTAGCAGTGTTAGTATATGCATATCGTATCATTGGTAGAGCTTCTTTTTGAGCCGTATGATTGAGACCTTCTAGCTGTAGTTTTCTTTTCAGCTTACCATTATTTATCTATCTACCTATCTATCTGCATACCTATCTGTTTTTGCCTCCAGTAGACTTAGTGGGCATACCGTGGATATTGGGACGGTACCCACTGAGATCTGCCTTCTGTAGTAGATCTCACACCCGCTGCGGTGACAGGTTTGAGGCAGCTGTTCCGGCTTGGTTCGCGCGGAGACAGCAGTTCGAGGTGAGGACGCGGCCGATTAGTTCCTTACCAGCATTGAGAGTCTGAGGTAGAGGTACCCGGTGTATTTATGTTTCCACTTTTGTACTGGACATTCTGAGAGACTTGTGAGGATAGTACTTGTTTTTTTTCTTGTGAGCCTATGTACCTTGAGGATTTGTGTACTAGTGGAGATTTTACTATTCTAGATGTTCATTTTTTATTCTATAGCTTTTGGTTTTAGTTTCAGCTCTGATACATATTTTTTTTTAGCTTAGATCTGACTTGCAGGGTAGACGCTTCGTCTGTGCGGCAGTTTCCGTACAGATGGCGGATCTGTTGGCGAGCCCGGGTCGCAGTGCGACCCCGGGGCGTGACAGCGATGGCGCACCGCCTTGGTAAGGAAAACTTGATGCCGGATAGCTCGAAACCCTCACCCTCTCTGAGATCGAGGCACCAGCTGGCTGGAACATCGTGCGTAAAATCCCAAACTAGACGATCATGCCCAAGGGTCTTCCTAAGAGAATCTCTTGTGAAATCTCCAAGGAGCAAAGACACTTTTACTAGCTGGCGTTGAGACGAGAGACTGTCTCAAAAGTACTCTCAGGGACGAAAAAGCTACGATCAGAGCATGGTGTAGCGATGGCATAGAAATCGTCATAAGGAACTGAGACAATGTTGGAGAGAGCTGCAAGAAGGTGGCCCTTTTATAGGCCAGTGAAAAGAGACGGGCTGATAATAGCCGCACTGGGAAATAGCAGCATTTATTTGAAGAAACGACGGAAGATTGCGTCGCCGAAAATAAAAAAAGATCAGTTTCTGTTCACAAATCCCTCGGACAGTGGGCAAAGCCAGAGTACGGGTTGATTAGGGACATCGGTAAGCATGCCATATCTCTGGTTCAGCTTCGATAATCACCCGAACGACACGTCAAACGATTGCCAAGGAGGCATTGTTGAGACCAAATTTTTTGCCACTTGAGGGAGTGACACGTGGCGTTTACCATCAGCCAAAGACATCAGCTGACGGAGGTTTGAGTCGACAAAGATGGACTCGCGTCTCAATTAAGACCGGTCTCAAGCGCGGAAGAGTGCAGCAGGCGACATATGCTAGTCGGCCAAAGGCATCAGCCGATAGGAAAAGTGGTCGAAATAAAAAAATCATCGCCTCATCCGGTGTCGACTTCGACTGAAGACAAAAGCTAGACCGCTCGATCAAACTACAAAGAAGGCGGAGTCAGAGTCAGCCTTCGGCTGATCAAACCGAAGAAGGAAGGCTCTGGAAAGGAAGTGTATGAGATTCGGGGCATGAATCTCGTAACGGACTCCGAAGCGGCAAGCAGTGTCCTACATTGGAAAGCGCCGAAGATCACACTTCGGCGCGATAATATGGGGATGAATCTGGACGGTAGAGCGGCTACTATCCTATTTAAGGAAGTTTCGGCTTAAAAGGAAGTAGTTGAGGATTTCACGATAACTCTCCCCAAATTACGCCGATATTTCAAAATCGACGTCAATAAGTATGGTTCGGGAAGTATATAAATACCCAAACCATCGAATAAGAAAGGGTCCTGCAACCTCGTAAGTTAGTACCACCCCCTACTTTTTATATTTTTCATATCTGTATTTACTATTTTCTTAGATAGATTTACCGTATTTTCTAGAAATAGATTAATTATAATTGACTACTTGTTACCCTTATAACCCTATTTTTCCACTCAATGCAATTCATACATTCGGCTCATTAGCCGTTTGCCACATCTTTGTCTCTCTCTTTATCTCCATATCCCGATTCAGCTAATCTAAGCTGCACGGTCGTGAGAGTTTAAGTGAGAAGAACCCGGCCGAGCAAATCCCTCATCGGCTCGATCGCTTGATCCATTGGCACGCGGCGCATCACATTTCAGAGGGTCAAACGAATATCCGGGGCCGATCGACGACCGGCATTTTCAGCCTCAACACCTGTGATGATTCTGCTACAATCTTATATGGTTTTAAGCAGTTAATAGACTACACTTTTCATCTATTAGTCCATAATTCATAGTGTTTATATTTAATTCCTTTAGTTCCTCTTTTGAGGTACTATTTTTGTTCTTCCGGTGTTTTTTTTTTTATCCTGCGGTGGCTATACTACAACCTTGATACTTCTTTTTCCCCCTTTGTACGATAATGTCTCCATGTGATAGAGCAGAAATCAAATTCAAAATTCAATAAAAGTGGGTTGTTTGTACTAAAAAAAATTTTATATCGGCAGCGTAGCGCAGGTAGTCACTAGTATATAATAATAGCACGAGCTTAAACATTTGAGTTGATGGTTTGAGCCATTGATCTTAATAATAATAATTAGTTTATATATTTTGGACCGGTAATTTAGGCTCAACGAGTTATTATTACTAGCGGATCGGATCATTATTCAAACTCAAAATTTTAACTTGAAAAACCTTTAAACCAAACCGAATCGGATCGAACTAATCTATCATAGAATCACCGATCAGTTCAGTCTGGTTTGATTTAGAGCTATCTACTTTTTCATGGCTTTGGAATTAAAGTTGGATTATGTAAAGAAAGATTGAGTTAGTGCCGCATATGATTTTAGTATGATTTTTAATTTGTTTTTTTTTTTTTAAACCTGTTGCCGTGATAAGGAGTGTAGATATATGTATATAAGTTTCGATATATATATTGATTTGGTTTTTGATTTGATTTGATTAAGAGAAGTGTTAAAACCAAATCTAATTTTAAAATCAAATTTAATTTAATTTGAAATTAAACTAAATTGAAAATCAGATAAACCGAACCAAATTATCTTATTTGGTTTGTTTTGATTTGATTCTTGGTTTGAAAACAAACGATGAGACACCTCTCGTCAAAAAAGTGTACGAGTCTTCGACCTATCAAGTTATTTTTAATAATTAAGACGGATATAATTGATAATTGGTACCGTTAAAATTAATCTATATTATTTAAAATTTTTAAAATTAAATTAAATTTATAATTTTAAAAAAATTTATCAAGTCTATCAAAGAGTCGAAAAATAAACAGTCAAAACTAAATAATTTTATAAAACTAGAATTTAAAATTTGTCAATTGATGATAGGAATTATCAACCTTTATCTAATAATTATAAAAAAAAAATTATCAAAAATTTAAATAGTTTGAATTGATCCACACCGTTAAATAAGCAAACGATTCATATAGGTCGTCGAAAGCTATCAATTTTACGATCGTCTGATCATTATGTAATGAATTTTTAAAAAATTATAAAATTTAATTTTTAGACACTTTAAATATTTTAGATCAATTTTAACTATGGCGAGCATCCCGCTGAATTCGTGTATTCATTCATCATTCAAATGTAAGAAAAATGTGAACCAAATCACTATGATCAATTTAATAGTAAAGTATTTTTAATTTATTTTTAAAGTCAGGAATTCTAACACCAAACAACAGGTTTGCTCTGTGTATGATCTCCTAAAAGCCGTTTGGTTGGAGTACAAAAGGGATTATTGTGTCCAAACAAGATGAGATTAATGGGGGAACAAGTTGAAATACTTGTTTCCCTCCATAACGGGTTGTCCCGGATAAACAACTCGGTATAAGAGGGGAACAAGTGTCCTCCCGTCCCGAAACTAACGCTCCTGAGGCAATCTTGTACATCTCTTTTACTTTTTTTATTTTTTTTTTATTTTTTTAAATTAAAATTTTTAAATTTTAAAAGATATTTAAATTTATAAATTTTAAATTTATTTTTTTTATTTTATAAATTTTAAATTGTTTAATTTTACTTTTTAATAAATCTAAAATTTTATTTTATTTTATTTTTGTAAAAAAATTTATTATTAATTTTAAAATTTTAAAATTTATACAATTTTTTTATAAAATTATTAAAATTTATATAAATTTAAAAGTTAAAATTTTTGCTCCCTCTTAAAATTTAAAAATTAACTTTTTTGGTCCCACTTAAAATTTTTATAAACATTAAAAGTAAAAAAAATTAAAATTTGAACAAATTTTTGAAACTTTAATTTTTAAAAAAAAAAACTAAAAGAGGAAGGACATTTTAGTCTTTTAACACAAAAGTCAACTCTCTATTTCTTTTATTCTTCAATCATTTCTAAATACTATTTTTTTTATATCTGGTACTAACCTAAAACCCAACCAAATATAAATTTACAATAGATTCAGCTTGTTTCAAAAGTTATATTTATTCCTGATACTACTAGTTCTCTCTTATACTTCAACCAAGCGAAGTCCTAGAGTTTCAGGAATATGAGATCTGCATTGACAGATAAAAAAAAAATAAAAAATAAGAGGTGAAATTTGGTGTCCTACGAATTACGAAAAATGCTAAATGTACACCAAAAATGAAACGTATATCATACATTTATCTTTCTAAGAATAAAATAAATTTTATCAATTATTTCGAAATAACTGATAAATAAATTTTTATTTTTAAATAAATAAAATATATGATATATATATTTTATTTGAAATGTATTAATTAATAACATAGGTCAGGATTAATACATAAAAGGGTATATATCCTACACCCCACCTCATTCTGAAGTGGATATTATTTCACTCGTCATATTAAGTGACGAGTAAAATTCATCCTACCCCAGGTGTGTAAGATATACACCCCTAAAAAATGTATATATACTATTTTCCATATTTATATATACCCTACATATATTTGACCTAGCATGTATCATTGCAAGTCCACTCACCTTGTTTTGACATGTTCTCATTTCACTGCTGACTAAGTTAGCTCACGCAGTTGTCAATCAACATTGACTTCATCTTGTAAACCTTAAATTTTAGAATTTATTATTTTTTAAGATTTCTCAAATGTACTGTTTGAAACCGACTTTTGAACTATATTATAATTATTTAAGGCCACGTGGCAGGGAGGGGATTGTGGAGGGGATGGCGGGAGGCCGCGGTGGGGCTGGGGGTGGTGGTGTGACGGCGGCATATCAGGTTATACGGGGTTGGGAGTGGTGTTGATAGTGGGTGTGTTGGAATGGAGATGATGATGGTAGGTAGGACGAAAGAAAAAAATTTAAAAAAAAAAGATAAATTTTTTTAAAAAATAATAGAACAACGATGGAGGTTAATTTTAGTTATTCTATCAAAATTGATTGATAGCTAAACGCACTGGCGAAGTCAGAATTTAATTCTGAGGGGGTCAAAATATATTTAAATAAAAATTTTAGTAAATTATTATTATTTTTTAAAAATTTTATTAATTAAAAATTAATATAAAAATATTAAAAAATTTTTAATTTAAAGATGTTTAATTTTTAATTATTTTATTTAAATAACTAAAAATTTTACTAAATATAATCCTAATTCAATTAGATCGGTAACTTTAGCTAAAAGATCTATTCAATTTAGTATAATATTTTATTTAGTTAAATAAAATAGCTCAAAAAAAATAATTAGAAATTAAAAAAACATGAAATAAAAAATTTGGAGTTAAGATATGTATTTCAAATAACTTTAAGTACGAGACTTTTAATATATTTTCATCTATTTAAAATATATACAAATAAAAAAAAAAAGAAAATTATGTTGGCACAAAAAATTATTAAATAAATATTAAAATATTGAGGGAGTTCATTATTATCTAAAAGAGAGAAAGAAATAAATTAGTATAAAGAACTATTGAGTGATATTAAAAAGTTGAGGGGGCCATTGCCACCTTGGGTCTTAATATGGCTTCGTTTCTGGCTAAACTGTATTCCAATATCACAACAAATATATATATATATATATATATATATATATATATATATATATATATATATATATATATATATATATATATATATATATATATATATAGGGAGGCTATTATTATCTAAAAGAGAGAAAGAGATAAATTAGTATCAAGGACTATTGAGCGATATTAAAAAGTTGAGCGGGGCCATTGTCACGCCCCGGGGTCGAAACTGCGACCCGGACTCGCTAACAGATCCGCCGCCCATACGGTGAACCCCGTATAGACGAAGCGTCCAACCTGCAAAAGAGAGATGCTATACTAAACATATATCAGAGCTATAAGTAAACTGCTAAAAATAAAATAATATAATACAATCCAGACCTCACCAAAAGTACATAAGTCGCTCAACTCAGAAATAAAGTACAACTCTATACCTCACTACAAGGTCTCTCAAACAAGTAACTCTCAAAATGTAAAAAGTGGGTACATCTACTCTCTGGACGACGACGTCTGGTAGGGAACTAGCTCGCGACTCCCTTACCTCGATCTGAAGAAACAGCAGCCGGAACAGCAGGAACAGGAGTAGAAGTCCCTGGGGAAAAATACACCACGACGGGTGTGAGAACTACATCCCACAGTAGTCCTCAGTGGGTGCCGTCAACAAGCCCAACGGTCTGCCCACTAAGTCTACTAGAGGCATAAGGTAATAAATGAAATGCTGAAGGAAAGAGCTGGAAATGAATAACTCTACAGCTACTATGCCCCTATCTGGATGCTCAAAAAGTGGAACAGATGATAAAATGGTGCATCTACTAACACATCAGTATAGTCACCCAATCTGAACTGACTGCCTCCTCGGGTCCAGTCAAACCTGCGCCTACCTACTGCCGCACATCCTCAACAGGACGGGTCTACTGTAGGTATGTCCGTAGCTGCCAAAACTGGCTCAGCCAGAGGGACGGCGTCCGTAACTGCCAAAACTGGCTCAGTCAGAGGGACGGCGACGACAAGTCACGATAGAAGAACTCAATCTCACGCCGGTTACAACAACCCGGTCTAAAGCTCAATCTCAACGCCGGTTACAACAACCCGGTCTAAAGCTCAATCTCAACGCCGGTTACAACAACCCGGTCTCGCCTACTCCGGAGTGGCACTCGAGGGGAGCGACCCGCTCGAGTCAAAAGTAACCCATGTCCAACAGCTCTGTCAAGTATCTCAGCTAATGAGGTAAAAGTCGACACTATGCTCAAAGTGGAGACTCACTCAATCCACAATGCGAAACCTAGCCCCAACTGATGCATAACACTGATCGGTCCAACCACCCACAGTTCGCGGTTGCCAAAACAATAACCCGAGTCGATAATCTGGTGCAATCCCACCTGACTCAACAATATAGCTATACTATCCCCCATCCCTGCTCTCTAACCCGAGCAACAAGGGACACTCGACAGTCGGGACCGCTGTCAACCCAACGGCTCCCTAAAACAGGCACACTGACAGGATAACTCCACAACAGAGACAATAAAGGGTCCGGGAATCCCGAAAGTCTAGAACCTACAACCCTAATCAAACAAAAACAGGCTCTAGGCATAGCCTCTCGTTGTTCTCGTCCCAAAGGAAAAAGGCAGACCTTGGAACCCAGACCACTCGAATCATCTCGGGTGGTTAAATTTATCGAAAAAGGGTGATATTTCTGATTGAAAGCCATTTGATCGGAAAGAAATCCATATTTAATGATTTTTAGTTCTTTTTAGGAAAATGATTGAAAACAAGTTTTATATCCAAGCCTCGTAGAGCTAATGCCTTTGTCCAATCAAACAAGAACAGACTCGGCGACTCTATGATGCTCGGAAGAAAACATTGGTTGAATAAAATCATATGTGTGTCCAAAGGAAACAGTTCTGGGTTCAAGGTTCTACTAACACTATTAAACTCTGCCACTAACACAGCGGCGACAATAAAATAGGAAAACTGAATATCTCGGGACCGCCGTCCTCCTAAACGGCTCCCGCCACAGATGTATGATCAACTACCTCTACTAGACTCCACTCTGCTCCCAAGCACGAGTGTAGAAAGCATCCCACACTAAAGAGACCTGACCACTCGGCCCGCTACCCGGGCGAGTAAAACACTATGTCCAGGGAGAAAAGTAGTATGGATGTCTAAACAAAATAAATCTAGCCCAAGTTGGAGTTTTCTAAAGTCTGGCTGAACATGCTGCATATGACGGGGGTGCTAGGTCAAGTTCCAAGATAACATTAATTTAACAGATAATAGAAAACAAGAGAATTTCATGATCATCAAGTAACACTAGAATTATCAGCTATCACTTTCTAGCATACTACACAAGAGTGTTACTATTATGCATGGTTCTACTATAGCAGATTTAATGAACGTTCCATAAGTCTTGGAGACAAGGCCACCCACCTGAAGGTGCACAACTGTCCGGGGTCGTACAGCTGAGAACACCCAGAAATAGAATTACCAGCACAACCACCAGGCAAACAGTACAATAGCAGTGTTCATTGCATCCTGGGTACAAAAAATACCATCCAAAGTTACATTAATTCCATGAAATTCCAAGTTCCACAAGTCTGCTGTGAATAGTCCCCTTAAAGCGAAATTTCACCTGTAAACTAGTCTCCAAAAATTCCAATAAAAATACTACGGCGATCCTCGCGAAGTGTAGATGTCGATAGAGCCTTGAAACGTCGGATTCCGATGTCCGGATGCGGAGATAAAAATCTGCGAAGACCTTGCTGTCCAGGAATCTCACCAGCAAAACAGGGGCTCAGTAAAGCCTCGAAAACTGTGCCAAAACCCAAAATCTAGACGAAACACTCAACACGAAAGTCGAAGATATACTTCTCGTGAAAATCGTCCAAAAATAAAGTCGGCGTAGCTCTGCAGACCTCTCAAACTGAAGTGCGACGGAAACGGGCCTCCAACTGAAAATCGTCGCACTGCGCTCCGATGCCGAAGTCGTCGACGCCGCGGCTTCCAAAAATTCCGGACCTCTGCCAGAAGATGCGCAACATGAAGATCTACAACTTTGCTAAAGGGGGGCCAAGGGCAGAGGAGCTCGGGAAAGGGGGCAAAAATGCTCAGCAAGCAGCCTATTTATAGGCCCAGCCCGAAAATCCACCCTTTTGGACTTTTAGCCCAAACTTTCGGGCGCCCGGAACTTCCGGGCTGCTACAGTAACGGGCCTGGCCCGTTACTGTTCACGCCCGGAAAATCCCCAGGCCGCCACGTAGCCACCCAAACAGGCTACAGCCAAACGGGCCAACCGGATTGCACCACGTGGCAAGCGCCGGAGCCGACGCGTGGCGCCCACGAGCGGGAAGCGCGGGTCAGCGCGCCCACGTCGCGCCCACGTACGCCTGTCGGGCACGCAGCCCGAGACCACCAAATCCCGTTCCGTGGACCGCGTGGACCACACCGCACCAACCAAAATCTGCCACGTGTCCACCCGGTCCACCGTGCACCCGCGCCGAAAATCCGTAGACCGTGCCTACTGCGCCGGCCAACAAGAAGGCGCCACGTGGCCCGCGCCTGGTGCACGCCTGCGGCGGTGGACCGACCGGCCTCTCCTCGGCCCGCCGCCGCGCTCCGCCGCCCGCCGCCGCCGCCGGCGCCTCTCCGGCCGCCGGAACAGTACCCCAAGACCTCGAAATACGTGTTTTCGCGTCCGGGCTCCGAAAAATTCAAGTAAATAGTCCATTTCGCTCGTTTTCGCGCGCTGAATCCAAATCCGAGGTCCGTTCGGCCAAATTCCACTTCTAAAATTTTTCGAAAATTCCCGAAAAAGTAAACTTGATCCATTTTCATGCCGGGTCAAATTCTTGGTTCCAATAAGCGCGCAAAAAACCTCAATCATCCAATATGGACTTCCTGATAAACAATCTTGCTCTAATAACTCCAGAAATCCAATTCCTATGCCCGACGCGCGCACACACACACCCCGAAGCCACTAACCCCACAGTAAACCCTTAAGTGGGGATTCGGGTCCTCACAACCATTGCCACCTTGGGCCTTAATATGGCTTCGTCTCTCGCTAAACGTGTAGAATAAGGACGATGTATTCCAATAGCACAACAAATATATATATATATATATATATATATATATATATATATATATATATATATATATATATATATATATATATATATATAAGTTGGAATACTATCGATAGTACTAAGTTATTGGTGCTATTAAATTTTTAGCCATTGGACTAAGAAATGTGCGGTTACGATGATAGTGGTCCCCTAGGGTTTAGTGGGTGGTTGATTGAATAGTAAAAAATCATAGGGGACCACTATAATTCCAACTGCACATCCTTTTATCCAACGGCCGAGAATTTGATAGCACCAATTACTTGGTAGTATAGATAGTATTCCAGCCGGACTATATATATATATATATATATATATATATATATATATATATATATAGAGAGAGAGAGAGAGTCCGGCTATTATATTATCGATAGCACAAAACACTTAGTGCTACCAAATTTTTCGCCGTTAGATCTATTCCTTTAATCATTTTCATCCTTTAGATCATACTATTTTTTTCAACCATCCAATAAACCCAAAAAGCTCACTATCATCCTAACCACACATCCTTTTATCCAAAGGTCAAAAATCTAACAGCACCAAGGATTTAGTGCTATCGATAATGCACAATCTAACCCTATTAAAAAAAAAATTCTCAATCTAGTCTTCTTTTTTAAAAAATTCTCAATTTAGTCTCATTTGAATAAATTAGAAAAGAAAAAGTAATTTAATGTTATTAATGTGAGTTTATATGTTAATTAGGAGAGAGAATTTTTTTTTCTCCCAACGCACTTTCTAAATAACTTAATAGCTTTATTAATTTAAATTATTATTTAATAATAATAATAATAATAATATTTTACTATACTATTGACATTATTAAATATATGATAAAACTACACGCTCAAAAATAAAATTTGACATTACAGAAAGTAAATATAATACAAAATAATATAATTGTATACTAGATATAAATAAATATAATAATAATATTATTATTATTACACACTCGATATGATTAAATAATTAATATGATTACACACTGAATATAATATGGATATAAGTAAAAATAATTAGACCATACATACTTATGTAATTAATTATTCGATATGATTATACACTTAACGTAACACTTGATATAACTAAAATGTCAATATGATATTAAAATAATATGACTATATATTATATAAAAATAAAAATGATATACCTATACAATAAATATTGAGTGCCTTGGAAAATAAGGAAGGAGAGATAGAAAAAACTCATATTAATAATATTAACATATAAACTCATATTAATAATATTAAATTATTTTTTATTGTAATTTATTTAATTGGGGCTAGATTGGATTTTTTTTTTAAAAAAAAAGGTTAGATTGAAAATATTTTTTTAAAATAAGGTTAGGTTAGGCATTAATTCATCAATATATATATATATATATATATATATATATATATATATATATATATATATATATATATCAAGGCACGGGGGCATGCCGCTCGCCGCCTGGCATGGTACGGTACCGGCACGCTTGCGCGACGATGGATACGCATGACCTCCCGGTGGCACGCTCTGACACGCTTTTTTTATAATTTTTTTTGTTCCCAATCAGCTTTTATAATGTTATTTTAAAATATTTAATCAAATAATTATAAATATTCACTATATATAACTTACTATGCAAATCAATTAATATAGTGATAAATTTTTTTAAATGTAAAAAAAAAGTATACCTCATAGAAAATGGAAATTAAAAGATAATAATAAAATTTACAAGTAAAATTTATTTAGGAAAGTTAGAAAAAAAATAATATGATGAAAAAAAAAATATGAGTAATAAATTATATGACAAATAAATTAAACAAATTTAAGTATTAATTGATTTAATTTAACTTTTAATTTTATTAGTATTTTTAATTTTTAAAATTTAAAAATAAAATTATTTTTATCGTAAATCTTATATAAAATATTATATCTATCCAAAATAATTTAAAATTTAATTATATAATAATTAAATCAAGTATATCTCTATTTTTAACTTTTTATAAACTATATATAAAAAAATTTTATATTTTATATTTTTTTTAAAAGAAGTTTTACAAATTAAAAATATTTAAATAAAAAAAAACTACGGATACAAAGGCCAATACCAAAAAAGAAAAAAAATAAAAATAAAAAATCGAATGAAGGACATAAGGACTTATAAAAAAAAATCTACCAAAAGAAAAAAAATAGATAAAAAATATAAAAACCCACCAAATAAATAAATAAATAAATAAATATTTTTTAAAATAATAATTAAAACTGTAAGAGAGAGAGAGAGAGAGAGAGAGAGAGAGAGAGAGAGAGAAAGGGAGAGCGCAGCAAGAAAAAAAGAAAAAAAAAATGGCGCAAAAAAAGGAGAAAAAAAAGAAAAAAGATCGGCACGGGCGGCAATGCCGCCCGTGCCGCCCGATACCCACGCCGGTGTCGCGCTGTCTCACGCGATACCAGCGAGGGTATCGCGGCACGGGGGGGTGCTGTGGCACCCCCCCTGTACCGTGCCCCCATTTGTGGGGCACGGTACGTGCCGCCCCGTGCCGAGCGGCACGGGGCGGCACTTAAAACCTATATATATATATATATATATATATATATATATATATATATATATATATATATATATATATATGTGTGTGTGTGTGTGTGTGTGTGTGTGTTGGGGCCAAAAAGTGACTGCTCGCGATCGGCCCATGAGAGTGACCCTCTGAGATGTCGAATGCGTCGCGTGCCAACAAATCAAGCGATCGGGCCGAGGAGGAATCTGCTTGGCCGTGTTCTCCTCTGATAACTCTTGCGACCGTTCGGCTTAGCCGAATCGAATTTATGAAGGTAGAGAGGGATTGCTGGGTTTGACTTAGAGTAGCCGAACCAGATGAAGATACAATGATACGGCTAAGGAGCCCATTATAACTTTATATATGACGAAACAAATATAATGACACGGCTGATGAGCCGATTAAAATTTTACATTGCTTGGAAAGGGGATATAAGAAAGAAGGTAGGGATATAGATTACAATTAAGCCTACTCTTAGGAAAGCGATAAAGGAAAGTAGTAAAATTAAGTTAACCTACTCCTAGATATGAAGAAGCTGGGGTGGTGCCGGGCTTACGAGGCTGCCGGACCCCTTTTTCCTTCGATGGTTCGGGTATTTATACGCTTTCTAAACCATATTATTATGCACTAATTTGAAATATCGGCATAATTTTGGAAAAGTTATCGAATAATTTGCAACTACTTTATTTTGAGCCGAATGCATTCAATCAGGATAGTGGTCGATTCTCCGTCCAGATTCATCCCCTTGATATTGCGCCACAGCGTAATTCTCAACGCTTTCCAGTACTGGGCGCAGCTTGCCGTTCTGGGTTAGTTGCGCGATTTGCGCCCGTATCTTTCAAAGTCTTTCCTTTTTCGGCTCAAGCAACCGAAGGCTAACTCTGACTCTCGCCTTCCTCATTGCTTGACTAGAGGAGTCTAGTAACTGCCGAAGTTGGCCTTCGATGAGGCGTTACTCCTCTTGTCGGCTGCTTCTCCTATCAGTTGATACTTTCTACCGATGGCATACGTCGCGTGCTGCATTCTTACGCGATTGGGACCGGTCTCGATTGAGACGCGAGTCTTCTTCTTCTGACTCATTTTTCTGTCGGCTTATGTCTGTCGGCCGACGGTATCCGCCACGTGTCGTTCCCTTAAGTGGCGAAAATTTTGGTCTCAACAATGCCCCCTCGGCAATCGCCTGATGTGCCGTTTGGGCGATTGTCGAAATTGAGCCAACTTTTGGCACTGATAATGATATTCAACGATTATCGTATATATCTTGGCAGGAAATTAGCCCACTGCCCGAGGGATTCGCGACTGAGTGTCCAGTTTTTAAGCGAGTGTCCAGTTTTTGCTTGACGGCTTCATCCGTCGGCTTGACCACTACCGATTGGATCATCAGTAGCTTCCTCTGAGGTGGTAAGGTTGAAGCTCCCACCTATTGTTAGCGCGTAGACTGTTATTGCCCCAAAGTTGGCCGCGTCTGCTGAGCCGCGACACCGTTGTTGTAGGCGTCGGCCTTCACCCTCTGAGCTCGACGCTTCTGCGTCTTAGTCAT
Organism: Tillandsia leiboldiana; assembly: GCA_029204045.2. Lineage (NCBI taxonomy): Eukaryota > Viridiplantae > Streptophyta > Magnoliopsida > Poales > Bromeliaceae > Tillandsia > Tillandsia leiboldiana. The sequence goes on along the minus strand of CM055072.1, from coordinate 32,957,555 downwards.
GACCGGCCCTCGCCATCGAGCCGATCTTGTAGTCGTGGGCCATTCCTCCATCAGCGCGTCTGACGGGCGGGTTCACCTCGGGTGCCCCCTGAAAATTTCCTTTCTTTGAAACGGCTTGGGCCATGACTAGATTCCTAGCTCCCGGGCTACCTGAGTGCCCAAGGCCTCCACTTCTCCCTTGGTGAGCCAAGGAAAGTCGGAGTCAAGAGGTGACGGGGCTTCTCCTACCCTTGGCGTCTGTTGGTGGGGAGGTCGCAGAGTAGGCCTTCTCCATTGGTGCCTAGCTGGGCCCTTTCGTGTCTCCAGCTATCCGAGCCTCCGGTGGGGCCCGATCCGTTCTGTGTGCTGCGAGGGTCCATACACTGGTCTTCCTTCGGCTTGTCGGCCGAAGCGTCTGCGGAGTGCCCTTTGGACCCGGCTTTCATTATAGCCGTGGTGGGGGCCCTGCTGTTGTTGTGAGGTTCGCTGCCCCCTATGGCCGACTGAAATTGGCCTCAGCCTATCCTGGCCGTAGAATCCCTGCAACTCCCTCCGGATAGGGTGCCCTTTCTCTCCTTTCCTGTCCTCTTCTCCGGATGACCGTTTGTTGGATCCTTCGGTCGAACTTGGGTTTGGCCCATGGACGTGGCGGTGTGCGTCTTTGCTGATGAAGGCAAACCATTATTTTACCTCCTCGGGCATGTCAACGAGGAGGACATCCCAGTCTCTCTCCGTCATTTCGGCCTTGCAGCGGATGTAAAGCCGAAAACCGTTCCGAGCCGATCCGTCTTTCTCGGGGGATTCGAGCCCCTGCATCGGCTCCTTCCCCTTAGGGTCGACCATGTTCACCTGTAGAGGGAAAGGATTAGTGTCAACCTCCATCTCTTTTTTCTCTTGGTCGGCAAAAGTAAGCCGACCCTCATCGAGTTCTTTCTGAATTTATTTTTTCAAGGCGACGCATTCGCCTGTGCGGTGGCTCTATGAATGGTGACAATTGAAATATTTGCGCCTCTTGAGCTCCTCATAGGGCGGGATCATCTGCCCCTCCTGGAGCTTGATTCGACCGTCCTTGTACAACCGATCGAATATTTGATCTGTCTTGGACGTGTTAAATGTGAAGGTATTAGTCGATGTCTGAGCCTTGGGATCTCGGACCTTACTCGGCTTGAGAATCTGGCATGTGTACGGCTCGCGGCCTGGTAATATTTCGACCACGCATACCTCGGCCTCTTTGGCCGAAGACTCATCCTCACTTGGCTTGCTCAGCTCTTCATGAACCGAGCTCCGTTCTATAAAGGAGATATTGTGCTCCTTCGACTTTTTCCAGTCTTGCCCGTGGCCCCGCTTCGGCCGTTCCTCCTTATTGTTTTTTTGGAATTGCTCATATTGAGCAACCCGCATCGCCAAATAAAACAAATTCGAGAAATAACGACCCTCGAAATGATCTCGGGTCTTGAGGTGCAGGCCGTTAAACGCCATTTTTGTAAATTCGGCCTCTGGCATCATGACAGAACAACGATTTCTTGCTGCCTTGAACTGATTGAGGAATTCTTCGGCCGATTCGTCAGCGTTTTGCCGAAGTGTCGCTAAATCGGCAATCGAAGATTTAGGCACCGCCCGATAGAACTGCTCGTGGAATTTCGCCTCGAGCTCGTCCTAATTTCGGACGGAGTTATAGGGCAAGCTAGTATACCACGAGAACGCCATCTTGGTTAACAACATACTGTTGGGGCCAAAAAGTGGCTTGCGTGCGATCGGCCTCTGGTATTACGGCTTTTTATGTTGGCATATTTCGTGATTTGAGTCGGAGTCTTGAAGTGATCAAATTGTCAAATCAGCATTCGAAGACTCAGAGAAGATTCAACATGAGCTCAAGTTGACACTCAGGTATGATTAAAGTAATCATGGTGATTTAAGTATATTTACAATCTTTGGAATCATGATTTTATTGAAACCGGGTTTGGTAGAGGTTTTAGGAACTTGGTTTTCAAGTCATAACTTATTTTAAGTTTTGATTCCGGTACATTGTTTGTTTTGATAAACTTATCTTTGAAAAATTCAGTATTTTACATTGAGTACCGGAACCCCACTTTGAGTTCCTCAAAACCCGACATAAAATTTTCAGGTTTTTATATTGAGTACCGGAACCCAACTCTGAGTACCGGTATGCAATACAGAAAATCTGTGTATTGCGTCATTGAGTACCGGAACCAAACATTTAGTACCGGTACGCAATGTTAAGTCGTGATAAGAATGCTAAATCGACTTTAATTGTTTTTCAAAGGTTATAAATAGATACTTAGGGTTTCTCAAGAGGTACCGACCAATTCAGAAACAATTGAGAGCAACCCTAGAGGCTAGGTTTTTATCGTTCATCTTTTAGCCTCTTTTAGGTCAATTCGACGGTTCTTTGAAGCGATGCTTTTTGTCGAATTGATCTAATCTTTGCTTAGAGATTTCATCCATGGTTCTCTAATGATATTCTAAGCAAAGGATCACCATCGAAGCCTATACATACGTAACGGCTGAGTTTGCGTCAAGGAGTTGACGTGGCATCGTGGATTCGATGTGTTGAAGGCGTTTCATGGATTCGAAACGTGTTGCTCGTGGATTCGAGTGGCGTTCGTGGATTCGAATGTGTGCATTGGACCTGAAGTCGGTGAGGGCAAGATCTGGAGAAGTTAAAGGTGGGATTGGAGTCCGTGGAGTTGGTAATCACCTTGTTATTTTTCAAATTCTTAGTGGATTGTTATTGCGTGTTGGTCCCGTAGTTTTTATTCCTGTGATGGAGTTTTCCACGTAAATCTCGGTGTTCTGTTTTTATTTTCCGCATTGGTTTTTAATTTGCACTGAGATTGGTATTTTGAATATTACACCTATTCACCCCCCCTCTAGGTGTTTGATAGAACCTATTTAGATCTTTGGGGATCCATAAAACCAACAATTGATATCAGAGCGGGTTTTAGGTTTTTCTATCATGTCGAGTGAAGGTGGTAATATTAATAGACCTCCTTTTTTCGATGGGACCAACTATGCCTATTGGAAAGTACGGATGAGAGCTTTTCTCATCGCAATTGATGAGCGGGTTTGGTAAACCGTGGAATTCGGTTGGGTGCATCCAATTGAGGAAGTAGGAGATTCTACTACCCCAAAACCTCGCTCTAGATGGTCCAGAGAGGAAATCGAAAAATCTTCTTACAACGGGAAAGGTATGAACGCTTTATTTAATTCTCTTTCCTTGATTGAGTTTACACGTATTTCTGCATGTGAAACTGCAAAGGAGATTTGGGATATTCTTAAAATTACACATGAGGGTACTAATCTAGTAAAAATTTGAAAGCTCCAGATGCTTACAAGTCAATTTGACTCTATTCATATGGATGAGCATGAATTGTTTACTGATTATTACACTAGACTTCAAGATATAATCAATATATGTGCTAATTTAGGAGAAAAGATCCCGGAATCAAAAGTTGTAAGAAAGATTCTTCGGACTCTTCCGGAACGCTTTAGGGCAAAGGTTGCCGCCATTGAAACCGTCAATCATCCGGATGACATGAGAGTAGAGGAATTAGTATGTGCTTTACAAACTTATGAGATGATTTTTCCTACTAATCAATTTTCTTCCAAGTCTTCTTCTAAGCATACAGATATTGCATTCAAATCAACAAAGGAAGGAGATAGCGACTCAAACTTCGACGATGAAATTTCGTTTGCCGATTTTGAAGAACAACTCGCGCGAATCACGAAGAAATTTCGTCGAAATTTTCGGAAGAATCGAACCGATAAATCTTCATCCTCGAAACCATCTAAAGGATCATTGGGTTCCAAATCCTCTAAACTCAAAAGATTTGCAAAACCTTCTAAAGAAAAAGAAAAAGATGAATTCAAAGGGGAAATCCAATGCTATAGATGCAAAGGCTACGACCATATTTCAATGGATTGTCTGTCTAAGAAATCATATAAAAAGAAGGCTTTGCAAGCAACAACTTGGGACGATTCTACTTCCGATGAATCGGCCTCAAGTAAAGAGGAAAATGATAAAGTTGTTGCTTTTCATGCTTCTCAAATTCCCTCCTCTAATTTTTGCTTCTCATATTTAATTACCGACTCTACCTCTTTGATTTTGCATGAAACATCGACATCCGACGGAGAATCGTCAATTGAGGGGGAGTCGGACGAAGAAGAACTTGTTGAGGCGTATCAATAACTTCTCAAGGAGTCAAAGAAGATGGCCAAGCACATCAAGAAGTTGAGGAAACAACGACTTGAGGTTGAAGACGAGAACCGTGCTTTAAAGATCAAAATTCATAATCTCAAGGAGGAACGAGGACTTTTATTGAACAATAATAAAATCCTCCAAGAAAAGCTAAACCAATCGGAAACAATCGTTAAATCACATATGGACAAGATTGGTTTTCTAGAAAAGCAATTCAAAGAAATTCATGAAGCCAACCAAGGTTTGACAAAGCAAGTTCATCAACTCAAATCCGACATACAACAACTTTCAACCGGTTCAAAGAATCTTGCCGGTATGTCCGGATTAGGTCAAACAAGCAAGATTGGCTTGGGATATAAAAAGAAACAAGTTGAGAAGGTTTCAAGTTCCACAACTATATTGAAAGGAAGAACATGTCATCGATGTGGAATTGAAGGACACATGATGAAGACGTGCCCGAAAAATAGAAAGAAAAATTCTTCGGCATCTTCATCTATGCAGCGGACTCTACGGATTCAAAAACCACAACAATTCAATGGAGTTCCCTCAATCCACAAAAGGTTCGAGCCACAACATCGGTTATTCAAGTGGAAGTTTTAACGCAGGAACCTAAGATGGATCAATAGTCAAAGCTAACATCCCCCGGCCGCAACGAATCAAGACAACCCAAAATCCGACGATTTTGGATTAGGAAATGTGATATCTTTCATTGTCTTAAGTTTTAAATTGTTTTTGACTGTATGTAATGCTTTGATCGGTTTTCTTTTCATATTTATCTTGATCTTTGCATTACATGATTTCAATACTTGTCGTATTCATGTTTTGTTTTTAAACAAAAGGGATTTAATGAATAATTGCGATTTGTTTTAGTGCATTGAATATAAAAAGGGTTTACTTTCATTCACTCCGATTTAATTTCATATTAATTATCAACTTTACTCCATAATCATAATTTTTGAAGATATTCCATTATAGGAGTTTTTTATAGTTATATTCATCAAATTTTAGTAATATTGTGTGATCTTAAGGTGCTTAACCTATCTCGGTTGTGTGAATTCATTGTGATAAACATGAGACAACCAATAGACTAAAATTTGGGATTTAATTTTTTCACGTAAGAGATTGCATTCTTACAAGGGTAATTAAAAGAGTTGAAAAGATGTGGAAAGAGTTACATCCGTAAAGGAGTGTGAAAACTACCACCACATGTTGGAAAAAAATACCATATGCTTTGGATGCGTGATAATATTTTTGGTAAAATTTTTAGATGAAGCTTTCGTAGATTCATATTCAAATTTACTATATTTTGAACAATCTCTTGGTTGGTATAAGATGGGATAGTTGAAAGATGCTCAAAGTGCCACCCTTAGGTATTTTAGTGCTTATCTCAAATTTGAAAGGGTATTTGATCAAATTTATGTCATTTGAAAATCTCTGTAAGTCATTTTTGATAATCCATTACATCTTGATAGTGTTCGGATCTCTAGATTATTCTTGATGACTTGTGTTTGACGCATATAACATGAAAAACGGTTTATAATGATTTATATTTATTTTCCATGATTTTGGAGTAAATCTTTTTAATTTTTGTAAAATTAATTGGATTGAATGACATCTGTGTGATCTCGCAATTTTCAAGCACTTAAATTGATTTTTTTGATTGCACGCAAATTGGTATTTCAAATATTTCAAAAATTGGATTTGTATCAATAAATTTTTTGGTTTTTGCTCTCGGGTACCGGTACTCACTTTCTGGTACCGGAATCAATTTTCAGGAAAAAGATTTCTGATCCGGATCCCGAACTGAAATTTTTCAGATTTTTCAATTCGGTACCGGTACTCATATTTTGGTACCGGAACCAATTTTCGGAAAATTGGTATTCAATCCGGAACCCGAATTGGAAATTTTCGGTTTTTTAATTGGGTACACCATTTAAATTATAAATTTTGCAACTCTCTGAACTTTAGATTAATTATGTTGAAAAGATTTAAAATTTGATTTCTAGATACTTTTAATGATTTAGATTATACTCAACAATGCTGATCGTCGATTAGGAGGCTCCATCATCGAAAAGAAATCGGCAGTAACAAAGTCCATTTACCACCGATAGTACTCCAACCCAGCTATATATATATATATATATATATATATATATATATATATATATATATATATATATATATATATATATATATATATATATATATATATATATATGTAGTACCCAAGAAACTCAAATTTGAATTTGAAGAATTAAAATGTCAATATGAATAAGGAAATGCAAAATAAACCTATGTGGTTGTATACCGGTGTGCAAATTGCACAGTTTTCGGAGCACTATTCTGTCTTTCAGATCCGAGTCTGATCTCGAAAATCTGAAATCGTCAGTGCGACCGTCTCGTCGAATCGATTGAAAATGATATAAACTGATTTTCGATCCGACGGTCGGATGGTCTAGAAATCAGCGAAGTTACGGGTGGGACCCACGACTTAAGTGAATAGTACAGGTGAATAGTAACCCCTGATTCGGTTTTTTCGCTGGAAAACGTCAGCTGTTTTACTGTCTGGTGACCGAATTTAACGGTCCAGGTAGTCGATTTTAACCGCTTCATCATTCTAAGTGCAGTGGCGCTGACGAAATTTGCATTTGACGAGCCTAAAGCATTGTCACGCCCCGGGGCGATACTGCGCCCCGGCTCGCCAACAGATCCGCCGCCCGTACGGGAAGCCCCGTATAGGCGTAGCGACTAACCTGCAAAGAAACATCTACACTAGCAGATATCAGAGCTGAAAGAGAAAAGCTGGAAGGAAATACATAAAATAAGACTACAACTTTTAAATATACAGACCATCCTCACCAGAATACAGGAGTCTCTCATAAAAGCAGGAAAGGAAGGTACAACTCAAAACCTCACTACAAAAGTCACTCGACATAACACACACCAAAATGGAACTGGGGTACATCTACTCACACACAGAAGACGACAGGAGGGGATCTATCTCGCGACGCCCTTACCTCGGTCAGAAGGAGCTGGATCAGCAACAGGAGCTGCAGGAACTGGAGCAGAAGTCCCTGGGGAGAAAACACCACGACGGGTGTGAGAACTACATCCCACAGTAGTTCTCAGTGGGTGCCGCCAACAAGCCCGACGGTCTGCCCACTAAGTCTACCAGAGGCAAAAGTAACATATGCAGTGCTATAAGGAGAGCTAGGAAAGGTAACTCTACAGCTACTATGCCTCTATCTAGATGCTCAACAGTGGAACAGAAAGAACATAATGCCACAACTAACTCTCATCCCTGATCACCCAATCAAAACTGACTGCCACAACGGGTCCAGTCAAACCTGCGCCAACCTACTGCCGTTACGTCCCGGAGGAGCGGACTTACGTAGGGCGTCCGTGGCTGCCAACGAAAGCACAGCCAGAGGGACCACCGCGACGACAAGTCGCTAAGGAACATCTCAAACTCACACCGGTACACAACCCGGTCTCGCCTACTCCGGAGTGGCCCTCGAGGGGAGCGACCCGCTCGAGTCAAAGTAACCCATAAGTATCACTGTATAGTATCACTGTAAAGCTCAAATGTGGCTCATGCAGGCTATGATCCAATCTTCGATCAATAAGATCGACTACCAAACAAATCACTGTCTCACACACTAGCTGGAATCTACACAGTTGAAACCCACTGTCTCTCTGACAGTTTCCAAGAACCCAGATCTACCATCACTATCACTCTCCCAAAGAAATCAAATCTACAGACTGCTATCAACTCCACTCGGTCCCCAGACACGAGTGCAAATGCATCCCACAACCGACCGACCTCTCGGCCCACAACTTGGGCGAGGAAAAGCTAAGTCCAAGGTGAAATAAAGTATCGTGATGTGGAATGTCTAGAGCAATAAAAACCTAGCCCAAGTTGGAGTTTTTCTACAGACTGGCTGAACATGATACATATGACAGGGGTGCTAGGTCAAATTCCAAGATTTCATTACTTAACATAGTGCCGGAATCAAAAGATTCAACAACTGATATACAAGATACAACATACAGTTTTTCACATGCTAATACTCCAATTTCTAACATGCATGATCCTACACACCTAGAATTAGTACACAGTCCAGAGTTCTTGGAAGCAAGGTCACCCACCTGAAAGTGCTAACTGTCCAAAATGGCACAGCTGAGAAAGCCCACAACTGTCAAATCACAAATCCCACCAAGCCAACATCACGGTAGAGGTGCTCACAAACTCCTGGGTACAAACATACACCAAAATTACACTTTAATTCACACAAATTCCACATTCCCCAAAATCTGTGGTGAACAGTCCCACTAACACGAAATTTTCACCTGAAAAACTTCCTCCAAAAATTCCAATAAAAATATGACGGCGATCCTCGCGAAGAGTAGATGTCGATAGAGTCCTGAAACGTCGAATTCCGATGTCCGGATGAGGAGATAAAAATCCGACAAGTAGGTGCTGTCCAAATCAACCAACAGTCGCAAAGGGGGTTAAAAATGTACCCAGAACCCCAAGAAAAGCTCGGATCCAGAAAAAGTGTCCAACACGAAAAATGTAGATTTACCTCTTACGAAACCGTCACCGCAGAAATCGTCCAAAAATAATGTCGGGGTAGCCCGGTAGACCTCCCGGACTAAACTGCGACGGAAATGGGCCTCCAACAGTAGATCGTCGCTCCGCACCCCGATGCAGAAGTCGCCGTCGTCGCGGCCTCCAAAAATCCTGAGCTTCCGCCAAAAGATGCACAAGAGGGAGAGAAACAACTTTGGTGAAGGGCTCCAAGTGAAAAGTTTTCGGGAAAAGCTTCAAAACGAGGCCCCTTGAGGCCTTTTTATAGGCCTCACCCGAAACAGCCCGGAAAAACAAGTCAATGGGCTTTGGGCCCAAAATTTCGGGCGCCCGGAACATTCGGGCGGCTACAGTGTTGGGCCGGGCCCAACACTGTTCACGCCCGAATCCACCAGGAGCCGCCACGTGGCCCGCCGAACAGCAAACAGCTGTTCGGCCCACCCGCTGGCTGCCACGTGGCCCGCCCCCGCACAGTGAGGCGGTTGGCGCCCGCCAATCAGCGGGCGACACGTGTCCACCCCGGTTGACCCGCTGACCGGTCGGCGGCCGCGCCGGGCGCGCGGCATGGCCCCGACGTGGGCACGCGCCCCGAGGCACCGACCCCGACTCCGTGCGCCGCGCACGGTGCGCCCGCGAACCAGAGGGCGACACGCGTCCCCTACACCCGGTCCACGCATTCAACAGGAATTCAGTGGACCGCGCCGCATGCACCGACCAACCGGAGGCTGCCACGTGGCCCCGCATTGGTCCATGCACCGCCGCGCTCACCCGGTAGACCGCGCGCCTTGCGCCCGCCAATCAGGCGGTGCCACGTGTCCATGCGCCGGGTCTGTGCACCCCGCCGCGCAGCTCTGTGGACCGCGCATCCTGAACCGGCCAATGACAGGCCGCCACGTGGCATCCCGGCGGTCTACGGCCCCTCCCATGCACCATTTTCCACTGAAAACTTCCGGGAGTCCGTTTTTGGGCATCCGGACTCAGAAATAAACAAGCAAATAGCCGTTTTCAAGCGTTTTTCCGTGCTGAATCCATTTCCGACCTCTGTTGGACCTAATTCTTTTCCGAAATTTCGGCAAACTCAGCCGAAGGCCTACACAGCTAATAATAACACACAGGGTCCATCTGTGGCATCCCATTGACGCACCATGGGCCAGATACACCAACGCTAGGTGCTCTAACAGTGGATTCATCGGAAGAACGCTGCATGGGAATTTGGGCCACTACAAGCATCGTAAAGCGTGTCGAGCTGTATAATTTACAGTATAAGATGGATTTTAAAAATTATGGAGCTGAATTTTAGCAAACCAAAATTGCTACCTGATAGGTTTCGTCGAGCCGGACGTCGTGGTGGTGTCCATTTTTCAGTTTGACAATCCGGTTGTCTCGAAAAGCGTGAAATATGGGAAAAATCACAGTAATTTGTTTAAAAGCCCTATATTTTATGTGTCGAATTGCTCGAAACTTGTTCAAGGGGGGGCTTCTCTGTGATTTTATTCTTCAGCAAAGGACCTAAATCTAATGGATGCAAGTTCGGGGACTTAGTTGCATTTTGTTGCAAAGTGTATTATAGCAACTTAGGGTTGCTTGAGAGAACCCTAGCCGCAACCTCTTGTGTAACTGCAGCCCCCACGACTTCCACAATCTCTCTGCTACCCATTCCGAGCTGCTGCGCCGCCGGCCGCCGCCCCTGGTCGCCGGAGAAAGCAAGAGGAAGCAAGGTGCAACATTGATCTCGAGCTTGTGGGGATAGGAAGATCACCAGGGCCCTAGACTTGTGCCCAGGCCTCGCTGTGGTCATCTTCTACATCCAGCAGTTAAGCCGTGGAGGCTGGTGCACCGCCGTGGCCGCGCGACTCCGGGAAGATCACCTTCTTCTTCCTCGGTTCCGGCCAGGTAAGCTCTTCCTTGTCTTTGATTTTCTTGCTACCTAGACCCCCTGGTTATCTCTATCACCTCTTGGTGAACCTCCCAGCCGAACCCCGAAGTCGGGAATGCTCCCGGTCGCCGGCAGGGAAAATGCACTCGCCGGAACCCTAGATTGCTCCGCCCAAGCCGTACGCCGCACCCAATGGCTCGGGCCTTGAACTAAGTTGATAGGAACCTTCTGTAGGGCCTAGAGAACATTCCCTTGAAGTCTTAGGGCTTTTCGTTTTGGGTGCGCTTCGCAGTTTGATGCCCTAGCTTTGGCTTATCTCTGGTTCGCCCGAGGTTGCTCCGCCGCCGCCGCCGCCGCCGCCGCCGCCGCCGCCGCTAGTTGCCGTCGGCCACCTGCCCAGTTTGCTTCATCATGTTGAGACAGAGCCATTGGTACCCTTGCGGGCAACCCATGCTGGCCTGTTGTGTTTCCACCATTAATGGTGTTGCCCCGGCCGAGCTTGCGCCGCCGCCGTTGCTGATGCTCCTCGCCGCCGGCCATGCATCCGGCGAGGTTCGTGGAGTCAGTTAGCACCTACTGGTGCTTGTGCTTGAGACCCAGAGCCTAGGTATAGGGATCCGCCATTGTTGTCTTCAAAGGTTATGTGTTAAGCTTGATGCCCACCTTGTGTTCGGAGAAATGCCCGAGAGAGCCAAATTGGTTCTGGTCATCCGGCATGTGAGCATTCGACTTCTGCAAGCCTCCTGAGCTTGATGCTCACTCTACTTCAGCAAATGGTTGAGTAGGTAGATGGATCGTACAAACCGAGCTCTTTAAGCTTATGTTTTTGGAGCCATGTTGCTCCGGAGATGTCTCCGGTTACCCCGCAGCACCTAGTTGGTAAGCCTCTGAGTCTTTTTGACCTACTGAGCATGATGCTCACCCTAAGTTTGGGTTTTGTCGAGTGTATGTGTGAAGTTAAGCATTTTGAGCCTTTAAATATAGAAATTGTTGGCCCGAAGTTTTACTCGGGTTCCGCGTTGCTTCCAAAAGGTGAGCACGGTGTCCAGCAAGTCGAGGGCCACCTACTGGTGGTCTCGGTTCGTTAAAATAGCATTCCGAAATTAAATGCAAGCAAAAAAGGCAAGAAATTGCATTCTTTTATGCAATTTAGTAAAACCCTAGGGGTCTATCTGTAATTGTAGCCTAGTAGGCTGCTGTAGACAACGTGCACGTGGTCTCTAAACCTTTTGTTGGAGTTCCGATGTTTTTCGTTGAGCGGGAATTGGATCCCGAACCGTAAATCGCCAAAATCGCCGGTTTAACGGTGATTCGGCGTTAATCACGCAATTCAGGAAATTTCAGTGATCAATTTGTGATGCCAAATATCTGTGGCTGTTCCAGGTGCTGTTCTAAAGAGCCCGGTGATTTTTGTTTCTCGTTTGCAGCTTCCGGAGCCAAAATGGGCTTCCCGGAAGTGTTTCAGTGGTTATGATACTGCCGGTGCACAGGGTTACCCAGAGTCTGGTGTTAGGACCTAAATGTCTTAAGTTAGACATTCTTGGGCAGCACGGGAAGTTTCACGAGTTTTGGTTACCGTTTAGCATGTCTGCACTCAGTGAGTCAGTGGTTGGATATGTGTGAGAGTCTATTTTCTGACCTGTGCATATGATTCAGGTCCCAGTAGTCAACCGCCAGCTTTCGAGCGATCCAGCAGCCGCCGTGATCATCTACATTGAGGTGGGTTTATCTTCGGTCCGGGCTTTATCAGGTTGGCCCTATGGGGTGCCGTGGTAGGTCGGACCCCTATTTTTGGTGTAGCCCTGAACCTATGCTTGAGCCTTTCTATTTGCTCTCACTCCAGCATTCATTGTGTATAGTTATGTAGCATCGATTTTGCAGTTCAGTTCCCGATGTGATTTCATGTTCAACATTTAGTATATTTATATACACAGCTTGCCATATGCCATGTCTGTTTGGTTATCAGCCTAGTTATATCAGCATTTCCTATTCTATAATGCATGATAGAATAGGAGTACAGTTCTACTATTCAGTTTCAGTTACAGCTCAGATAGTCAGCTCCTGTTGCTCAGATTCATTTATTCAGCATCCGTGATTATTACAGCTTTCAGCATCCCGACAGGGATTATCTGGCTCATTGCCGATTGTTCAGTTTCTTTGACTGTGAACTTGAGCATCAGCCTTATGATCGCCATAGCACTAGCTGCTGATTTCACGTACGCAGTGGGATTGATCCCCCACAACGCGTTCTTTACCGGTAAAGTGGTCGATAGTGGCGACCCGTAAGCCCCAGGCTGCACATAGTGGACAAGAGTGGCGACACGTGTGCCACTGAGTGCACCGATGGTGCCGGGTTATATGTCAGCCGAACGTGCCAGCTTTGGCATTGGTCTAAGTTCTCGTGACTGATGACGGCACTGATTGGGTACTTACAGTTATTATTATTCAGCACTTTCAGTTTACAGCATTGTTATATACTAGCTTTGTTTATAGCATGATCATTTCCTGCTTACCAGATTTATCAGTTAAAGCATGATCGATTACAATCATGAGTACCCTGCTTCCCTTCCGTGATTATCAGCATTCCCTGTTTACAGCATTGATATTATTGATTATCATACTAGCTCTGCTCTATAGCATAATTAGCTCTTGCTTGTCTGATTTACCAGTTACAGCATGCTTAGATTTTATATCTGCATCTTACCTTTCAGCTTCAGTATTTCTTGCTCTTACTATCCTCTTATTATTGTATCCGGTAGGTACGACTTGCTATTTCTCGGCCCGTCGTGCCCACTGGGATACATGTAGAGTGTATCTCACACCCCCTGGGTGACCATTTTTCAGGTCAGTCGGGTGCTGGAGATTGGGATGATCCAGTGAGCTGTCGCGGTAGAGTTGTCCCCTGCTATTGGCCGCAGTGGCCCAGTGCTAGTATTTTCAGTTATAGTATCATGATCGTAGTTGTCTCTGTATTTTTGAGTTGGTGTATTTGTGGATTATATCATGAGTAGTTGTGGATGTATTAGTTGTAGAGCTTTATGTTTTTGATTTAGCTGTTGATTATTGCCCTCTGATTGTATCACTGCACTTGCCTAGCCGAGCATGTATAGGGGAGATTCTGTCCGTGTGGACAGAGGATTTTCTATGCATGTGGCGGTCTGTTCACGCCCTAAGTTTAAAGTTTGAACTCTGATTTAAAAAAAAAAAATTTCTATCGCTGTTTTGAAACTCGGGGCGTGACAATATATATATATATATATATATATATATATATATATATATATATATATATATATATATATATATATATATATATATAGTCCTGCTACTATGCTTGTAAAAATATTAAGAACTCGATGCCTGTAAGTTTTTCACCCTTAGATCTAATCCTATGACTAATTCCACCCCTTACATCATACTATTCCACTAACCACCCACAAAACCCAACTAGCCCACTATCATCCTAACTACACATTTTTTTAATCAAAGAGTTAAAAACCTATAAGCACCCATGACTTGTACTTTTAAAAACATAGGAGCTTAATTTTATATATATATATATATATATATATATATATATATATATATATATGAATGAGTAGAGCTTATATACTTTTAAAAGTACAAACTCAATCATGTTCGTAAATTTTTTACCATTGAATTTGTATTGAAATTTATACAATTGTACTTTTTCTTTCTCTTTCTTTAGGTGGATCAAAAAATAGATCAATATATATATATATATATATATATATATATATATATATATATATATATATATATATATATATATATATATATATATATATATATATATATGAATGAGTAGAGCTTATATACTTTTAAAAGTACAAACTCAATCATGTTCGTAAATTTTTTACCATTGAATTTGTATTGAAATTTATACAATTGTACTTTTTCTTTCTCTTTCTTTAGGTGGATCAAAAAATAGATCAATATATATATATATATATATATATATATATATATATATATATATATATATATATATATATATATATATATATATATATATATATATTAGTGGGTGGTTAGTAAATTAAATAATATGATCTAAAAATTAAAAATAATTAAAAAATAAATCTAATGGTATAAAATTTGATAGCACCAAGTGCTTGATACAATTATTAGTACAGTAATAGTGAGAATTATATTTCGACGAAAATAATATTTTTATTTTTTGTTCTTTTTATCAAGTGCATACTTCATGCAATTCTACTAGTATAGCCAAAACAACAATGAATCAAACTATTTGGTTCGACCCGTTCAAGATCAAATTTATCAAACTATCTTGTTCAACTCTTTAAACTAAAAAAGTAAAAAAAATAATATTTTGAACTGTTCGAATCAATGGTTCAAGCATCGAACTGATGAACTAATCTGATTTTAATCCAAGCGGCAGGTTTTTTTTTATTAAAACATATTAAAATTCAATGGCTTAAAATAAAATCAATTGATTTTATTTTCTATTAGCTCAGATTAATTTTATAAAAAGTAAAACTTGAAAACTTATGTATTTAATTTGGTCTGAAAATTAGTATTTTATAATTAAATATAATATTAAAATAGTAATATATAATAAAATTAAAATAATAATTAAATATTATAAAGTTGGGCTAAAATTTGAATCGGGATTTTTATCTCAATAATAGTTTCTGAGTCGGTATTCAATCTCATTTTTAAAATATTAAAATTTACGTTAGATTTGATGAGAATATGACAAACTACTAAAATCGAACTTTTTCCTGATTAAATAATTTAGTAAAATTTTATAATTAATTTAACAACTTTTAAAAATTTTATTTGATCGAATAAATTTTCTCAATATTACCGTAAATAATTCTATCAAAAATAGTTAACCGTCGTCGTCTTCTTAAAATATAAGTTAATTAAGGGTCCACAATTTAAAAACGTAGGCAACAATTATTGGGAGGAAAAATACTTTATATATCAAATCCTTAATTTTAAATGTCAAATATGAAAGTGATGGGATACTCGATCTTTCATCAATAATTTAGCAATTATTATAAAAATAATATTATTTGTATATTTTATTTGAAATGTATAATTTATATTCTGTTCATTCTAAAATAGAGACTCTATCACTCATCCTTTCGAATTTAACTCATCGTAAAATAAATAAAATCGATGTAAAATATACATTTCATATGTTTAGAATGTATAAGAAGTATTTTGTTTATTATAAATTGACCTCTAAATTCACCATTTTGAATTTGAACTGTTCTTAAATGTTGGAATCGCTAAGTTTTCTCGGTACTAATTGTTTTGAATGATAGCAATTTTATAATTTAAAATTTTAAAATAAAATAATATAAAAAATATAAAAAAATAATTAAATTAATATTTTGTTAATAAAAAATATTTAATTACATTATCCATGACACTCTCCATCTTATACAATTATGTTTACTATGGCCGATACATTAAATTACTCCGTGTTTATATATATATATAGGTTGGAAGTCATTACATATGACAAATCCAACTATTGACTTGGAAAATTACACATTCTACTCTAACTCATAGTTAGTTACTTCAAATTCGACAAAAATTTAATATAAATATAATTCAAATAAAATTTATCTCATAATTTTTAAATCTTTTAAAAATATTAATTAAAAAATAAATTTATTAATTATTTAGATACGTGATTTATACGCCGTGCCGGAGTCGGAGGAGGGGGACTTGAGAGTGCGTGACTGAATAGAAGAGAAGGTGGAGGTGGGGTGGAGTGCTGTGAGGGATCATTTTATTTTTATTTTTAGTTTTAAAGAGGAAAGTGTTTTACTTTAGGGTAAGTGCGTCGAATTTTTCTTCCAAAAAATTAAAATTCGTGAATAATACTGTTCAGTTCAAAAATTTATAAATTATTTTAATTTGTTTAAAAAATTCAGAAACGATACGTTTAATTCAAATTTTCAATAATTCATAAATAATTCATGAATTATTCACAAATTAACTAACTAAGCTCTACCTACATAAATTTTTAAATATAACTAATATAAAATTTGAATAAATTTTATCTCTAACTAAACTTTAGATTAAGTTTGGATTATTATTTATAATATTTTTTTTTAATCCAAACTTTATCTCTCGAACAACAAATTTTGTGAAACACACATTTTTATTTTACAATGTCTGTCGTTGTTGTTATCGCCGCATTCGAGTTGTGCAGTATGATACCTGCCTAATAATATTGTTATGCGTAAAATCTTTGCCACCTATAATCCTAATTATTCATATCATTCTTAAAAATTTATAACCTCCAATAAATATCTAGATTCAATATTTTGAACTTGTTGGTTTGAATGTGCCCATCTTGCGCCATGTCAAAATTATATATTTTTAATTTTATATCTTCATGTGTTTTTTCTTTTTCTTTTCTTTATATCTTTACGTGCTTTTTCTCTTTCTTTATCCACATTTTGATATATGAGAATTGTTGAAAAATCTTTTCAAATAAGTTTTTTTAGTCAAATAATATTTAAATAATTTAAATCCACACAAATTATTATTGTTCTGTTAATAATAAAATAGAGGAGATTAGATGAAGTCTATGAATGTCGAGGCGTGCGTAAGTACTGCCCTAAAAGCAAGATTGTCCCTGCACGTGCGAGACTCTGACAATCACTCATAGCGATACAACGATCACTGTCCACTCCGTCGGCACGACTTTGGGATGGTGCGTAGTAAACCCAACAACTTTCAGAGATCCAGCAAAAATAAAGTTCAAAGTAGGAAAACTTTAATCCAAAAGAGGGATAGTAAAATATAAATCTCAGTGTAGTATAGCACTGTAAATTAGAGTAGAGTATACTATTGTTTGTCCTTAACCAAGCTCTCTTGCTCTACATATATAGAGCCCAAAGAGAGAGCCCACTTCCCAACCCTCCAGAGGACAAGGTCCAAAGGATAGGTTCTTGGTCTAAGGCAAAGCTCGGGAAGCCCAAGAAGGTATTTCCCAAGGTTAGTTAAGTCAAGCAAAAAATAAAAAAAAAACCTAATCAAGATCGCGCGGGCCACCGCCCGCCCAACCCGACTCGTGCCGTGCGCGCATGTGTGTTTAGAAGAAACCTTTGATCTCATTTTCTCCTAACCAACATTTGCAAGAATGAAGGAATATATAAGCACCTTCTACATGTGATGAGTTTCCGATGTGAAACTAAACTTCACATGTAGAGGGGATAGGCTTTTGATTCAAACTCATGAATATTGAGCCGCCCAGAAAAGCCCATAAGCCAAAACAAGTTTGAAATCACTTTAAAAACCAAATAAATCCCAACAAAAATTCCTTCAGTAACATTGGAAATTGGAAAAATAGTCAATTCTCTTTTTGACTTGATACATAATTATTTCATCAAAATTTTCTTTTTTAATTACATCATCGTTGTGAATTTTTCGGTGGATTAAGTCACACCGTTTTAATCTCCTTCACGAATATTATCTATTTTATGATTTTGATCAGATATTTTTTTCTAAATTTCTTTGCAAATTAGGCATTTTATATCTTCGTCGTTGGGTTTGATTTCTTCTTCTTTTTTTATTTTATTCTCTTCTTACAAATATTCTCCAATTTTTGCTAACATTGTCGATACTTGTTGCGTCGTTTTATTTTTCCAACCAATCACAAATTCACTGCTCGAAAAATATATGATAAAATTTTTCTATTTCTTTCATTAAATTTATTTTTATTAATTTTTTTTTCATAATTTTTATTCTCTACCATATTCCACAAATTTTAGAATTTTAAAAAATAACTAAAGATAATTTTTCATTTGTTTAAAATTCGTTTTATCCAACGTTGGTAAATTAAGTTGAATAAATCAATCTAAATCTATAACGAAATTGAAAAATTCAAAAATTAAATTCCAGACTTTTTTTGTTTTTTGAAAGAAAGGTAACGTACTGCTGCTTCGTTTATATTTTTTAAAAACTAAATTTAGTTGAAAATGTGAAGCAACTAGGCTTCGAACTCGTTACCTCGAGTACCAACTACCAAATCTTTTATCACTTGCACTAGAAACAATCAATAGGTTTCAAATTTTTATATTTCTGTTTGGATGACGTTTTTATTTCATCGAAATTTTATCGAATTGTATTGTGCTTCGGCTTGTTGTCCTAACTCCACTGGCTATCTGAAAAAGTATTTTTTACTTCTTCAACGGTCTCTCCTTACTCTCTTTTCTTTTTGTCAAGCGTCACAACGACCTCCTATCCTATATTGTGTGAAGCCCAACTTCTTGGGAGCTATTATTTTCCTTCAATTTTTGCTACCAAAGTCGCTTGACTTTAACGTAGTTCAATGATTTTGTATTCTTTTTAAATATGTTATAACTTGACTTATAATTGGTCCGACACTTTTCAACTCTAATATCAATTAATTGTTGAAATCGATAATCGTCCTAATACTATATTCGTCCTAATACTATATTTTGTGAATCCGTAACCCACTGTAATGCCCAATTATATAATTAAAAATTAAAAATTTTAAAATAAAATAATATAAAAAAAGATATGGAAAAAAATATATAACTAAATTAACATTTTATTAATAAAAAATATTAAATTACACCCTCCATAATACCGTCGATTTTATACTGTCATGGCCAATACATTTAATTACACCACGACGCGTAACTATATATAACTATACAGATGACAAATTCAATTTTTTAGTTTAGATAATTACAAATTCTACTCTAACTACATAAATTTTTAAATATAACTAATATATATATATATATATATATATATATATATATAGAGTTGGGCTGGAATGCTATTGATAGCACCAACCCAACTTTGCCACCCATTTTTTAGCCTTTAGATCGCATTGAGATTTGTGCATGCTCTTTAATGAAAAAGAGAAAAAAGAAAAAGTAAAAAGAAAAAGTAAAAAGTAAAAAGCTTTTCTTTTTCATTAAAGAGCATGCACAAATCTCAATGCGATCTAAAGGCTAAAAAATGGGTGGCAAAGTTGGGTTGGTGCTATCAATAGCATTCCAGCCCAACTCTCTCTCTCTCTCTCTATATATATATATATATATATATATATATATATATATATATATATATATATATATATATATATATATATATATATATATATATATTTTGATAAATTTTATTTCTAACTAAATTTTAAATTAAATTTAAATTACTATTTTCAGCATTAAATGCTATTACATCCCTCGGTAAAAATGTATGGAGACGCTCCTCAACTATAGAATGTTTTAAAATAGATCCATCAAATTTAATTTTTTATAATTATTAAATATTATAAATTTATTCTTATTAAATTTAATTATGAAATAGGTAATTTTTATTGTTTGATCTATACAAAAATAGTTTCTTAAAAATTTCAGATAAATTCATAATTTATGATTTACTTTGAATAACATAATAATAATAATAATTATTATAATAAAAAAAATTAAGGATAGAATGGTTATTTTGTTAAAGAAAAAATTAATTAATTTTAATTTGTCAATTATCAAGAATTTTTTTTTCAAATTATTCAACTTAAAATAAATATATTTGATAACTAAAATTTAGCTGGAAAAAATATGGGCTTTCGCTGCATTAGAAGGGTATAAATATGTAATTAATTATTTTTTTTATGGATTCTTTTCATTAAGTTGCTGCAGCATCACCAAAATACTGGTAATATCATAGTCAAATCCATTAGCCTATCTTGAGGCTGTGGATTCAAAATTTGAAGCTTATTTTTGAACTTTTGATTCAGTATATATAGATTTTATAAGGTAAGAGAGGACTAATTATTTCAGATAAGTATAGAGCACGGAACTAGGGATGTCAATGGGTACGGATATTCGAAATTTTATCCGAATTCGAATCCGAACGGAATGAATTTATCCGATGTCAAATGGATATGGATTCGGATATGGATATAAAAAATAAAAAACCTGATGAATTTGGATTTGAATATGGATTTTGATTATATTCGACCCGAACCCGAATTGATTTTACGTTATATAATATATGTGTATAAAAATATTTGATATTATATTTAAATTTATATTTTTAAAATTAAATTTTAATATAATATATTTTGAAATATTATAAAAAAAATTTAAATATTTTAAAATTTAAAATTTTCGTTACCAAACATGCATTGAAAAAAAATAAAATAAATAAGAATTTTTTTTTTGTTAAAAAAAAAAAATTGAGATTTTATTATAGGTCTATGAAAAAATAGGCTGGTATAATGATGTACTTATATTGTACATGAATCACCTTATGATCATTCTTAATATTTAACCTATATTTAACCTAGCTATATTGTTTTTCTTCTGTAATTAACTAACTTATCTATTTCTTAACATTTTATATAATAATCAATGAGCAATGCTATATGTACACCCCCAAAGGGGATGTACATCTTACACCCACCCATCTAAGGGTGAGGGGGTCACTTCACAAATTGTGAAGTAACCCCTCACCACACCCCGATGGGTGGGGTGTGTGATGTACACCTCCAAATGGGGTGTACAAGTAGCATTTTCCATAAAAATATCAAAAATTTGGTGAGAATGATCACCTTATAATATATAGAGGAACGATCATAGTCACCGTCTACTTCAGCGGAGGCAGATTACTTGGCCCAAAATTCGAATAATTTTATAGGATAATTTTAATTAATAATTTACGAATAATTCGGCCGATGCGAATAACTCGTGATAAAATATTTAGATAAAATTTTTGTTTCTCTGACTTTTGTTCGCTAGTCTTAAATATATATATATATATATAAAGAAAAATTTTCGCTTATTATTTATTTTATTTTATATTTTTTTATTTTTATATTTTTTAAAAAATTATAACTATTTATACTAGTAATATAAATTTAGAAAAAAAAAATTTAATTTAATAGACGAATTTTTTATTTTAAATTTTTAATTAGTAAACATATAATTTACGTATAAATCCTATATTCAAATAATTGGTGAACCTTTTATATTATCTTTTTCTACAAACTTAAAAATTGAGATACGAATTTTATTCGTATTATATCTCTACCAATTTTTTGACGGATCTAAATTAACTAACTACGGATACTAGTAGCTTTTTTTCAAAATTAATTTTAAAATTGTTCAAAGTATCTGATATTTTATATTCGGTCCGAATTATATCCGAATCCGAATCATATTTAAATACAAACCGAATCTAATAAAAAATAGATAATGAAAGAATAAAATAAATTATTAATTAAAGTTTCAGATATTGATATGAATACTTTATATTCATATCCAACTTATTTTTTTTACTTTTGTCATTTTTTTCACTGTTTGAATTTTTCTCTTTAAATAGAAATTGTTGTATTTTAATCCTATTTTTATAGTATATGATAGTTTTTTTTAGTGACTCTTATACTTATAAAAAATTAAGTCCCTTTTTTGTAATGAGGTATTTTATTCTTACTTTTAAACTAATTTTATTGGACTAAATGTAACTTTTTAAGACGTGTTTTTTATAGTAAATAATTTATAATTTGATCATAAATTATTTATTAAAATTTATAAAAAAAATATATGTATAAAATATTCGTATTCGATTCAGATTCGATCCGTATTTGATCTTAAGCAAATAGTATACCGATAGTTAGTATTCAGATCCATTCAACTAAATCGGATGAATATGTTAGTGATTTAAATATTTAGATCTGAAGCTAAATTTATAGTTTTTTTTTTGAGGGCTGCTACCTGTACACTTCTTTGGGGGTGTACATCTAACACCCAATACATTCTGGAGTGGGGTAAATTTCACCCGAAACATGATATGACGGATGAAATTCACCCCACCCCAGGATAAGGTGGGGTGTAAGATGTACACCCCCAAGGGGGTGTACACTTAGTTTTTCCCTTTTTTTTTTTTTACTTTTTTTTTTTGTTTGTTTTTAAGCGTATCTCTTTTCAATTAGCTCTCTTTGGCTTCCAAATTATAAAATCAATGAACTTCCCCCAAATAAAATTAGAGATTCCACCAAATTATTTGTTTATAAAATTGAAATTATTAAACAGCTATTATGATAAACACCAAAAAATAATAGAATTAAGAGACTGAATAAAAATAAAAATAAAAATTTCCATATATATGCAGCTGATCAGATTAAACATTTTTTTTCTATCTCTTAAAAGAAAAAAGAAAAAAAAAAGAAAAAAAAAACTATCCACGGTTCGATCACCGCCCCAGTTGCTAGTCACTTTTAATCTCACTGCCTTACTACGGATGCATTAATTACAGTGAGTGTTAAAACTACGCTCTCCTGCTGGAGCGTGGGGCGGTAACCTCACCGGGAGGACTCCCCATCTCGGGCTCCGGCTTCGGCTTCGGCTTCGGCTCCGGCTCCGGCTCCGGCTCCGGCTCGGCGTTGAGATCGATTCTCCTCGGCGCCGCGCTCTCCCCTTCGCCCTCCCCCTCCGCCGCCGTTATCTTTAACGGCGCCGCCCCGTCGTCCCTAACGGCGAAATCCTCCCACGCGAACGCCGGCCTCCACCGCACCCCGCCCCCTCCGCCGCCGCCAACGGCGTTAGACGACGGCGTCGTCGAGTGACACCTCGTCGCGTCGCGGATGCGGCCGAGGATCGCGTAGAACTCCTCGACCTCCTCGTCCGTCACTTCGCGGCGATCGCCGACGGCGCCGTCCGCCTCCCTCTTCCGCTTCACCGACTCCATCTAACGGCGTTTAACGGAGAAGGTGCTTTTTTATTTCTTTTTCCTCTTTGCGTGTTTTATCTCATGGTTTGCTTTCTATGTATAAATAGAGAGAGTGAGTGGATGGAGGGGGGCGAATAAGGAAATAAATTATTTTATTGATTTATTATTGTACGTTATAACTGCTGAGAATAAATGCTAGATCAATCCCGGAAATTTCCCAGGACATGTTCATTTGCTGTGCGTGGTTGGCCGGGTTTGTTTACTGAGCAATGCTATCGATATCCTCATGTATAATATATATTTTATTTATTTTAAAATAATTTTATTTTTATTATTTATTTTGATTTTAAGATTTTTTATTGTTTATTTTAAAATGATCAGTAAAATTCATCTATTCTGAAATAAATGAGATAAAAAATATACACTCTTTTTAGAGTGGTGTACAAAATTATTTTTCTTGTTTATTTGTTTAGCCGTACAATTTTTTTTAAAAAAAAATATTTTTATACTGATGAGTCAATTGCAACGTTGAAAGTATAAAAACACCAATAAAAACACAGCTGATTGGTCAGTTTACACTCCAAAAAAAAACAAGATAAAGACACGGCTGAGCCGGTTTACACTTTAAATTGATAAATAAAGATACGACCGAATGGCCGGTTTACACTTTATATTGATAAAATACAAGGAGATACAAGTGGAAAAAGGGATGGAAGGTTCACAATTTAGCCTACTCCTAGAAAAGCAGTAAAAAATAAGAAAAAAAGTTAAGTTAACCTACTAGCTGGGGTGGTACCGAACTTAAGAGGTTGCCGGACCCCGATCTCTTCGATGGTTCGGATATTTATACACATCCCGAACCAAGTTTATTAGGTGTCGATTTGAACTATCGGTGTGATTTGGGAAAAGTTATCAGGAAATCCTCAACCACTTCCTTTTGAGCCGATTAGGCTCAATAGGATGGTCGCAGCTTCCTGTCTAGGTTCATCCCCTGATTGTTGTGCCGGGACGTAATTCTCGGCGCTTTCCAATGTTGGACGCCGCTTGTCTTTCTGGGTTTGTTACGAGATTCGCGCCTGAACCTCACCTTCATTATTTCCAAGATCTTTCCTTCTGCAGTCTCGAGCAGCTGAGGATT
This sequence comes from Tillandsia leiboldiana, assembly GCA_029204045.2. Classification (NCBI taxonomy): domain Eukaryota; kingdom Viridiplantae; phylum Streptophyta; class Magnoliopsida; order Poales; family Bromeliaceae; genus Tillandsia; species Tillandsia leiboldiana. Next base: position 32,933,032 of record CM055072.1, on the reverse strand, counting down.
GACCTTAACTCCGCTTCTTCCGTCGCTCGATTAAGGCGGTCCAGTATCTTTCTGTGGCCGTTTCTCTTGTCGGTCGATTCTCCTATCGGCTGGCGCCTTCGGCCCATAACCTTTGTCGTGTTTTGTGCCTTTATGTGACCGAAATCGGCCCGGATCGGGATGCATACCCTTCTTCGGTGAAGGTTTCTGCTTGATGGCGTGCGCCTTATACGCGCTCAAAACCGGTCTTGAAATAAGACGCAGGTCTTTCCTTCTTCGGCTGGATTAACCGAAGGTTGATTCCGACTTCACCTTCATCGTCAACTGATCGAGACGGTTGAAAGCCTTCCTTCGACCGTAGTTGACCCTAGCCGATGTGACAATCCTTGCGTCGGCTGCTTCTCCTATCGGCTGATGCTCTAAGCCGATAACCTGTGTCGTGTGCTGCATTCTTGTGCGACTGAGATCGGTCTCAATTGAGATGCGAGTCCCTTTTTACTAACTCAAACCTCCGTCCGCTAATACCCTTTAGCCGATGGTAGACGCCACGTGTCACTCCCTCAAGTGGCGAAAAATCTGGTCTCAACAGTAGGGTTCGGGGATTTGAACATAGGTCAGGTCGCCGGCCTGGCCTCTGTGTCGAATGTGTTACGAATTACTTCCTCTACGTGGGCATGTATATCGGTAAGCCCCATCGAAGGGACTGGGATCGTCGGTTGTGCCGGAGGATGGGGTCACCTGTACTGGACGGCCTAATTCTACACCGGTCCCTGCGGTTGGGCATGCCCGTTATCCTTGCCCCCAGTTCTTTCTGCAAGCCCGACCTGAGGCACCGGAGTCGCCGGCGGCGCTGGAGGTAGTAGCGGCCCATATTGGCTGGGTTGGTGTGCCTGAAACTCGGCAAGCCCTGCTTGTGATTCCGGGGCTGTTGTTTGTGCCTGTGGCAGTGGCGGCCCATCATGGCCTACCTGGTGCTGAATCGGTCCCTGGAGAGGGACTCGCCCGCCGTTCCTACTTTCAACCCACGGCTGAACGAACGATGGCAGGGCGACCCCCCAGTAGGCACCCGATTGTTGGCTGATGTCCTACCACACCGGCTCGCCCCGGTCTGATACGGGGTCCATTGCAGTTGTCCTGCCCCCAGCGGCCGCGCCGCTTGATAACTAGCCGGCGGCGGCGGCGCAACTCCCTGGGGTTGCACTGTCAGTATTGCCCGTGCCATTGCAACCGATTGCGTGGGCAATTGCCGGTGCCATTGCAATCGATGTTGTGGGGGTGAACCCCCCACTATATATATATATATATATATATATATATATATATATATATATATATATATATATATATATATATATATATATATATATATATATATATATAGAGAGAGAGAGAGAGAGAGAGAGAGAGAGAGAGAGAGAGAGAGTCCGGCTACTATGCTTGTACAAGCACCAAGCAATTGGTGCTTGTAAATTTTCTACTGTTATCCCTTTGACTAATTTCATTCCTTAGATCATTCTATTCCACCAACCACTCACTTAACCCAAGAGTCCCACTATCATCGTAACCACACATCTTTTCATCCAAGGGCTAAAACCTATCAGCACTAATGACTTTGTACTTTTACAAGCATATGAGCTCAATTCTATATATAGTGCGGTTAGTATACCATCGATAGCAACAAGTACTTAGTATTACCAAGATTTCCACCGTTAGATCTATTCCTTTAATTATTTCTATTTCGTAGATCATACTATTTTTCCAACCACCCACTAAACCCAAGAGACTCACTATCATTCAACCGCACATGTCTTCATCCAAGGGTCAACAAGCTAATAGCACCAAAAAATTTGGTACTATCGATAGCATAGTAGTCTAATTAATATTTCCTACTCTATATGTAATAGAATGATCTAAATGATGAAATTAGTCAAAGGGGTAGATCTAAAGGTAAAAAACTTACAAGCACCAATTGCTTGGTAGCCGGACTCATAAAGAATTGAGTTTCTATGTTTTAAAAAGTACCAAGTCATTGGTGTTTGTAGACTTTTAGCCATTGGATGAAAAGATATGCGGTTAGGATGATAATAGGCCCCTTAGGTTAAGTGAGTGGTTGGTGTAATAGAATGAACTAAATGATGAAATTAGTCAAAGGGGTAGATCTAACGGTGGAAAACTTACAAGCACCAATTGCTTGGTGCTTATACAAGCATAATAGCCGGACTCTCTCTCACTTTTGTGCTTTTAGAAGCACATAGCCCTCTGTGCTCCTAAGTTGTTTTTAATTTTGGAATTTTCAAATGGACGAGTGACTCCGTTAGACTTGATCTAGAATATTTGAAGTATTTAGAAACTAAATTTTGTGATTTTTTGATATTATTTACCTAGTGATCGAAATGTCTCAAAATCAACGGCTAAAAATAAAAATCTCACAAAATATGATGATATGATACTAAAATTTGAGATCAAAGATATTGATCTTATTCTATATATTATAAAGAATTTTTTATCAAAATTTTATATGATTTGAATTTTTTTACACCGTTAAACTTTCAAACGGCTCATCACAACTATTAAAATTATTGATTTTAAGCCACTTTGATCACTAGACAAATAATATAAAAAATTTGCGAAATTTAATTTCTAAGTTTTTTAAATATTTTATATCAAATTTAACGGAGTCGATCGTCCATTCGAAAGTCCCAACATCGAAAACAACTTGAGAGCACGAAAACCTCCGTGCTTTTAAAAGCACACAAGTCGTGCTCTCTCTCTCTCTCTCTCTCTCTCTCTCTCTCTATATATATATATATATATATATATATATATATATATATATATATATATATATATATATATATATAATATAAATTTTTACTATTTAAATTTTAGATCAACCTAATGTAAAAGAATCGATTTTTTGTGAATTTTAATTATTAGATTAAAATTGTGATTGTCTAATTTTCTCTCAACTTTTCAGATTGTATGATTGAAAATTTAATTTATTGTTTGCGAGTCAATTCGTGTTTGACTCGTTAATAAACGAGCCACGAACTGAATTTTTTAGCTCGATATTTTAACGAGGTTAACCATGTTCGGCTCGTTTAAACATGAGCTAGTCCAGCTTGCTCGTGTTCAGCTTATTGACAACCCTAATATTGGTCTTCTTAATTTTTGTTGTTCGGTTTACACTTCCATACTAATCTTTTGATTAAGCTCCTTGATGAATAATTTTAAAAATTTTGTTAAAATCAAAATAAATGCTAACAAAATGCGCGTGATTAAGAACAATTTAAGTCAAAAAAAAAGAGAGAAAAAAAAAAAGAAAAGGTTGCATGCATCTCTTGTAGTGTATGATTCTGGCAATTTTTAAATAAGTAGAGAAGTATGTAATTCAAATAAAAAAGGAAAAAAAAAAAAAAAAATCAAAAGGTCAATTTTAAAATGGGTTAAAGTTTAGACTGTCTATACATTTTAACCACAAATAAATCTAGCATTTTAATTACTACGGAAGGCCCTTAAAGAAAATTAAAAATACAAAAAGCACAAAAATCATATGATTCAAACTATATGATAATAAATAGTTTGCAACACACCTAAGCAAGATGTCGAAAGACGTTTTTTTTCTTTTTTCAAAGAATTTTAAAAATAAGAAGAATGTTACTACTGTCAAATAATTTATTCTAACGAAACAAATTTCATATGGAAAATACTTTAATTTTGTCCAAAAGATCTTTTTTGAGTTGCTGATGCAGTGACATTTTACATCATATCTTAAATTTTATGTTCAAATTAATCAGAACCTATGAAAATACTTTAATAAATTTATAAGTATAAAAATTATATAAAATATATTAACTAAATTTGTAAAAATAAATGATGTATTCGAATTATAAAATAATAGTGATGTTGATTGATTCATATTAAATAAACTAGAAGATTTGATAGTAAAATTAAAATTTTTAAAAATTGGGAAGGCAACTCAAAATGGTATATAGTTTAGATAAGTTATGTATATTTTTATTCATTTTAAAAAAAATAATATGTTATGTGCGTCGTTCGCTTTTATTTGAAACTGAACTTAGCTAAAATAATAAGATTTAATATTGTAGAAAATTTTGTATATTGGAACGATTTGGTTAATCGAAATCAATATCGAAATTGGAAATCAATATCAAAAGGAATATTTGAAGGAGCGTTCATTTGGGCAAGGTCAGACGACCTAAATGTGGAAAGGAGGGGATAAATGAAACTGATCTCGGTCCATAGTCGCATACTTGAAGGAGTTCAGTTCCGAAATGGAGCGTATGTCTTGTCACAACAGGATGTTGGAGAGTGTGGGACTAGATTAAGCAGAGGCATCTAAAAACTTAGGGAAGTTCTCTAGGGCTATATTTGGTAACTGGTATAGAGGGGCAGGAGGGGGTAATAAGGGGATTATACCCCCCTTATACCCAAACAAGATTTTGGGGGGCCCCCATGGAATAGCTCTCTCTTCTCTCCTGCCCCGCACGGTGTCCGAGGCAATACTCCCTCTTCCTCCTCTTCCTCCGATCGAGCAAGCTTACCCTTTCTCCTCTTCCTCCAATCGAACACCCTTTCCCTTCCTCCTCTTCCCCCAATCGAGCACCCTTTCCCTTCCTCATCTTTCTCGACCGAGCGGTGACCCTCCTCGTCTTGGTCGATCGATTGGTGCCCCTCCCCCTTTTCCGCGACCGATCGGTGCCCCATCTCCTCTTCCGCGACCAACCGGTGCCCCTCATCCTCTTCCACGACCGACCGGTGCCCCTCATCCTCTTCCGCGACCGACCGGTGCCCCTCCTCCTCTTCCGCAGCCGACAGGTGCCCCTTCTTCTCTTCCTCGGCCGACCAGTGTCCCTCCTTCTATACCTCGACCGAGCTTTACCTTGCCGAGCGTCGCGTTATTGCCATCCATTTTCTTTTTCCCAAGTCCGGAACACAACATATAGGTATGACATTGTCTATCGCCGTTATGTGGGCTATAGCATGATCTTTTGTGTGCTGGTTGTGTGAATGCTGCCTATCCCCTTTTGCCATTTTATGTGATATTTGTGTGTATGCTACATATCCCCGTGTTGCCAGAGATGTGTTTGTGTGTATGCTGTCTATCCCTCTGTTGCCAATATGTGCTCTTAAATATGTTGCTTGTTGCCAATATGTTCTTTTAAATATGTTGCCTATCACCCTGTTGCCCTGTTGCCAATATGTGCTGTTAAATATGTTGCCTATCACCCTGTTGCCTCTTTGTGCTATTTGTGTGTATGCTGCCTATCCCCCTGTTGCCAACATGTGCTGTTAAATATGCTACCTATCCCTCTGTCGCCCAGATGTGCTGTTAAATATGCTACCTATCCCTCTGTCGCCCAGATGTGCTGTTAAATATGTTGCCTATCCCCCTGTTGCCTCTTTGTGTTGTTTGTGTGTATGCTGCCTACGCAACCAATTCACTTAAAGCGTACAGACACAATGCCCACGGGTCTCGACCGGACTCAACCCACCTGGACGTTAGGTCTATTGTTGGGCCTCTTGCCGTTAGGTCTATTGTGGTCCGCAGCCCCACTCAACTTATTGAGTTCACTCAACTCAACTTATTAGTCTCCTGCGCCTATTGTCACGGGCAAGAAGTAGGACTTATTTTAACTCATAAATAAATATGCCTATGCAACTATACTGTAATTTTAACATTATATAGTTTCTAAATATTTTGTTTGGTTTAGTACACATTAATCCAACTAGTGTAGTTACCCGCGCGATGCGGCGGGTAGATATTATCAAAATATTTTTTTATATTTTTTTTTATCATAATATAAACGAAAATAAAAAATTATATAGAAAAATTTTAAATACTGTATTTTAAAACTCCCGTACCAACATATCAGGAAAAAAAAAAAAATTATTCTCAACTCTAATATAAGAATCTATCAGCAGCAATCGGAGTAGAATATTAATCCACTCGGGATTAAAATCTAAGGCATATATGAGAATGTAATGAAGTTTAGAGAGAGAGAGTGAGAGAGAGAGCGCACGTTCTATGAGTTACAGTGACGGCAACGACGGTGGTGGAGGAGGAGGAGGAGTAGGCTGAGAAGTGGAGGATTCTGATCGGCGGGTCGCGGTGGCAGCGGTGGCGATGGGTAGGGGTTGATCATGAGCAGTGCCCCCCGTGCGATTAAGGAAGGCGAGAATCGGGTTTAGAGTTTCGGCGAGGTCAGGGGTGGAAGATTTCCAAAGGCGGAGTGTCGGATTGGGCGGGGTGGCCATGGAGTGGACGGTGGAGATTTTGACCTTGGAGGAGGATGAGGGGGAGGAGGAGGAGGCTTGCAGGTTCTCCAAGGCGGGAAGGAGGAGGCAAGGATCGAGGGTGGAGGGGTTGAGAGAGAGGGCTTTGTTGCCAACTGAGACGGTGAAGAAAGAGATGGTGGCTTAGAAAGAGAGGAAGAGAATAAGAAAAATAAGAAGAACTCAAAAAAGGGGAGAGCGAGAGAGGAGAGAATAATGTTGGTCATAATATAGGAGTTTTTGTGGTTAGGTGTGAGTTGTGTGTAGAATTTAATTTTAGGTATATAAGTGACTCATTGGGTTTCAAATTCATAATTAATTCATTAGGAGTTGAGAATGGAAAGAGTTCACAATTAATTTATTGGGGGTTGAAAATGAGAAGAGTCTATAATTAATTCATTAAGAGTTGGGAATGAGAAGAGTTGGGGGTTGGGAAGGGAAAGAGTCCACAATTAATTATTGAGAGTAGTTGGAAAAGAGAAGTATTAGAAAATTTTCAATGGAAGGAAATTTTGCCACGTGGTAAAAAATAGGGAAAATCATATAGAGGTATAGATAATTAGAACTGCACAAGAAAAGACGAAAATAACATGCAAATTGGTAGTCATTTCTATTGCAAAAGTTGAAACAACCTAATCACCTTTTAAAGACTTTTTTTTTTCTTTATACATTGGGAGTATTTCCATCATCCCATATATATATATATATATATATATATATATATATATATATATATATATATATATATATATATATATATATATATATATATATATATATATATATATATATATATATATATATATATATATATATATATATATATATATATATATATATATATATATATATATATATATATATATATATATATATAAGTAATAAAATACCAAACAAATTATGTATTATTTTGAATACCCTCATTTATAATAACATTACATACCTTACTATGAAAAGTGTACCGTATGTGAAAAATATTATTGCGAAGCTAATCATTATTCTCAATGGGTGCAGCGCTTAAGGCTCGCCAAATGACAAGAGTCTCACCTCTGTCACCATAGATAACTTCATTTTTCTCTTCCATTTCTTCATTATACCTGTTTGGAGCTTTTCGTTTAAAGAGTGTGTTGGGGCCGAAAATGCCGCGATGACCGTCGGTCGTCGATCGGCCCTGCTGTGTGGTTGACCCTCTGGATGTGATGCGCCGCATGCCAATAGGATCAAGCGATTGGGCCGATGAGGGATCTGCTCGGCCGGATTCTTCTTAGTAAACTCTCGCGATCGTCCGGCTTAGAATAGTCGAATCGGGATATGGAGATTGAGATAGAGGCAAAGATGTGCCAAAAACAAACGACTGAGGAGCCGATTATGAGGATTGTATTGAGTGGAAAAAAAGGGTTACAAAAGTAACAAGTAGTCAATTATAATTAATCTACTCTTAGAAAATACGATAAATCTATCTAGAAAAGAAGTAAAGATATGAAAAAGCAAGGGGTGGTCCTGACTTATGAGGTTGCAGGACCCCTTTCTCTTCGATGGTTCGGGTATTTATACACTCCTCGAACCATGTTTATAGACGCCACTTTGAAATATTGACGGGATTTGGGAGAAGTCACCGTGAAATCCTCAATTACTTCCGTTTAAGACAAAACTTCTTCAAATAGGATAATAGTCGTTCTTCCGTCCAGATTCATTCCTTTATTGTCGCGCCGACGCATGATCCCTGGCGCTTTCCAATGCTGGACGCCACTTGCCATTTTGAAATCCGTTGCGAAATTCGCACCCCGAATCTCGTACCCTTCATTTCCATAGCCTTCCTTCTCCGGCATGATCAGCCGAAGGCCAATTCTGACTCTGTCTTCTTCGTCGTTTGACCGAGACAGTTTGATGTCCTTTTTTGGCAGAAATCGCTCCTGGATGAGGCGATAATCTTCTCGTCGGCTGCTTCTCTTATCGGCTGATGCCTTCAGCTAATGGCATGCATCGTGTGCTGCGTTCTCACGCGCCTGAGATCGGTCCGGATCGGGACGCGAATTCTTCTTCGATTGACTCACTCTCCCGTTGGCTGATGTCTTTTAGCTGTTGGTTGACGCCACGTATCGCTCCCTTAAGTTGCGCAAATTCTTGTCTCAACAATGCCCCCTCGGCAATCACCATATGTGTCATTCAGATGATTGTCGAAATTGCGTCAAATGCCTGGCGCGCATCACGATGTCCATAATCATCCCCATATCCTGGCAAGATACTTGTCCACTGCCCGAGGGATTTACACGCAGATGTTGATCTTTCTCAGTTTTCGACAAATCTGTCCTTCGCCGTTTATTCATTAAAAGCTATTATTTTTCGATGGGCAACTGCTATTACTTCGCTCCTTCTAGTCGGCCTATAAAAAGGGCCCTACTTACAGCTTTCTTAGCGCAGCCTTCTTCTCTCATAACGATTCCTATGCTATTGCCACACCAGTGTTCCGATCGTAGCTTTTTCGTCTCTGAGAGTACTTTCGAAGCAGCTTCTCAATTTGAATCTGGTGGCGTTGTGATGCCAGTTGATAAGAGCTCCTTTCTGCTTTGGAGTTCTAATGGGGATTCTTTCGGTGGCCCCTACATGTGACCTACCGATCCGGGATCTTATAGTCGGTGGTCTAGCCGATTTTCGGCTGCTTACGGAAGGTTGTTTACTAAGATGATCCTTCTTTAGGAAGGTCATCCTTTGTCTTCATCCCTGAGAGTTGGAGGAGTTCGAGCCGCGTAGCCTAAAATTTAGTATCCCCGCCCCTCCCCCCCCCCGAGGAGGGGTGTTATCCCGCTTTGACTGGCCTCTACGCGCGGTCAGGTGCCTTCTCCTCAAAGAGGAACCACCTCTCACCTCTCTCGTTGGATGCAAGGATTACGGGAGCTAATAGTTACTTTATATTCTCTCCCTCCCCTTCTGTCGGCTCCAGTGGTGGTCGGTGTCTCAATTTCCAAAAAACAATGATTGATCATGCAGCCTTGGATCCTTTCTCGTAACCGCCCGCTTGATGATGGCTACGTATTTCGACCCCCAACTTCTGACCACAACTTTTTATTTTGCTGAAACACTTTTGTTTTGACTCTTTTTCGATTTGTATTACTCGTGAAGCTCTGCTTATGCCTTTTGCTCAACGTTCTTCCAAACCGATCTATGATAGTGTTTTAAATGTTTCTATTTTAATTTTTTGAACACGATTATAAGTTTTTTGAACTGGTTTACATTGTAGTGACCCCGATCCCCGTGCAGCTTTTTCCCATGATCCTTGTTGTGGAACACCTATTGTTGGTGCGTCGGACCCGCAACGTGTCAAATGGACACGTTGGACGGACTCAGTGAGGTTTCTGGATCAAGCCTGTCTTTCAGCTACTTTTGCTAAATTTTAGAAAGGGTTTCAGGCTAATTCGAGACTGGATTTGGATTCAATGCGGAAAAACATCGAAAATCAGCTATTTACTCGTATTTTTCGGAGTCCGGATGCCTAAAAAGGGACCTCCGGAAGTTTTCTGCGCGTTTTGGTGCATGGGGGGAGCTGTGGACCGAAGGGAGGACACGTGGCAGCCCGGGATTGGCCGGCTCATGTGCGCGCGGTCCATGGGAGCACGCACGGGGAGCCGTGGATCAGAGCGGAGCCACGTGGCAGCTCTGGATTGGTCGGCTCACGCAGCTCGGTCCACGCGGCGCTGCAGGTGCGCGGTCTATGGACTTGGCGCGTGCGCCGGGCGCAGCGAGCGCCGAGGGAGGACGCGTGGCGCACACTGGTTGGCGGGGCAGGTCGGGGCATTTCGGGGCAGGCGCGGGTGGCATGGCGCCCACGCGGGGGGGGGGGGGGGGGGGGGGGGGCTGGGGGGCGCCACGTGGCGCCCCGCCATTCGCTGCCGCCACCCCGCCTCACCCCTTTGTCGGGACACACGGTAGCACCCGATTGGCCGGGCGTCGCTGTCCCGTGTTCGGGGCACGCGTTGCGCCCGGGACAATCCGGGCGCTGCTCGGATTCGTTGTTGGTGCCGCCTGTTTGGCGCCCAAAATTTTCGTGCGCCTGAAATCATACCCGAAAGGGGTGATTTCCCCCCCCCCCCCCCCTCCCCTTTAGCCTCTATAAATAGCTCTCTCTCCCTCTCTTTTCATTTTTTTGTGGACTTCGAGCTAAGCCCCTTTTGGCCGTGGATCCTTCCACCTGTTCTCCATCTCCCAAAGAGATTTGATGATTTTTGGAGATCTCGTCATCGGCGATTTTTGTGATTCGGCGCACTGCGACGTTCTTCTTCCGATGTTCTTTTCCGTCGCATTTCGGTCCACGGGCTTCCCTGGGCTACTCTGAGGGACTTTTTGAGTGATTCTTGCGGCATTATCTTCACGGCAGGTAGGGCTACATTTCTTGTATTTACCACTTCCTCCCGTTTTGAGATTTTACTAGGTTTTCTAGAGCTTCTTTAAACCCCCTTTTTCTGCGGCAATTTTTGGACAGCGACGGAGTATTTATGGATTTTCTCGGCCTACGAGTATCGGAATGAGGCATATAAATACTCGATTCGTATCTACACTTTGCAAGGAACGCAACGGTGATTTTTTTGGATTTTTTTTAGGACTCTACAGAGGTGAAATCCCTCGTTTTCTGTGTTATTTTTTTTGCAAAACAACAAGTGCTGTTTTTGGAGCTGCTACCGTTGATGCTAAATGCGATACTTTTTGCAGTGGTTCGCAGATTAGGTGTTCTTGGACTCGTTGGAATTGTGGGAACCTGAGGATTATCCACGTTCAGTTGGACCTTGGATCGACGCGCATTTTTAGGTGGGTTGCTTCGTCTCCAAAATCGGTGGACTGTTCTCTAATTCTATGGAATAACAAGCATGCATGATTGTGAGATATGTTAGGAAGCATCTTAGGAAAAAAGATGATATTTTCCTTGTGTTGTTATTAAGATCATATCGGTTAATACTCCATTTTTGTGTTAATAATTGTTATTATTGAGCTCTGACCTAGCACCCTGTCATATGTTGCATGTTTCAACCAGACTAGTAGAAAACTTCAACTTGGGCTAGGTTTATTTATACTTTATGCATCCACACGTTATACCCTATTCCTGGGCATAATGTTTTCCTCGCCTGGGTAGTGGGCCGAGTGGTCGGGATTTATTTTGGTGTAGGATGCATGTTACACTCGTGCTAGGGGGCCGAGTGGAGTCTGGTAGATGTAGCTAGTTTTGTACCAGTGTCGGGAGGCGTTTGGGTAAACGGTGGTCCCGGATTGTCGAGTTCTAAGGTTTATGTGTCGCCACTGTGATCGTGGCAGTAGTGTACTAGTGATAGTAGGACCTTGAACCCAGAATCTTTTTGGACACACATGATTTTAGTCAATCAATGTTTTTCTTCCAAACATAGAAGGGTCGCCAGAGTCTGTTCTTGTCTAATTTGGCGAAGGCATTAGCCCTTCGAGGTTTGGGAATAAAACTTGTTTTCTAACTGATTTTCCCAAAAAGAGCTAAAAATTATTAAAATGAGTTTTCTCAAATCAAGATGATTTTATAAAAAGAAAAAGAACTGTTTTTAGACCTCACCCCGAGGGGGTTCGAGTGAAAATGGTTTTCAGTAATAAATATCACATTTTAATGTAAACTCCCTCACTCGGGAGGGTTCGAGTGATCTGGATTCTAAGGGCTGCCTTTTCTTTGGGTCGAGAACAACGAGAGGTTATGCCTAGAGCCTGTTCTTGTTTGATTTGGGTTGTAGGTTCTAGTCATTCGGGATTTTCGAACCCTTCATTGTTGTCGGCTTTGGAATTTATCCAGCTAGTGAGTTTGCATGTTGAGTTGATGTCCTATTTGGGGAGCCATTGGGTTGATAGCAGTCCTGACTATTCGAGTATTTCTTGTTAGTGAGTTAGAGATGTGATTTGGGCACTATTGATCTTATTGATCATTGATTTGGATTATAGCCTGCATGAGTCATATTGAGCTCGACAGAGATGCGTGGATACTTTCCTCAGTGGGGTCGCGCCCCTCGAGTGCCGCTCCGGAGCTAGGCATGTTACTTTTCTATCATGACTTGTCGACGCAGTCCCTCTGGCTGGGCCAGTTTTGGCAGTCACGGACGCCCTACGTAAGTCCAGTCCTCCGTGGATGTAATGGCAGTAGGTGGGCGCAGGTTTGACTGGACCCTATGTGGCAGTCACTGTGATTGGGTTGATTGAGTATTGTGGGTAAGAGTCGACGCATCATTTTTATCTGTATCACCCATTGAGCATTGTAGGTAGAGGCATGATAGCTGTAGATTTCTTTCCAGCCTATCTTTACATTATTACAGTTTTCCTGTTATCTTATACCTCTAGTAGACTTAGTGGGCAGACCGTCGGGCTTGGTGGCGGTACCCACTGAGAACTACGTGTTGGTGTAGTTCTCACACCCGCTGGGGATTCTCCCCCCCCCTTTCCTCTTTCCTCTCATTTGTTTTGCAGAGTCTTCTGCGGGTGTTGCTGATCCTTCTGTTGCTGATCAAGGCGAGGGAGTTGCGAGCTAGTTCCCTACCCGTCCTTGGAGTATAGTGGTACTCTTTTTGGAGCTTTGTAGTACAGTCTGCTGGATTATAGTAGATAGTTACTTTTGAGAGTTTTATTTTTGAGAGACTTATGTATTGTGAGGTTCAGACTTGTACTATTTGGAGATGTTTTATCTTATTTCAATAGTTTTCTTTTCAGCTCTGATATTTGTATAGTTGTAGTTTTATCTTTTGCAGGCTTGACGCTTCGTCTATGCGGGGCTTCCCGTATGGGCGGCGGATCTGTTAGCGAGCCCGGATCGCGGTTTCGACTCCAGGGCGTGATATACATCGTGTCTTCATTTTGCTTCAAATAATCGGCTTTGATTCTCAGCAGTCGATACAAAGCGTTTTCGCCGCTTTTCGGCACCTTCTTATTGAAGCGTTCTGGCAGAATAGCTCCGGCTGCATTACTTATTCTCGGCCTTTCTGACCGATCATATTAATTTTCGGCTGTATACCTGTGGTAGCCAAAAATTTCTTCTGGCCGGCCCCTTTTACCCGGCCTTCTTCTTTTGGACTCAAGTAGAGCCCAACCCAATAATCTATTCGATAGGTCCCTGTTAGGCCTATCTCAGCCGAATCGTCATCGGCCTACGGCTTCTCCTCTTCGGTCTCTTCGACCGAAGAGGTGGTAGTTGAGGTCTGCGCGTCTTGCTCTTTTGGAGGCCGCCTGTCGCGATCTCCTGAGGCGTTGGCCTTGCGCCAAATCGTCTCCTCGAGATCTCGTATTCGGGCATCCAGCTCCTGACGGACGCTCGCAGGCTCTTTTGCCACCAATTGCAGCAAAGTTGACTTGCCTCGAGGCGGTGCACTTGACCTCCCGGCCTCGTGATCGCTCCGCCTTGGCTAAAACGACATGCGAAACATGGAGCGTGCTTCGCCTCGTATAGGCCGCAGCCCTCGAGCCGTCATCGCCTCTTTTTTTGCGTCAGCTTGGACTCGGTACTGCCGAAGCTTTTGTGTCCTTGTCAAAGCTAAACCGTACCACCAATTCGGCCCATGTGAGGTAGGCTGTTGTTCGGCCGTCCCCTCGGCCGGTGGGTCTACTTCTCTCAGGTGTTTCCTGAGGATCTCTCGCCTCTGTCATAGCAGGATTTGGAGCTGCTCTACTAAACGGATTGCTAGGGAGTCCACCTCCCCCGCCGTGAGCCAGGGAAACTCATTGTCAGGCGCAAATAGGTAGCCCGTGCCCCCGGCCTGTTGTCCCTATGATGCGAGACTCGAAGCGTCTTCCCCATGCGTTGGTAGAGCCTCTCGTGGGGCCTGGCTAAATATAGGTGCAGTTGTGTCTCATATCTTCATCCTTCTTCGACCTCTGGGCCGAAGGTTCCTCGAGGTGCCCCCTGGCCTCGGCTTTCTTGGTAGCCGAAGTGGGGGCCTTGTTGTCGTAATGGGACTCCTAATCCCCTGTGGCCGCTTGTTTGCGGCCTCAGTCTCCTTAGGCCGTAAAGGTCACCCTGGACCCGTTGGATTGCCCGGTTCTGTTCGTCCTTCTCGTCTTCCTTCATAGGAGGTTGTTTGTCGGTCCCAGAAAATGAATGTTGATCCGGCACCGGGTCTCGGCGCGCCTCGCCTCTACCCAAGTTGGGGAAGGCGAACCATTTCTTGACTTCCTCGGGCATAACGAGGAAGAACGCGCCCCAATCTTCAATCGTCATCTCGGCTGTGCACCGCGTGCAGAGCCGAGGAACGCTATTTGTCAGCATCCCTTTCTCGAGGGACTTTGATTTCAATGCCGACTCCTTTTCCTTCATGTTCACCATGTTTACCTGCCGGGGAGAGGGATTAGTTTTCATTTCATTATTATTTTTGTGTTCGACAAAAATGAGCCGACTCTCGTCTATCTCCTTTTGGATCTACTTCTTTCAGGCAGTGCAATCGCCTATTCGGTGGCTTCCTAAATGGTGTCACTTGCAGCACTCCTGTTTTCGGAGCTCTTTGCTCGAAGGAATCGCCTGACCCTCCTGGAGTCGAATCCTTCCATTCTGGAGTAGCCGATAGAAAATCTGATCGGCCCTGTCAATGTCGAACAAATATGCATTAGTCGATGCTCGGGCTTTATACTCCCGACTCCTTGCCAGCTTTAGCAACTGGCACTTGTACGGTTGGCAATCTTTTAATAACTCAGCCGCGTACACCTCGGCCGCATGTACTTGGGCCTCTTCGGCCGAAGATTCGCCTTTTCTTATCACTGGCCGAATCACCGGCCTGACCTCTATTTCAAAGGTATTGCGGATGTCGGCAAACCCCACTATAGGTGCTGGAGCCGCCGGTTGCACCGGTGGAGGTGGTGGCCCATACTAGCCGACTTGATTCTAAGGCGGTTCCTGCGGAGGGACCTACCCGTCATTCCCGCCCAACTGTTTTCGGTGAGCTCGGCCTGAGTTACCAGAGCCGCCGGCTGTGCTGGTGGAGATGGCGGCTCGTTTTGGCCAGCCTGTTGTTGAACTGGTCCGTGAGAAGGAACCTGCCCGCCGATCTTGCCCTCAGCCTGACACTGGAAGACCTGCGGTGGGGGGCGCAGAGAAACCCCCAGTAGTTTTCTTGTTGATGGCCGGTGTTCTGCCCCATAGGCCCCGCTGCCGTCTGGTACAGGATCTCTTGCGACTGGACTGCCCCCAGTGGTCGTGGCGTTGTGAGGGGTGCAACCTGTCGTGCCGCCATTGTTGTCGGCGCCGTCAGAATCATTTGTGTCGGCACTGGAGGTGGCGGAGCTGATGGAGATCCCGATAAACCTCATGGCGTGGCTCATTTCGAGCTAAAAACTGCCTGAGCCGAAAAATACTCTCATATGAGGCCATGATGTCGACCGTTGCGTCCAAGGCTTGGGCGCTCCTTTCGAGAGATAGTTGAGTTCTCTCGAGAGATCTCATCATTCGGGCTATTTGCCTAAATAATTCCGACAGGGTCGGCTCGGGTGGTGGATCACCCGCGTGACCGGTGCTAACGGCCTGGTCGTTCCCTGACATATTTACGGTAGGAAGGTAAAATTTACCTGAGGGTCCCACTGGGCGTGCCAAAAAATTGTTGGGGCCGAAAAAGTCGTGCTGACCGTCGGCCATCGATCGGCCCCGTTGGGTGGTTGACCCTCTGGATGTGATGCGCCGCGTGCCAATAGGATCAAGCGATCGAGCAGAGGAGGGATCTTCTCGGCCGGGTTCTTCTCAGTAAACTCTCGCGACCGTCTGGTTTAGAATAGCCGAATCAGAATATAGAGATCGAATGAGAGGCAATGATGTGCCAGAAACAAACGGCTAAGGAGCCGATTGTGAGGATTGTATTGAGTGAAAAAAAATGGTTACAAAAGTAACAAGTAGCCAATTACAATTAATCTACTCCTAGAAAATACGATAAATCTATCTAGGAAAGTAGTAAAGATATGAAAAAGCAGGGGTGGTTCTGGCTTACGAGGTTGCAGGACCCCTTTCTCTTCGATGGTTTGGGTATTTATACACTACCCGAACCATATTTATAGGCGCCGATTTGAAATATCAGGGGGATTTGGAAAAAGTCACCAGGAAATCCTCGATTACTTCCTTAAGTCAAAACTTCCTCAAATAGGATAATGGTCATTCTTCTGTCCAGGTTCATCCCCTTATTGTCGCGCCGACGCATGATCCCCGACGCTTTCCAATGCTGGACACCACTTGCCGTTTCAGAATTTGTTGCAAAATTTGTGTCCCGAATTTCGTACCCTTCCTTTCCAGAGCCTTCATTCTCCGGCCTGATCAGCCAAAGGCCAATTCTGACTCCGCCTTCTTCGTCGTTTGACTGGGGCGGTTTGATGTCCTTCTTTGGCCGAAATCGCTCCTGGATGAGGCGATAATCTTATCGTCGGCTGCTTATTCTATCGGCTGATGTCTTCAGCCGATGGCATGCATCGCGTGCTGCGTTCTTATACGCCTGAGATCGGTCCGAATCGGGACGCGGATCCTTCTTCGGACTCACTCTCCCATCGGCTGATGTCTTTTAACCAATGGTTGACGCCATGTGTCGCTCCCTTAAGTGGGGAAAATTCTGGTCTCACGAGAGTGTAATTTTAGTTCAAAGAAGTCAATTTGTCTCAAAAAAATTTAATTTTAGTTCAAAGAGTACACTTTTCGTCTTAAACAATACAACTTTCACTCAAATAGTATAATTTTCGTCTTAAAAAGTATAACTTTAGCCTCAAACAGTGCAACTTCCATCATACACAGTATAACTTCATCTTAAGAGTGCAATTTCATTATAATATTTTTTCTTCTCTAATTCCTGGTCTTTTCTGATGTAGCAATGTCACATAATAATCTTTATAAAAGAAAAAAAAAATTAATTTTCTTTTTATTATTTTCTTTCTTTTTTTTTTTCACCCTTTATATTTTTTTTCAATTATCACGCTCTCTCCCTCGCCCTCTACAGCAGACACTATTCCTGCCGAGCGCGCTCTCTCGCCCAGTTATCCTTAAATCATTCAGTACTCTCGTCACCGTCGTCATCCGCAACCGTGCATTTCACTGCAAGTTTACCTCCACGATTTATATCATATTTGAACCTGCAACAACGAAAGTGTGGGCAAGGTAAGAGAGTAAAGTACGACGTCGATGTTTGTGTGGTAGAGGAGAAAGAGGCAAAGGTGAGAGCGAGCACCGCTTCGTCGACCACGACCTTATTTCCTTTGTTCGCTCCATCCTTACCCTTGTCCGTGCTCACTCTAAGTCATCCTCCTTCGGTGTCGATGTCGATGTCAGTGTTGCCAGCACGAGCAAAGGCGGCGCCACCCTCATCGTCGTCGAGAACTGTAAAGATGGTGGAGGAGGCAACTAGGAAGGTACGGAGATGACAAACGAACCAAAAAAAAAGAAAAAAAAAACTAAATAATAATATTTTAATTAATTTACTAAAATAAAATTCAGATTGAATTTATAAAATTTTAAATAGTGAACCACTTTTGAAAAAAAAACATAAAATCGGTAGGTTTTTGATGCAAAAAGACCATATATTAAACCAGGAAAAAGCAAAAAATTAGCGTTCTTTTTTTTTTTCTCCACAATCGAAATCACTTATCTCTTTATTTTTGGGGCCTTTAATGGGTGCGCATGGCAATACCCTTTTGCTTTGCGTGCTCCCACCAACTAGTGATGACGTCACGCGGCGCAGTCACTCGGAGAGGCCGGTGACGTCACGAGGTTGCGTGGCCCGTCAAGGGCCAATAATGATTCGGCGGGGCGAGTCAAGGTCGTCTTATTTAATTTAAAACACCCTCCCAAAAAAAACAAAAAAACAAAAAAACAAAAATTGAAAGAAAAAAGGTCCAGCAGAATCGTGGCGGCTAAAACTCTCCTGCGGACGGCTGCACAAGCGTACGGACGAATCCGATCCCCACCGTCGGATCCCGATCCAATCATTCTATGCCGTCCACTGAATTAAAGTTTTTTTTTTTTAAGGAAAATAAAAATATACAGAGAGCACCACCCAATTGTACTTTTTATAATAGAGTTTGTTTGGTTTCTCCGAAAAGTATATAAAATAATTTTTTTTTAAAAAAAATATGCTTATTTTGTAAAAAAAGAAAACTCATTTTATTTATTTATTTTTTGTTAGTTTGATTTTTTTTTTAA
The DNA here is from genome assembly GCA_029204045.2 of Tillandsia leiboldiana. NCBI lineage: Eukaryota > Viridiplantae > Streptophyta > Magnoliopsida > Poales > Bromeliaceae > Tillandsia > Tillandsia leiboldiana. Next base: position 32,914,614 of record CM055072.1, on the reverse strand, counting down.
GAAACTTTTTTTTTTTTCTTCTTGTATAAGTTTTTTTTCCGTATTTTATAAAAAGTTAATATTTTATTTTTTAGATAAAACATTTCGTTTTTCGGATACAATATATGATAAAATACAAATATTGGTATTTTTATAAAATTTGAAAACCCCAAAAATAATTTTGAACGTACTTTTTTTTTTTTTTTTTTTTTTTTTTGAAGAATCAAACATACCCTCAGCTGGTTTACAAACATGTGCATGGATTTTATAAATTTTATTAAACAAAATTTTATTTAATAAAATTTTATTAAATAGTTCAATAAAATTATTAATTAGGAAAATCATATTGATCATATAATCTTATAATAGTTCAATATATATAAAACAATAGTTTTTTGTTTTCGATTTTGATAATTAAGCATGAGAATTTAAAAATATGATCAATTTTTGTTATTTTTTCTTTATATATATATATATATATATATATATATATATATATATATATATATATATATATATATATATATATATATATATATATATATATTAGAGTTTATATGTTTTTAAAAGCACAATATCAATTATACTTATAAATATATATATATAGGGCTTTGCTATCTATACATTCCGAATGGGGTGTATATCATATACCCCATCCCATCCAAAGGGTGGAGATTTATTCACCGGTCACTTCAAGTGACCTTGGGCTGGCCCGCGCGCTGCTCCCACACGAAGGGGACGACGCCGAGGTTCCGCAATGGCCCCGATTTCAAATACGATATGTACGTCGGAAGCAGCGATATCCGCGCGCCGTTCTCTGCCACCGCCGCCACCGACGCCGGGCTGCGTCTTCTGCGCATCGTAAAGCACAGGGATAAGGGATAAGGGATAAGGGCATTATCGTTATTTCACAGGTTCGGTTGGCTTTGTTGCCCCCTAAAAATAATTTCATAATTACGAGGGGGCAAAATGTAAGCTTTTGAAAGACAGGGGGGCAAAATAAAAAAGCGGTATATTATAGAAAGATTTTCTGTAATTTAGCCAAAAAAAATTTACATTTTGAATTATCCAAGCGCTTCATAGGAAAAAAATTTAATGGATATAGCACAGTAATATTTTTTGGTGCATCCGAACGGAGCTTTACTCTAAAATTTTAAAATTTTATGAAAATATTATAGATTTGTTAGTTTTATAAAATTTAATGTTTACTCATGAGACAAACATAATGTATCTTGCCATGATTTATTAAGCTATCTTATATTATAAAAGTAAAAGTAATTTTGTGAATATTCTAATCGACCAGTTTTAGTCATATTTACTATTTATTTTATGGAATAGAATCTAATATTTTTTAAAAAAATTTAAAAATATATGACTTATCTCTGGACAATCAAAATATTTTTTTAATTTTTTTTTTAATTTTTTTTTTCAAATATTCTCTTTTTCTCTAAAAATTATTAATATAATTAAATTTTAGAAAAATATTTTGGATACTAAAGGATAAATTTAAAATTTTTTAATAGCAGTAAGAGGCAAATAAGCAAAAACATCTATTTTCATTAATGCTTAATTAGTAATTAGGGCCCCAAATGGAATGGTGTACTTGCAAGTTAATATGTTACACTATACCGATTAGGTTCATGTAGGAATTTGCTTTTACATAGAATAGCCAAGTATTAAGTGATGATAATTTTTTTTTTCTTTTTTTTTTTTGGGTCTCAAAATAGATTCTGTTGAAAATCTGATACTTTTCTAGACATCTTAAGAATTCCCAATCTATTTTTATATTGACGGTTATTCTAAAATGCTGGTCGAAATTTCGTAATAAAACTATTTTTTGAAAGAAATACAGCAAACTGATTGAAATTTCGTAATAAAAATATTTTTTGAGAGAAATATAGCATGCTATCCGCTCTGTTTCGTTTATTTTTAAAATAAATTTAGCTAATAAAAATAATTTTTGAGAGAAAGGTAGAATGCTATCCGCTTCGTTTATTTTTGAAATAAACTTAGTTGGAAATGTAAAGCAACAAAACTTCGGATATCAACCACCAAACCCTTTGCCACTTGCACTAAAAATGATTAATATAATAAGAATATTAAATTAAAATTTTATCATAAACTTATTTACTAAACAAATAATTACTGCAACTATAAATAAAAAAAAATAAAATATAAAAATATACGAATAAAATAAAATTTATTAACAAAAATACAAATTACACCTAATTCTTCTTCCATAATAAAATAATTTTAATACGAGTTCACTTTCTAAATCTTTCACACTCTATTCTCATCTTCTATAAACCTAAAAAAAATACTTACTCGTGTGCACCCATGCACAAAAAGCACCAAACTAAAAAAAAAACCTTTGCTCTCACTCTCGCATGTACGGCTAAGAGGCTTCACATAGATTTTGACTTGAGCGTACTAAACCCCGAGGCTTCTACACTAATTAATTCATCCCATACATTACATAATATATAGAATATAATGTATCCAAATACAAATGCAATTAAATATCCCACTCTAATTAATATTTAAATTTAAATTAATTTATTTTTAATACATTTAAATATTTATTATAATTTAATTAGAATTCAACTACAAAACTAACCAAATTCTAATAGATTATTTATAATCTCGGTTTGATATTGATTAAGGTGGCAGTCCAGCTAGTTGTTCGTGAGCTAGCTTGTACGTGTTCGGCTCGAAATGAGCTCGAAATCGAATCGCTTGTTTAATAAAAAAGTCGAACACGAACCGAATTTTTCACCTTATTTAATAAACGAGCCGAACATGAACTGAGATCAGTTTACTAGTGTTCAACTCGATAACAGCTCGAATACATATATTTTATATTTATATAATTTATATAATTTATATTTATATATAGAATTCGGTTAATAATTAGTGTTTGTAAGTTTTCTACTATTAGATCCACCATTTTGTCTAATTTCATCTCTTAGATCATTCTATTCCACCAACCGCTCACTTAACCCAAGAAGTCAACTATCATTCTAACCATATATTTTTTTATCCAATGGCTAAAACCTACGAGCACGGATTCTTTATATATATATATATATATATATATATATATATATATATATATATATATATATATATATATATATATATATAACTAAGCTAAAATACTATCAATAGCATCAAGTTATTGGTGCTACTAATTTTTTAGCCTTAGATTAAGGGATGTGCGGTTAGGATGATAGTGGTCCCCTAGGGTTTAACGGATGGCTCGTTGAGTAATAAAAATTCTAGAAGACCACTATAATCCAACCGCACATCCTTTCATCCAAAAGTTGGAAACTTGGTAACACCAATTTCTCGGTGCTATTGATAGTATTCTAGCCGGTCTCTCTCTCTCTCTCTCTCTCTCTCTCTCTCTCTATATATATATATATATATATATATATATATATATATATATATATATATATATATATATATATATATATATATATAAAGTTGGGCTGGAATGCTATTGATAGCACCAACCCAACTTTGCCATCCATTTTGTAGCCATTGGATCGCATTGAGATCCGTGTAGGCTCTTTAATGAAAAAAGAGAAAAGAAAAAGTAAAAAGAAAAAGTAAAAAGAAAAAGTAAAAAGTAAAAAGTTTTTCTTTTTAATTAAAGGGCTTTCACGAATCTCAATGCGATCCAATGGCTACAAAATAGGTGGCAAAGTTGGGTTGGTGCTATCAATAGCATTCCAGCCCAACTCTATATATATATAGTCCGGCTACTATACTATCGATAGTACGAAACATTAGGTGCTATCAAGTTTTCTATCATTGGATCAATCCCTTTGATCATTTCCACTCGTTAAATTTTACTATTTTTCCAACCACCTATTAAACCCAAGGGGCCTACTATCATCTCAACCACACATTTTTTAATCTAAGGATTAAAAACTTAATAGCACTAATGACTTAGTGCTATTAATAGCACTACAGCCTAGCTCTCTCTCTCTCTCTCCCTCTCCTATATATATATATATATATATATATATATATATATATATATATATATATATATATATATATATATATATATATATATATATATAGGGTGCGGCTACTATGCTCTTATGAGTAAAAATTTTTTGTACTCATAAGTTTTTATCCTTTGAATGAAGGAATGTGTGGTTAGGATTATAGTAGTTCCTAAGATTTTTACTATTTCCTCAACAACCTAGTAAACTCTACGGGAGCCACTATCATCCTAACCGCATATTCCTTCATCCAAGGGTGAAAAAGTTATGAGTACTAAGTGGTTTATACTAATAAGAGTATAGTAACCCTACACTAGGGGTGGCAATCCAGCTCGCTGTTCGCGAGCCAGCTCGTGTTCGGCTCGAAATGAGCTCGAGATCGAATCGCTCGTTTAGTAAACGAGCCGAACACGAGCCGAATTTTTCAGCTCGTTTAATAAACGAGCCGAACACGAGCTGGGGTCAGCTCGCTCTCGCTCGTGTTCGGCTCGATAACAGCTCGCATATATATATATATATATATATATATATATATATATATATATATATTACTATTTAGATTTTAGGCCATCAATTTTGTATGAATTTTAATTATTAGATTAAAATTTTAATTTTTTAATTTTCTTTCAACTTTACATGCGCCTAATAGTAGGAATGAAAATCAAACTTGTTGTTCGCGAGCCGGCTCGTGTTCGGCTCGTTAATAAACGAGCCGAACACGAGCCGAATTTTTTAACTCGATATTTAAACGAGCCAGCTCGTGTTAAACGAGCCGACCTCAGCTCGCTCATGTTCGGAAATCAAACTTGTTGTTCGCGAGCCGGCTCGTGTTCGGCTCGTTAATAAACGAGCCGAACACGAGCCGAATTTTTTAACTCGATATTTAAACGAGCCAGCTCGTGTTAAACGAGTCGACCTCAGCTCGCTCGTGTTCGGCTCGTTGACACCCTTACCCTACACTATATATATATATATATATATATATATATATATATATATATATATATATATATATATATATATATATATAAAATATTTTTTTATTATTTGAGTTTTAGTCTAACTTAAGTATAAAGTCCAACTCAGTTAGGATGCCAACGAGTTGAATTCGAAGCGAATTTTTAAAAATTTGAATCCGAACGAGACTACCAAACTCGAAATCCGAATCCGACGGATTTTAAAAATTCATATCCAAATTCGAATCCGACAAAAAAAATTCAAAACCCGAAACAATTATTTCTCTTTTCCTCTTTACAATATTTCTAAACATATTACATTAAATCTAAATTTTTAAAATATAAATTTAAATATAATATCAAATATTTATATACACATATATTATATAAGGTAAAATTAATTCGGGTTCGGGCCGGGATAGGGTTTGGGCCGGATATAGTAAAAATCTATATCCGAATCCAAATCCGTCGGATTTGCGTTTTTTATATTCGTATCCGAGTTCATATCCGTTTAACATAGAATAAATTCATTCCATTCGGATTCGGATTCGGATAAAATTTCAGATATGAGGAATGCTACATGTACACTCATTTATGGGTGTACATCTTACACCCTCACCCATTCAGGGGTGAGAGCTTTTCTATCCATCACATCAAGTGATGGATAAAATTCATCCCACCCTTGGATGGGTGGTGTGTAAGATATATACCCTTTTTGGGGTGTATAGAAAGTATTTTCCTTTCAGATATATATACCCGAATGCATCATTTATTTCTACAAAATTTTTATGACTATAAATTTCGGGGATCCGTCTCTTTGTATCCAAATATGTTATTTATTTCTACAAATTTCATAAATTTATTAAAGTATTTAAAAAAAGGCATAGCTAAAATTTCTTTTTGTTATAGTCAAGGTACCTATGAAAATACTTTAATAAATTTATAGTTATAAAAATTATATAAAATATATTAATTAAATTTATAGAAATAAATTAATGACGCTTTCGGATTTTAAAATGATAGTGATGTTGATTGATTCAGATTAAATAAATTAAAGGATTTGATAGTAAAATTATAATTTTTTAAAGTTGGAAAGCCAACTCAAAATGATATGTAGTTTAGATAAGTTATACATATTTTTATTTATTTTAGAAAAAAAAAATATGCTATGGACGTCATTCATTCGCTTTTATTTAAAACTGAACTTAGCCTAAAATATGAAACAATAAAATTTAATATTGTAAAAAATTTTGTATACGGAACGATTTGGTCGTATACCTTTGCAACTATATTTGTACTTTTAATTAACACTATATAGGCCCTAAACATTGTGTTTGATTTAGTACACAGTAATTCAATAATTAGAACTACACAAGAAAATTCATCAGCAACGAGGAAAATAACATGCAAATTGGTCGTAATTTCTATTGCAACAGTTGAATAGACCTAATAACCTTTTAAAGACTGTTTTTTTTTTTCTTTATACATTTAGGATTATTTTCATATATATATATATATATATATATATATATATATATATATATATATATATATATATATATGAAAAATGTTAAGTGTACATTTTTAAAAAGATGTATATCTTACAGCTCATTTATTTTAGAATGAAATAAATTTTATCCATCACTTCGAAGTGATAGGTGAAGAAGCTTCTATCTTTGAATGAGTGGGGTGTAAAATATACACCCAAAATTAGGTGTAGAGTTAGCATGGCTCTCTCTCTCTCTCTCTCTCTCTCTCTCTCTCTCTCTCTCTCTCTCTCTCTCTATATATATATATATATATATATATATATATATATATATATATATATATATATATATATATATATATAAATATAAGTAATAAAATTTATAAATACAATTTTTAATTGTCCGCAACCAAACAAATTATATATTATTTTGAGTATTTTTTATTTTTTTTAACTAAATAAGATATATATAACTATAACTACTATAGTTTTAACAACATATATTTTTAGTTATATGGTGCCTTTTCATTTAGGATGTAGTAGGTTGGCGTAAAATATAATGAAAATTACTTTTCAATTTGAAAATTTATTTTGTGTGCCTGTTTAGCGGTTATTTTTTTTTTTTTTTTTTTGCTTTTTCATCAATTTTCAATGAAAAATGAAATCCCAAGCTGTTTAAAATTATTTTTATTCATTTTTTGTTTTCTAACGAAGCAAATAAATATAAATTTTATTTTCTTTCCACTAATAAATATTAATAAAAAATTACTTTCTATTTCTAACAGCCAAATACGAGTAATGCTACATGTACACCCCGAAGGGGTGTACATCCTACACCTTCACCCTTTTAATGGTATCGATATTTTTTACGGGTCACATCAAGTGACCACTCAACACACCCCCACCCTTAGATGGGTGGGGGTGTGAGATGTACACCCATTACGGATGTACAAGTAGCATTTTCCATACTATAAAGTGTATAATTTTTTTTTCATCCAAAATATGATTTTATAAAAACTTATTTTTTACCATTTTAATTTTACGTACAACCAAACCCCTTTTTAACCAAAGGCTCAACAAAATTTACTCATGCACATAAAAAGCTAACCAATTGCCTATAGCATTACTTTTGTTTTGTTTTGTCTACTTTTTTTTTTTTTTTTTTTTTTTTTTTTTTTTTTTAATGGAGGGTGGAAGAGTTAAAGTTACTTTGACAACAATTTCTTGGGAGGCGGGGAGAGTTAAAGCTACTTTGACTACAATTTCTTGGATACCTTGTAGTTCATTTAACATGCACTCACCAAACAAAATTTTGATTTGCTAAGAAACTTCAATATTTTACTGTTTAAGTTTGAATTCGAAGTTGCTGTTTTAAGTTTGTATTTTGAATTTGGAGCCTCAACAACCACACGATTGGAACCTCTTATTAATTTCATAGATCACTACTGTAGGGGCTAGGTGTGTATGCAAGTGCGTAATCTGTGGGCTGTTCCGGCTAGGACCACATAGTTTCTGGCCGCCGCTTTGAGCCGCAACGTGACCCATAGCCCAGCATCGCCCACAGCCCCGACAAGACCTGTGTGGGTCCAAATTATTTTTTGGAAAATGCTATGTGTACACCCCTTTCGGGGTGTACATCATACACCCCATCCATCTAAGGGTGGGAGTGTGATGATGGGTCACTTGATGTGACCCGTAAAAAGTATCGTCACCATTAAAATGGTGGAGGTGTATGATGTACACCCCTTCGGGGTGTACATGTAGCATTGCTCTTATTTTTTATATATTTTTATTTTTTTTTATTATATATATATATATATATATATATATATATATATATATATATATATATATATATATATTACTTTTACTATTGATTTGTGATTTATAGAATTTTATTAAATAAATAAGATTAGATGACTTTAAAAAATTATTAAATTTTGAATAGTTTAAATTAATATTTGAAAGAATAAATAAAAAAAAAAAAATACAGCAGGAAAAAAAAAAAAAAATTAAATAAACAAGCTGAGCCGGCCTTAGACACCGACCGAATAGATTGGATCGCACCTGACCTTATGGCCCGGCACGGATCACATTCGGATGAGGGTCCAGCCGTGTTGGGTTGGGATAACCAACATGGCCATCCGACCCGTTTTACACCCTTTGATATATGTAAATATTAGAAGATATTTAACGACACCCATCTTCTACATTTTTAATGTCTAACTTTTCTTCCTCCTCTTCAGCAAATGTACTATCTTGAAATTATGCTTTAATCCTTTAATTTTTAGATATTTATAAGATAGTAACAATTTCAATTCATTGTAATTGTGTTTATATAATGATTTAGTTGTCTCTAATGCTATAAATTAAAATTTGTCGGATCGTTGGCGCTAACCATTAATCCCAAAAGCTGGAGCTATTAGAAATACGCAATCAATTCACTTAAAGCGTACAGACACAGCGCCCACGGATCTCGACCGAACTCAACCCACCTGGACGTTGGGTCTATTGTTGGCCTCTTGCCGTTAGGTCTATTGTGGACCGCAGCCCCACTCAACTTATTGGGCTCACCCAACTCAACTTATTAGTTTTCTGAATCTATTATCACGGACATAAATTAAATCTATTTTTAACCCATACATAAATAGCCAACAGAATACTCATGCTTAATTTCCCATACATAAATAGCCCGCAGAATTCTCATGCTTAATTTCCCATGCGACTCATGCATGCCAGTAAGCATAGATGTAGAAACAACTAAGGCGCCCTCTAATATAACTAGCCCTAATATCAAATAATTTGATAAAAATTTAATAAATTATGGTCTAAAATATTATAGTTTATTATTTTATACGTACGTATTGTATATATTTCTTTTTAAGACAACATTTAGACGAAAATATTAATATCAATTCTGTGCATGCAATGTACGGATTACTTATTAGATTTTAAATTATGAAATGCATCATTAATTATAAAATATTATTTTTAAAACTAAATTAAATAATAAAATAATTGTTAAAAATTAAATTTTAAAAATATAAAAATTTCATGCACTGCATGGTTTACGTGCTAGTGTATATCAGTATATATAAACAGAAAAACGCTGGGAGAATTTTTAGGAGCTTAGTCGTTGGTTTTCCTTTTTTAAGGGATAATTATATACTAGTGTAGTAATCCGCGTAATGCGATAATAAAAATTATTTTATTAATAAAATAAAAAAATATATATAATATAAAATTTAATTTATAAAAAAAATAAAATGAACGATTCAGAAATAAATAAAATCAAAAAAAAAAACAGAAAGAGAGAGAATAGAGCAGTATCTAATCGACAACCTCACAATGATGGAGTTCACGAAAAGTGTTTCGACAAAAAAAGGGAAAAAAATTATAAGTCCTAATTAAGAGCTTCGGAGGAAAAAAATAATTTGATTTCCTCCTTGAGGCTCCAAAAATTTCATATATTCTTAAAGAAAATCATAATATCTGACATCTTTTCGATTTTCTAAGTTTGTAATCTACGCGTAGGATGAAGAAAAAAACCTCATCTTTTTTATTTTCTAAATTTATAATCTACGTGTAGGATGAAAAAAGAAGCCGCATTTTTTTGATTTTCTAAATTTATAACCTATGCATAGGATGAAGAAATATTGCGCGTCTCTTCGATTTTCTGTCAATTTTGTTCTTTAATTTTAATTAAAGTGAAAAATGAAAGCATACGAGCTTCAAATTTTAAGATTTAGTAAAAAAATAAAAATTTATAAATCAATACATAAATTAATTAACTCAAAGACATGGTGATTAATTTTGCTCTTTAATTTTAATTAATGTAGAAAATAAAAAAAACATGAGTTTTAAATTTTAATATTTAATAAGAAAATAAAAAGGTTTAAATCAATACATGAATTAATTAACTAAAATATATGGCTATTAATTTTATTTTTTAATTTAAACTAAAATAAAAAATGAAAGAGCATGAGTTTTAAATTTTAATGAAAGAATGAGGTTAACGAAAGAATGAGGTTGGTGAGGGTGAAGAAAAAATTACCACGTGACAAAAATTTATTAAAAAATTTGGAGAAATATACATGATAACAAAAAAACTTTGTAAGGATAACTATGTAATTTTATCGCATTCTAGAGATACATACGCAATTAAACCTTTCTTAATTTTTTAGAGATGTGAGTTGGAAACTAAGAATTTTTATCTTTGATTAGTCATAGAAGTTTGAAGTGATAAAAAACTTCACTTCATATCTTCTAATTTTTTGAAAAATAAAAATTTCAAATTCACATCTTATTTTTTGGTTTTTCTGATTTTCTCTCATAGCAGTTTGATTTTAATAGACTAAAATATTCCTTTGATGTTTTATATATTTTTTATCTTATTGAGTGCAAAATTGTGTACAATGTCAATTTCTATCAGCAAGAGTGTAATAGTAAACATATTAATATAATCTATTTTTTCTTGTTGTGAACTAAACTTATGAATGATTGTGAATGTATTAAGAAGCATGCAAGATTGTGAGAATTGATGTTCCCAGTGTTACTTGATGATCATATGATTTACTGCTTCCTAAAATATGTTAATTAATTGTTATCTTTGGAACTTGACCTAGCACCCCGTCATATGCTACATGTTTAACCTGACTAGTAGAAAACTTCACTTGGGCTAGGTTTATTTATGTTCTAGACATCCACACATTATACTCTATTCCTGGACATAGTGTTATCCTCGCCCGGGTAGTGGGTCGAGTGGTTGAGATTCTTCTTAGTGCGGGATGCATGTTACACTCGTGCTTGGGAGCAGAGTGGAGTCTTGTAGTTGTAGCTAGTCTTTTATCTGTGGCGGGAGCCGTTTCGGTGAACGGTAGTCCCGGGATGTCTTGTTCTTTATTTCTCACGTTGCCACAGTGTTAGTGGCAGCTGTATACCAGTGATAGCAGGACCTTGAACCCAGAACCTTTTTTGGGCACACATGATCTTACTCAACCAATATTTTCTTCCAAATATCGAAGGGTTGCTGGAGTCTGTTCTTGTTTGATTGGACGAAGGCATTAGCCCTTCGGGGTTTGGGAATAAACTTGTTTTCTAACTGTTTTTCCTAAAAACTCTAAAAATCATTAAAATTGGGTTTTCCTCAAATTAAAATGGTTTCAATAATAAATGTCACCTGTTCTTGTAAACTTCCTCACTCGAGAGGATTCGAGTGGTCTGGGTTCTAAGGGCTGCCTTTTCTTTGGGTCGAGAACAACGAGAGGCTATGCCTAGAGCCTGTTTTTGTTTGATTTAGGTTGTAGGTTCTAGTCTTTCGGGGTTCCCGGACGCTTCATTGTGTCAGTTGTGGAGTATATCCTGTTAGTGAGTTTGCATGTTGGGTTGATGTCCTGTTGTGGGAGCCGTCGGTTTGACGGTGGTCCCGGCTGTGGAGTATCTCCAGCCAGTGTGTTTGGGCCACGAGTTGGTTGAGTTCGTTATTATCTCGAGATTCGTGAGAGCTTGTTAGCTGAGTCGTCGAGAGTACTCCGAACGTCGTGCGAGATGTTGAGGATCTTGAGTCCCTTCGTTATGAGAGTGAGCATGGATTTTGATCATAGCCTGCAGGAGCCACTTTGAGCTCGACAGAGATGCGCGGATACCTTTTTCCTCGGTGGGGTCGCGCCCCTCGAGTGCCCCGTCCGGAGTGGGCCTGTTACTTCGTATCGCGACTTGTCGACGCAGCCCCTCTGGCTGGGCTTGTTTTGGCAGTCACGGACGTCCTACGTAAGTCCGGTCCTCCTTGGATGTAACGGCAGTAGGTAGGCGCAGGTTTGACTGGACCCCATGTGGCAGTTAGTGTAGATTGGGTGATTATATTTGAGAGTTAGTAGATGCATCATATTTCTATCTGTTCCACTTCTTGAGCATTTAGATGGAGGCATAGTAGCCGTGGAGTTATTTTCTAGCTCCTTTCCTTTCAGTACTGCATTTGTTACTTTATGCCTCTTGTAGATTTAGTGGGCAGATCGTCAGGCTTGTTGGCGGTACCCACTGAGAACTTCTGTGGGATGTAGTTCTCACACCCGCCATGGTGATTTTTCCCCAGGGACCTACTTTCCAGTTGCTGATCCTTTTGTTGCTGTTCGAGGCAAGGGAGTCGCGAGCTAGATCCCTACCTGTCTTTGGAGAGTAGTAGTAGCGGTACCCCTTCATTGGAGATCTATTAGTACAGCCAGCAGTTGGTTTATTTGTTTTTACTTTTGAGAGATATTTGTATTGTGAGGAGCTGACTTGTACTGAGAGTCTGTATACTGATGTATTATTGGGCTTACCTTCCTGTTTACTTTTGGTTATTGTATTATGAGGATATTGTATTTGATCGTATTTGGGAGATAAATATTGTATCTTTATTTTCAGTTGTACAGTGATTGGATTTTAGTTTTACAGTAGTTTTCTTTATAGCTCTGATATCTGTTTAGCTGTAGTACATTTTCTTGCAGGTTGGACGCTTCGCCTATGCAGGGTTTTGTATAGGCGACGGATCTGTTGGCGAGCCCGGGTCGCAGTTTCGACCCCGGGGCGTGACAACAAGCCCATCCATGCTTGTGAATTTTTTACCATTGGATTTGTATTGGAATTTATGTTTTTCATTTTATCTTTCTCTTTCTTTAGTTGACTTTACAAAAGCACAAATCCCAATATAAATCCAATGGTAAAAAATTCACAAGTATAGATGGAGTTGTGCTTTTTAAAAGCATATAAGCTCTAATATATATATATATATATATATATATATATATATATATATATATATATATATATATATATATATATATATATATATATATATATAGAGAGAGAGAAAGAGAGAGAGAGAGAGAGAGAGAGAGAGATAGAATACGACTATTATGCTTATAAAAGTACCAAGTAATTAGTCCTTATAAGTTTTCTACCGTTAGTTCTATCCCTTTTACTAATTTTAATCCATAGATCATGCTATTCTACCAACAACCCACTAAACCCACGGGACCCACCATCATCCTAGCTACACATCTTTTCATCCAAGAATTAAAAACTTACAAGCACCAATGACTTTATACTTTAAAAAGCATATGAGCTCAATTATATATATATATATATATATATATATATATATATATATATATATATATATATATATATATATATATATATATATATATATATATATGGGGAGAGAGAGAGAGAGAGAGAGAGAGCGCGTTAGGCTTCTATACTATCAATAGCACCAGAGCTTCTATATTATAATCTTGTTTTCCATCTTAGGGTGTTCAAATCAACGAGTCACTCCGTTAAAAATTATCTAAGGTATTTAAAAGGTTTAAAATTTTTTATTTTATTTTTTTGACATAATTTACTTTATGAACAAATCATTTCAAAATTATTAATTTTCAATGGCTACGTACTATGGCGAGTTTTCGACATATATATATATAGAGTCCGGCTACTATTGCTGACAATAGCTCCAAGCACTTGGTACTATTAATAGCATAGTAGTCTCTCACTCTCTCTCTCTCTCCCTCTCTCTCTCTCTCTCTCTATATATATATATATATATATAAAATTAGGCTGAAATATACTATCGATAGCATCAAGTCATTAATGTTACTATTTTTTTAGCCATTGGATTAAGAGATGTGCGGTTAGAATGATAGCGGTCCTGTAATATACCAAATATTCAATATATAAGTAAATATAAACAAAAATAGTATGAGATACAATTTTTATTGAACTTAAAGAAATAAAGGATAATTTGAAAATGATTTGTACTGAAATTAAAATAAAAAAAAAATTAAGAATTTTCTGTGAGAAAGAAGACTTATATTTTAGCAGAAAATTTACAGTGTCAAAAAATTTAAAAATTTTTGGGGTGGTTCGTACTTATATTTTAAGGCCACAATAAGAGTTTCGCGTCAATCAGATCCCCGAATAGTGAGAAAAAGATCTGTTAACGAATTTGAGTCGGTAGGACTTTCGATAACCCAAAAATGATCCAAACTGAAAACTTAAGATAAATTATGATAAATTAAGTTAAATTGAGTATGCCTGTCAAATTTGAGTGCAAACGGACGTTTAGAAGGGCTTCGCAGGCAAGCATCAGATCTGAACTGGACTAAATAATAAATTATCACTATTTTAGGGGGAATATATGCAAAGTGCTTTTGGTTTCTTCTTTCTTCTTCTCCACGCGTACACACACACAACCACACACTCACAGAGAGCTTTCCCTCTCATTCTCACCTTTCATTCTTTCTCTAGATCTCTCTCTCCAACGCGCACGGAATCGCAGAGCGACTTGCAACGAGCCTACTGTCACGTGTCGATCGGGTTGGCTCAGCCGTGACATCCTTGGGGGCCACTTTTGATAGGCATTTGAGTTGACAAAGTTGCGGGATTGCGAAGTTGGGACATTCCGTCAGGGTTGAGTCGGCTGCGAGCCGACGAAGGAAATTTCCTCGCAATGGCCCGTGCCATGACATGGAAAATGGTGCCGCATGCGGGCTTTGAAAACGTACCCCTCGGTGAGCACCTTCGTACCCCCGGGGTGGGGTTGGACACTTGCGAAGTGGCCCCGACTCCCCCGTTGGCCTATCGGACATAGATCATCCCTTGGCGAGCGGAGTCGCCAAACCTAGGTTCGTGTGAGTGGGATTCGATGGTCGATGAGCACATGGGCTTAGGGTAATGTCAAAGATACGAGGTCGACGACATTACGGAGCGGGGTATGACAAGAGGTTTTCCCTCAAGGTTTGCTTGCACTACCTTATGCCGTTTCTGATCTCTATAGTGGAGCGAACGAGCGGATGAGGGATAGTCTTGCGAAGGTTGGTCCATCGCAATGGACAAGGCTCGCGAAGGAAGGTGTGCCGAGCGGGGATTCGTGAGGTGCGAGGCCTACGAAGTTTGTGTCACGCCCCGGAGGTTCTAAAAGAGCGAAAAACGTACCCACTTTTTTTTTTTTTTTTATTTGTATTTAAAATGAACCTCGCCTCTAGTGCGTACCAGACCCGCCGCATATACAAATTCACTCCCCAAATGGGTGGAGTCTCCTTTGTATATGCACGGCGTCCCCAGCAAGACAAACACTTTAACCATTCCAACCATGACAGACAAAGAGGAGAGATTACAATTAATCATACAGTCACTGCTATCACATACAGACTATAGCATAAAGTAATCATACGTTTTCGCAAACTCTTTTAAGCGGCCATTAACTTGAAAGGATAAATCCACGGGTTTTAAAATCGGTGCCCACCTGGCACCTGTTTTAAAAACACTTTTGAAACCAGGTTTGC
This sequence comes from Tillandsia leiboldiana, assembly GCA_029204045.2. Lineage (NCBI taxonomy): Eukaryota > Viridiplantae > Streptophyta > Magnoliopsida > Poales > Bromeliaceae > Tillandsia > Tillandsia leiboldiana. Next base: position 32,898,851 of record CM055072.1, on the reverse strand, counting down.
ATTTGAAAACGAGCCGCAATTACACATCTTAACATTCACCAATTATAGACACGAAATCCTCATTCCAACATCCATTAGAAACCACACAAATAAATCACAGTTTAACTAACCAACAGTATAAAGTAATAACCAAAGAAAGAAGTATCGTTTACTAGCCCTCATGGCTAGGGTCCTCTAACTGATGCCTCACCGTCGGCCCGGTTCCCACCCCTGCTCGGACCTGTCACAGTGTGGGTTGTCAGTGACTGATAAAGTAGAAAACATATAAGTAAATGCAATAACTGAAAAGAACACACCGAATCACCGGAGCATTTACTTCCCCCCCCCCCTCATGTATCTCTAAATCCCTGTCGAATGTCACAACGGGCACCTACCCCAGCTGTCAGAATACTTTGGGCCCCAACCCTAATACCGTACTCATCTTCTTGGTGCCACCAACCCCTCGACTGCCCAAGTAGCAGCCGCCTCTCCTTGAGGGGTCCCCACCATCACAAGTATGGGGTACACGGGTAAAAACTTACTATCTTTCCGGAAAAATACACCCTGTGCGGTGGCCAAACCGCCGGTGTGCATGTAAGCAATATGAGTGTAAGAACAATGTTGCGACCTCAGCCGCTCTGGTCAGAATAATAGAACGATCTTGCGACCGCAGCCGCCTCGATTAAAATAGTAAATGGGATTCACATGCTATGGGGTTAGTCAATTTATTAAAAACATCTACTTTATCAAACCGAATATTCGGGAACGACTCTACACCGGTAATAACCAAAAGTACCCACCTCGATTGTGCGGAACCTAGACTCCGGAGACCGAACCTTGCACCCTGTCGACACCCGGACCTAAAAGTAGACCCCAAAAGAGCCGCGGTCAGATCAGAAATATAACGGCAGATAAACCGAGTCCAAAAACTCAAAAACACTAATGACAACTTGACACGGCGGTGGTGCCCGCGCGCGACGAGCGACGCGGCCACCCCCGTGGCGTTGCGGGCCATGCGACCGCGCGGGCACCCGCCCCGCGTGGCACTTGCTGCGACCGCGCGGGCCCAAGCCCCGCGCTGCGCAAGCTGCGGCCGCTCGGGCACCAGCCCCGTGCGGCACCCGCCGCGACCGTGCGGGCCCTAGCCTCGCACGGCGCGAGCCGCGGCCGCGCGGGTACCGGCCCCTTGCGGCAAAAGCTGCGGGCACCGGCCTCGCGCGGCGCTTGCCGCAGCCGCGCGGGCACCGGCCCCGCGCGGCGCGTGCCCCAGCCGCCCGGGCGCCCGCCCACACGGCACTAGCCGCTGCCGCGCGGGCATGGGCCCCGCGCGGCGCGCGCCGCAGCCGTGCGGGCCCCGCGCGGGCGCGTGCCCTAGCCGCGCGGGCGCCCGCCTGCGTGGCACTAGCCACGGCCGCTTGGGCATGGGCCCCGCGCGGCGCGCGCCGCAGCCACGCGGGCGCCCGCTCGCGGGGCGCTTGCCGCGGCCGCGCGAGTAACGGCCCCGCGCGGCGCGTGCCCTAGCCGCGCGGGCATGGGCCCCGCGCGGCGCGCGCCGCCGCCGAGCGGGCGCCCGCCCGCGTGGCGCTTGCCGCGGCCGCGCGGGCACTGGCCCCGCGCAGCGCTTGCCCTATCCGCGCGGGTGCCCGCCCGCCCGGCACTAGCCGCGGCCGCGCGGGCATGGGCTCAGCACGGCGTGCGCCGCAGCTGCACGGGCGCCTACCCGCGCGGCACTTGTTGCGGCTGCGCGGGCACCGGCCCCGCGCGGCGCGTGCCCTAACCGCGGCCGCGCGGGGGCCTTGGTCCCGCGCGGTGCTAGTCGCGGCCGCGCGGGCACTAGCCGCGGCCGCGCGGGCACCGTCCCTGTGCGGCGCGGCCATGACGCGGCGGCGATGCCCTAGGGCCATGCGGCGGTGCCCTCGGGTTCCACGGTTGCGGCGACGGGTAGGATAACAAAAACGACTACCCAAAACGACCCGAAAATCGAAAACGAAAGACCGAAAGAAACTTCGTTTACCGCGAATTGTCGGAGACGGAGATCCGTTCACGCTCCCGGCTTCGGCACGTCCGTCGGGGAAGGTCGGGTCCTTCCGCTTTCTCCTCCTTCCTTCTCTTTTCCTTCCGGTTAGGGTTTGGCCCTTTTCTTTTCTTTTTCCTCGTTCTTTTCTCTCCGGCTAGGGTTTTTTTCCTATTCCTTTGGGAGAAGTCAAAATTTATGCTTTTGTGTACGACAAAACCTCATCGGAAATTTTAAACTCTAATTAATTAATTCATTAATTAATTCCTCAAAGATAAATCCTTCGGGATAATTATTTTATGATAATTCTTTACAGATAAAATCTCATTTCCTCGGAAAGCATGCAAAATCACTTACACGGATTTCGATGCACCCCCTGGCTGTTGCGATCCTTACCACCCCTTTCTGGGGGTTCCGTAAATCGGAATCCGGATCCGATCGCACCGCCGTTCTCCGTTTTTCGAGCTCTATCACAAAAAAATACCCGCACCTCGAGATTACCAACCTAAGTAACTCCGTTAATTCAATTTCTCTAAACTGAAACTTTATTAGCAGGAGGTAAAACGTTACAAAAGTCTATGATATTATAGTTTGCGAGGCAAAGGAACGGTCGGTCCGCCGTAATGGACAAGGCTTGCAAAGACAGGGGTGCCAAGCGGGGATTCGTGTGGCGTGAGGCCCATGAAGTAGAAGGAAGCAATCGATGTTGGTTTTCATAAAGTGAGCCATGGAGTGGACCAAGGGTGTTGGGAGCTAAGCATGGCCGTCCAATGGGGGTGCCGAATGGCGAGCGAAGTGGCGCAAGGCCGATTCGATTGTGGGCGACATCCGTCAAGCAAACCTTGGAAGCTGGGCCAAGTGTGTTGGCGGTCAAGCATGGCCGTGCAATGGAGGTGCCCGGGGGTTGGCGACGCGGGAAGAAGGTCGCTGGGTTGGCGAACCCTTGTGAAGGGAACACACACGGGAACGAGTAGTGTGGGGTATTCGGGAAGCGAAACTTAGGCCGAATCGGGAGCGATGACGGAACTAGGTGGCCGGCGGAACGGGACAAGCCCGACTCGATTATGGATCCCGTAGTGGAAATTGAGGGGCGCGGGGCGCCACGGCAAGTCAACGGACTGGCGGACGGGCAAGATGCGTGGGACAGGTCGCTCAGTTAAGTAGATGAGCGGAATGCGCAAGGGTAGCTCGCTTGGGCCCATTCGAAAGGACTAAGTTGAGAGAACTTGTATTGTCCTGGATGCTAGCGTTGGAGGCAAAGGGGCATTCGGCTAAGTGGCACTCTCGAGGAGAGTTTGTCCGGCTGGGCAGAATATACTCGGCTTGGTGGCCAACCTCGTTGGCGGGGATGTTCGTTTGGAACTCGCGGAGTTCGACGTAAGGCGCGGCGCCGAGCTGTCAGGCTCGCGGAGGAGCATGCTTGGTTAATGCTTGAGTTGAGATCTCGCTGTTTAAGTCCGAGGGCATATCTGTGGCAAGGGACTCGGGAAGGCTGGCTCGGGTGTGCGACACTTGAGCGCCGCACGGGGTAATTTTAAGGCAAAAAAGCTGGCCCGTGACACTACGGCGAGCGAGGGCGAGCTTTTGAACCAAGAAAAGTTCGAAACTATCGCCCTTTGAGGTGAGTTTCGTGAAAAATAAATTTAGTTTTGTCATAATTCTCTTAGATTTATAATCTATGTAATCTTAGACGGATTCTTGTCGAAGAAATCGGCGAAAATCGCGAAGAAATCGCGATGAAATTAAGGAAATGTGAAGCTAGGGTTTAGAATGTGAAATATTGAATTTTGGGGATTTTGATCTAAATTGATCATGCAAATCCTTAATTAGAGATTGGTGAAACACGCCTAACAACTTTAATTTGTAAACCGGCAGAATTTCGACGGCCGAATTGCGAAAATGGCCAAAATATGTGTTTTCGCATTCGTTAGCGTCGTATTGTGCCGAAACGACATCTGGAGTTAAATTAATTTAAATCTCTATCGTTTAGCGTCAAAACGAGATAGTTGGTGTGATCCAGAATGGTCGAGTTTCCGGCTATCTCCGATTTCTCTTTATCGTTCATATAGGCATATGTATAAAGGTGTGAATTAGTGTTTTTGGATTCGAGGTCGTAAACTAAATTAATCCTTTAGCTATCTGATTTGAAGGTTACAAGGATTCATTTAGCAGCTTTAGAGTGGAGACGGCGCGATCTCGGTAGCTTGGTGAGTACGGGCTCGAAAGGAGCAAGTATGCCGTAGGAGCCCAATTGCAATTGTCTACAAGCAATTGGCGGTAAACCAAGATGGGTGGTGCTTTCCGAATTGGACGAATGTCCTGCTATGACTATGTTCCTATTTTAGCCATTAGATATATATATAGTTGTATATATGTTTATATGTAGTCGCTGATTGATGCATGAGGGTTAGTGTTGTGTGTGTGACCGCGTTCCTGACATGCTTCCAAGTCTGGATTGGGTGACATGAGTCTAGATCCAAAAAGTGGAAGGCATGAGAATTGGGCCGCTTAGAGACAGGAACCCTAATGTGTATGAAAGGCATGCGTGGAACTTAGTAAAACAAGTATTAAAACTAGACGACAATATAGGGTTGAACAGAACCTAGTGATGACAACATAAATCGAGTGGCATCTATTATATGTAGAGTGGTAGCTACATTAGTATTGTATAGCACCCTGAATTGGGTTAGACACTAGGGATGATTGATTCTCTAGAGTAGTGTCGTTGTGATAGGATGAGTCCTATAGATTGGTTGCATTAATATTGCATAGAGCCATAGATGAGATTGGACGCTAGGGTTGATAGTATCCCTGGGTTAGCGTCGCCATGATTTGGTGCATCCTCAGGATTAGAGAATGAGATCATACTCACATAGTCTGTACAGCTTGTAGAGGTCGCTCCTCCACAAGCAGCATACTCCGGAGTGTCATTGTGTGGGTCGAGGGCGTAACTCCCCATGGGTTGAGGGCGTATCTCCCCGTAGACGGCCAGGCCGGGTCGAGGGCATATCTCCCCTCCTGGTTTAGTTGTGAGTCGGGCCTGGCAATTGCCGAGCAGGATGATTGAGTTGATAAACTATTGAGTTGTTCATATAGATTTGAGTTGATGGATATTCCCCAAGGCATAGAGTAGTGTTTCTTTATATTGCATAGTACAATAGTTTACTGCTTTTCCTTATTATCTACTTATGCCTTGCTTAGTCCTACTGGGAGAGGTGCTCAAATTGGGGCCGAACCCACTGGGAACTTCTTTTAGTTCTCACCCATATTGTTGCAGAGCCCTCACTATGCGTAGTGGCGCAGGATCGTGGCATGGGCATCGTGCCCTAGATAGTGGCCTCGAGTATAGGTCATCCTGGATAGCGAGAGAGTTGCTTTTCATTTCGAGCGAACTTGTAGAGGTTTTATTATGGGAGATGAAAATGTAAATATTTAAAGTTGTGGAATGTATGTAAAGATGTAATGTGAATGTTCAAATGCTGTAATAGTTAGGTTTACATTTCTCGCTTTTCGATACCATCTCTGAGATGTTATATGAATGCTTTCTCGTTTATTGTCATACACTGGCTTCGTGTACGCCTTGGACGGTACAGGGGAGACTCTGTCCGTTTGGCGGTCTGTGCGCGTGCCCGAACTGACCAAATAGACGGGCACGGGGCGTGACAGATGAGTTAGTATCAGAATGTAGAAACCAGTTTAGGCAGACCTAGGAGACCCTAGGATGGTGAACCATAAGGATCTAGTTTCGTGAGTGACAAGAACTTTTATGTGGCGAAAGAATTGATTGGGTCAATATGTGTCTCCAATGGTGTTTGGAGAAGGATCGAAGGCATGCGGCTGCTCTATCTAAACGTTCATGTTGGCTGCATACAACATGATGTTGAAAGTAGAGTAGGGGTGCCCTTCTATGACTTTCGCCTGATTGGGTTCGTTGTGTGAGCGTGAGTCGCGATTAGTATGACGGTCGAAGAAACTGACCAGTGTTGTCGTGTTTCAGGAAGTGATAACGCCGCATCGGTGACCTCAAAAAGGGGTCTGTGCGGAATACGCTAGCGTGTGCCTCGAGTAATCCGGGGCGACCTAGAGTTGAGAGTGTCGCAAATTGTTGGTCGTACTCCACGAAGCGATGCAGCAACAAATCGAGGAAACGTGGTGGCAGTTTAGGCTGCCGGGTGTCGAGGCAAGGAAGTTCGGGGCTCCGAGGGGTATTGGAGCTATCGGTGGCTGTGACTCAAGTGAGTCTAGCACTATTTGTGCCTCTGAGTGTAGGCCCGTGTGTCGTCAATTAAGTTAACATTACGATGTGCCACGTGCAGCTAGGGTTGTAGTGGTGGCACTTCCGTTTGGGTTGGTTGTTCCAACCCCTTGTCGTGTGGAGGCGGAGCGAGTGCAAGCATTTGCAACTCTCATGGTGTTAAGAGACTTCTGCTCGTTGATTTTCGACGAAGAATCTATGTGTTTGGGGAGTCAATGAATCGACTCAATAAAGGCGCTCTTCATAGGTTTTTATACCTTGGAGAGAGATGAACTTCGGGGATTGGCGTCCTCTGCCAACTTCCTGATAGTGACAGGAATAGCTTAAGGAAAAGTCCTGAGAGCTGAGGCTTGGAGATCGCTCTGTGTGGAGGCACGAACGGGGAGTTCTCGCACATGATTGATTGTATTTCATGTGTGCTGCGAAACGACAAGGACAAGGCCGACCGCTTCCCACGGGGACTATGGTTAGAGATCAACGTGGTTGTGCATGCCTACGCGCTGTAACCTACACCGACGTTATAACGACCCGGCCCACTAGCAATAATAACTCGTTGGGCCCAAACCACAGCCCAAAATGCTTAAGCCCAGTTATTATTACTAGTGTCCAAGTCTCATATAAACCCAATCACAAATCCATCCACATCCGATGTGGAACTATTGGGGGCGTCACAGACTCCCCCCGTTTAGGCCTGACGTCCTCGTCAGCCCAAACACACACACACACACAAGCCCAAGATCACCAGGCGATGTGAGACTCGTCTTGCTAGCCCTGTCATCTAGACCCAGGCTCAGCCGAGACTCATCACACACTTCCGGCTGGTTATTGGCTCTGATACCAAATATAACGACCCGGCCCACTAGCAATAATAACTCGTTGGGCCCAAACCACAGCCCAAAATGCTTAAGCCCAGTTATTATTACTAGTGTCCAAGTCTCATATAAACCCAATCACAAATCCATCCACATCCGATGTGGGACTATTGGGGGCGTCACAGACGTCCTAAATCGAGAGCCTTGTGGGTGGAGTTGGATATGCTATCGCGCGGGAGGAGCTTGAGTCTCGTGAGTTGGGAATTGCAGCGAGGCGATCGTTAGATGGTCGATCAAGCTCTAGGTGCCACACGAGGCATTCACAGTCACAATCAAAGGTTTTGGTGGTCTCCACTCCTTGACCCTTAGTAAGTGGTGCCATCGTGGTGGATCTCATCGTGCACGGAGTTGAGACCGGCGGAGAGAAGATGTTTTCGGCATGGGCAACCAGGGAACGTGAGTTATGACTGTCCCCTGTGTGAGCCGGGCCCCACCGATCCAAGCAGTGTTTTCTCTCCGAATTGGCTGGTGGGTATGCTACCTACAACCTGCGAGGAGTGCATGAAGGTCGCAGAATGTCGATGGTTAGCGACAAGCGCTTAGTAACCACATGTTAGCGACTCTATAGAGGAGTCTCTTGTAGTTAATAACGCCATAGCAAGTATGATTTAAACTTATGCAATCATACTTGCAAGGTATGAGTTGATGCTAGAGCAGTGTGTCATTGGTAAGATGGTCTAATACTACTATTCAGAGATAGAGATAGTAGCGACCATAGTGGTTAAGCGTGAGTTGGTGCTCGAACACGCTCGTGTAACGAGTGAGGTGTGCGCCACCTGTCGATGGGCGTAGGTAAACAAGCAATGCCGACAAACTGCTAGTGGTGAGCCGAGGGTTAAGTCTTGGAGTAGTGATCGAAGTGATGAGGCTTGGGCCTTGCACTACGATCTATTGCGAAGGTCGAGTCTTGTCGTCCTGAGCATTTGGGGCGAGTGGAACTTGTATCCCGAGAGCAAAAGGTTTTTCTCCCGGAGGATTGTGGTGTTCTCGTCGCGTTCGGTAAATGCCGAGTGTGCGGGTGGTTGTATTGCCACTTAGCAATGGTGGTGGTAGTTCTGAGACGAGGTTTCGACAATTGCGAATATCTCGATAGTTTGAGAGTTCCTAATTTGATTATGGCGTATTGGTAGTGCCAGTGGGATTACAACCATGGGAATAGTGCGATATTTTCAAAAAATGCATTTTTTCCTCTTCAACTTTCAATCTGGTCTAGATTAAAAAATAGGTGATTGAAGAATTCCCAATCACCCGAAAAATGTAATTGGAATAGGACTATCACGCCCCGAGTTTTGAAAAGCAGTTTAAATTTTTTATTATTTTTTTTTCAATCAGTGTTTAAAGCACAATTTCAAGGCGTGAGCATATGACCACATGTATAGAAAATTCTATGTCCTCTTGGACAGAACCTTCCCTATACATGCACGGCTAAGCAAATATAGTTGCAATCAGAGTAATGTCTAAACATACTAAACATAATCCAAAATATATCCATCTCACTTCTTAAGCATATAGACTAGTCATAATATCTCTAAGTCATAATCAAAACAACCACAAAATAGGTGAACTGGAATCCTCAATAAACATCAGGGGGACAGCTCTATCATAACAGCCTCACCAACTCGTCCCGACATCCCATCACCCGACATACCTAAAAAATGATCATCAGGGGTGTGAGATACAACATAAGTGTATCCCAGTGGGTACGACGGGCCGAGAAATAGCAAATCGTACCAACTGGCATACAATAATCAGCGAATAGTAGATGATCAGTAGGTGAGGGTAGATATAGATAAATAGATAAATGAATGAATCATAATCACAATACTGAGCATATAAGGGTACAGAAATACAAGTGCAAGAACATGCTAAAATAGAGACCTGAATCATAATCATGATACTAAGCATATATAAGAGTACAGGTGCTAGAGCATGCTGAACAGATATATAAATGATGCATCAATAATAGAAACCTAAGTATCCAATCGATGCTACCTTTTTGATCACTTGGACCTCAGGCTAATGCCATAGTAGAAACACCTAGCAGAAACTGACAGTAATCCCTATACCAAGGATACAGCCGAAAAGGCTTCCCAACGGTACCGCCGTGTCACGCCCCGGGGAAATAAGCAGAAAAAAAGTGTTTTTTTTTTTTTTTTTTTTTTTTTTTTTTTTTTTTTTTGAAACATCTCCACCCTCCGGGACGTGCCCAGACCCGCCACACATACAAAGTTACTCCACAAACAGACAGAGTCTCCTTTGTATATGTACGGCGTCACAATCACGATTTATACTTTAACCGCACCAGTCAAGAAGATAAAAGGAGGAAAAACAACAACATGCACCATATCCGGTAAGGCCACCCCATTTTGAAAGGATAAATCCACGGGTTGTAAAACGGTGCCCACACGACACCTAAATTTTATTAAACGTTTTCGCAATCTTTTTACTTGATTTGAAAATAGTGCCGAATCAACAACTAGTAAGGGAAAAGCATTCATCCACGAGAAAACACAGTTCAAACCCAACATCCACAATAATGCATCACACGCACATAAGTTAACTAACCGAAATAATCAGAACGTAAGTAAAAGAAAGGTCGCCAGCCCCTAATCAGGCTAAAATTCTCGAGTCGCGGCCTCACTGTCGTCTCGGATCCCACCCCTGACCGAACATGTCACAATGTGGGAAGTCAGTGACCAAAGAATAAGAGGTAGATGTAAAACATATAAGATGCTATAAGTACTGAAAGAAAAGCAAACCGATAAACCAGAGCATCCAAAACTCTCCCTCATGAATCCACAATACACCTGTAAGTCAGAACGGAACACCTGCCAAAAGGTCTAAGGACCCCCAGCGAACAGAATAACCTTGCTCTAACCTTGGTGCTTTTAACCCCTCTACGGTACTTGTGGAACACCTTAAGTAACCGTAAGGGGTCCCTACCACGTGACCTTATGGGGTACACGGGTCAACGTACCACCTCTCCAGAAAAGTACACCGATGCGGTGGCCAAACCGCTGGTGTGTGCGTAAGCAGCCATGAGCATAAAGACTGAAGTCGGTGTGTGATATAGAGCACCGCGACACTCGTCGCAACAGATAGTAATAAAGGGATACTCATACAAAAAGGGGGTTAGTTGAAAACCATTAGCACATCTACTTTGCTCTCACATAGAACATGATGAGACCTCACTTTAAAAAGGATGCACGATAAGGGTATCCAACTTGAATCGCGTTAAGCAGAACACCAGAAACCGTCTTGCGTCCTTGCACAATTCCCGGACCCCTAAAAGTTCCCAACAAAAACATCAGTAACACCTAACATAAAAACCCAGACCACCCGAGTAGAGAAACAACTAAGAGACGCACGGGTGGACACAGAGACCGGGCGGCGGAGCTTGACAACCCTGCGCGGGCGATTCCCCCGCGCGGCGCGCATTTCGAAGCAACCCTGTGCGGGAGATTTCCCCGCGCGGCGCACATTGCGGAGCAACCCTGCGCGGGCACCAGCCCCACGCGGCAAGTTCCCCGGGCGGCGCGCGCTGCGGAGCAGCCTTGCGCGGACATGCGCTGCCTGCGAGCAGCACCCCGCGCCGCACCAGCCCGCGCGGGCGCGAGCTGCCTGCAGGCAGCGCCCGCGCGGCACCCGCCCATGCGGACACGCGCTGCCTGCGGGCAGTGCCCCGCACGGCACCAGCCAGCGTGGCACCAGCCCGCGCTGCCTGCGCGGCTCCGCGCCGCGCGCGGTGCGGCCCCGCACGGGCGGCGGCCCCGCGTGGCGGCGGCCCGTGCGTGGCGCGCCGCACCGTAGGTGGTGCGGCCCCGCGCGGCAAGAGGTGCGGCGGCGGCGACGACGCGACGAACGGCGAAACCCTTTAAGCCCAAGAAAACCCAATCAAGAACGACGAAAACCATAAACTAACGTCGCTTACCTCGATCTATTGGAGAAGATGATCCGTTCCCGTTCCTCGCGGTGGTGAGGATCCGGACCCGCTCCCCCACAAACGGTAACGTCTCTTTCCCGGCTTCCGGCACGTTGATCGAAGAAGATTCGGGTTCCGCTTTCCCTTTTCTCTCTTTTCTCTTCGATTAGGGTTTTCTCTTTTTTCTCGTACGTACCAAAAATTCCTAAAATGCGATAGACGGAAATTTCTAACTAGCATCTAGATAAGAGTGCCACCTACGCCGAGTTCCACACCAGTCGGCGCAGATATTGATGCACCAAAGCCTTAACGGGTTCGACTTATCCCATCGTACCCGTTAACCCAAAAGACTCAATCCAGGAGATCCGTAAGTCGGATTTCGTATCCGATCGCTCCGTCGTTCACCATTTCTCGGGCTTTATGATGGAAAGATATCCGCAAACCACGACGGTCTGCCCAGGAAAACTTGATAATTTAATTCTCCTAATAAACTAATTTATTAAAAAGGGAATAAAAAGAAGGCAGGAAAAGTCATGATACTACACGCCGAAGGGATTCCCTATTATTGAGACCAGAAATTTCTGTCACGGGAGGAGGTGACACGTGGCATCAACCATCGGTTGGAAGATCTCAGCCGACAGGGTATTGAGTCCGTAAAGAAGGACTTGCGTCTCGATTGAGACCAGCCGCGAATACAGAGGCATACTGTATGTGGTATGCTATCGGTTGAAGGCATCAGCGGATAGGAAAAGCAGCGGATGCAAAAACTATCACATCTTTTAGTATCAACTACGGTGTCGAGGAAGAGATCTGACTTCCCCGGTCATATGGCGAAGCAGGCAGAGTCGGAGTCAACCTTCAGTTGGTCAAGCCGAAGAAAAGAATACCCACATCTCATTTTAGACCGGTTGTGGGTGCGCGATAGTACACACGAGGCGCGCGCCATCGTACGAAGTCACCAGCCATCATGGGGGTAGGTCAGCCGAAAAGGGGCTTGCGCCTCGATTCAGACCGACTTCGGCCACATAAGGGCATAAAATGTGGCGAATGCCATCAACTGAAGGCGCTAGTCGATAGGAAAATCAGCCGACAAGAAGAGCAGTCAGCAAGAATATTATTGCCTTATCCAGGATCGTTTGTCCGCTAGAGACAGATACAAGATTGCCTCAGTCAAGCGACGGGAGAGGCGAAGTCGAGGTCAATCCTCAGCTGCTCGAGACTGCAAATGGAAAGATCTTGGAAAAGAATGAAGGCGGGATTCTGGTGCGAATCTCGTAACAGACCCCGAAGCGACAAGTGACGTCCAGCAAAGGGAGGCGCCGAAGATCACGCTTCGTTACAACAATTTAGGGGCTAAACCAGAGGGAAGGAACGCCCAGCTCCGGAAAGCGCCGAGAATGACGCCCCGGCGGAATGATCAGGGGATGAACCTAGATGGGAAGCTACAACCATCCCACTGAGGCAAATCGACTCAAAAGGAAATGGTTGAGGATTTCCCGATAACCTCCCCTAGATTACGCCGCTCATTCGAAATTCAAAATCGGCGCTGAATAACTATGGTTCGGGATGTGTATAAATATCGGAACCATCGAAGAGATCGGGGTCCGGCAATCCTTGTAAGCCCGGTATACCACCCCAGCTCTTCATTTATCTAGGAGTAGGAGTAACTTAACTTTTATTCTTCTTTTTTACTGCTTTTCTAGGAGTAGGCTTAATTAATCTGTTACGCCCCTGGGGTTTCATTAAGCGGAAGACAGTCACTGAAAAGAGTTGAATTTGCATATAATTGTTTTTTTGAAAGCGATCTCCCCCGGTGCGTGCCCAGACCCGCCGCATATACAAATTCACTCTGCAAACAGGCAGAGTCTCCTTTGTATATGCACGGCGTCCTGACTACAATAACCATACAATCATCACTTTATCCACACTAGTTCAACAGTCGAGTACATTCAACTATTTCTCTATAAGTAATAAAGAGGCCGACTAACTTTGAAAGGATAAATCCACAGGTTTTAAAAACGGTGCCCACACGACACCCATATTTTCCAAAAACTATTTTCACAATACCTTTTCAGTAGTTTGAAAAATGGCCAATTAAGAGATAGTAAAGCAAACATCCATCCACAAAGGTATGACAAACATTCCAACATCCACACCGACCCCACAGATGCATTGAAATCCACATATCAGGCTACTAACAGGTAATGAAATGCGCAGAAGAAGAAATAAACACAGTCTATGGCCCTGAATGACCAAAAGTACACCTGCCGCGGCCTCAGCGTCGCCCTAGCTCTCGCCCCTGACGGAACCTGTCACAGAGTGGGAAGTCAGCGACACATGGTATAAAGAATGAAATGCAGGAAGGTCATAACTAAAGCAAACCGTAAGAACAATTCGGAGCAACCGCCCTCCTCAAAATGCAAACCCCGATAACCCCTCTCCCTGTATAACCTAAACCGGGCACTCGCCCCGGCAAAACAGACCGATCACCAACCTCGGCAATCAAATTCGAGCACCAACCTCGGCAAACCAATCCGAGCACCAACCTCGGCAACCCAATCCGAGCACCTACCTCGACAAACCAATCCGAGCACCAACCTCGGCAAACCAATCCGAGCACCAACCTCGGCGAACCACACCGCTCGCACCTTGGCGCCTCTAATCCCCCACCTACGGGGGCCCCCACTACGTCACCTTGTGGGGTACACGGGTCAACGTACCACTTTTCCGGAAAAGCACACCCTCGCGGTGGCCAAACCGCTGGTATGCGTGTAGCAACCTCGAGCATCGTAACCACATACACATACATACTATAGGGCACCGCGACACTTGGTCGCTATAACATCGATAAGAGCATATGATAAATGATAACGGGAGTTAACAATATTAAATGATGCAACTACTTACTCTTACACCTTTCCCACAATACCAGAATTCAAAATATCGGAAAAATTCCCCACAACGGGATGTATCCTCGAGCACTGTGACCCTCAGTCGCCACAAATATGATGACAACGAAACATAAGCAAATACGGGGGTTAGCAATATTTTAACATGTCAAACCTTTGCTCTTACCAATTACCCTCGTTTTCCAACTCAAGAACTATCGAAAGAGGAACCCACCTTCCGACTTCCGACTGGTCGCACCGATCGCCGTCCTCATCGCTAGTGTGCCCCGAACAACCCTACTATTGTTCGGAGATGGCGAATTGCCCGTCCAATCTCCCACCGCGACGTTTATTAATCCGGAGGTCCACGTCACCCCCGCTACCCCTTAAAATGATAAACATAACAGTAACGAGAATATGCACAAAGAGGTTCCAAGGGGTACCCACCTCAAACACGAAGAAGAAGATGTGCGGAAGCTCCGGCTAAAACACTCCCACCTCGTGCCCGAAAAAGCTACAGTAAGAAATGTTGTTAAAAAACATCGTCGTTGTCAAAAACACTCAAAAACGGGGCGAAACGGGCTAAAAACAGAGCTTCCGGACCTTTAGGCTGAGGGCGGTGCACGGGTCCAGGCATGGACCGAGTCCACGACAACAGGCGGCGACGACGCAGACCGGGAGCACGCCGCAGCGGTGGACCGCTCCGGCTTGGGCCGGGCCGCGCACGGCAGGAAACGCGCACCGCGTCCACCTCCCCCGCGGCTGCGATGGAGAGCACCGGGTGCACGCCTGGCGCGTGCACCGCGCGGCCTGGGCTGGGCTGGCGCACGCGCCCATGCGCCGGGTCCGCACCATCGGGCTGTGAAGGCGTGCGCCGGGTGCACGCCTGGCGCGTGCACCGCGCGGCCTGGGTTGGGCTGGCGCATGCGCCCGTGCGCCGGGTCCGCACCTCTGGGCCGTGGAGGCGTGCGCCGGGTGCACGCCTGGTCCGGTGGACCGCGTGGCCTGAAGCCGTACGGGGTGAACAGTACTTCCGATTTTTCATCCCCCGCGGCTACGGTGATGACCCCGCGAACACGGCGACTGCGGCGGCGAACCCGTGAATACGATAACGGCGGCGGCGGCCTCCCGTTTAACAACGGCGGCGGCGGCTTCCCATTTCCACAAAACCCACATCTCGCGGGACATCCGAACAACCAACACCCAAACCCTCGACCCCTCAGAAATTGCAAAAAGGAAAAATAACAAGAGGGGTTTCCCCCGATCGCTTACCGTGATCCTGCGAGGAAGGAGAAGGTGGATCGTCCCTCTCGTCGCCACGTAAAACTCCACGAGAGATGGATTCCCCCTTTTCTTCCTTCTCTTTTTTCGCTCGCTCCGTAAATTCGTAATTTTCAAATTTCGGAAAATCTCCCTTTCCGTTCAAGTTCTCGAAAGGGAACAAAAAAGTTACTACTAAAAGGGTGTTATATAAAAAACTATAACCGCTCACCCCTGGGTCAAGATCCGACTCAGATTTTCTCGAAAATCGTGCAAATTGCCATGGACGAATCTCGGTGCACTTTACAGTCACCGGGAGCTTCAAACCCCAATTCCGGGAGATCCGTAAGTCCGATTTCAGATCCGATCGCACCGCCGTTCATCATTTTACGAGCTCTACCATCTAAAAATACCCGCAAACCCCGATGGTCAGCCCAGAAATTCTCGAACTTCAACCCCCCTATCAACTGAAAAGATTCGATTAGGACCAAAACGGAAAACGGGAAGGTCGAGGTATTACAAAATAAATAAAATAAACCAATAGCATAAATAAGATGAAAAAAGGTTTGATCGTAGAAAGATCCCGTCTGATCGCCTCGAAAAGCGTGCCGGCCACTTAGCACGGATTCTGATGCACCACCCAAAGGCAAATGCTTTGACCCCCATTCCGGGAGATTTGTAAATTGGAATTCGAATCCGATCGCTTTGCCGTTTTTTGTTTTCCGAGCTCAAACGTAGAAAAATACTCGCGATCCAGGCCGGTCCATTGCAGAAAACACAGTGAAAAGCTTCCCTAACAACTCCGTCATAAAAAGAAGGTAATCAAAGGCATTGGAACGCCAGGACACTACATAATCCTTCTTTCCCTTTTCCCCACTTGTATCCCCTTCTTTTTATCAATATAAAGTGTAAACCGACCTTTTGGTCGTGTCTTTATTTATCTTTGCATTTAGAGTGTAAAATGACCATGTGGTCGTGTCTTTATCTGCCCTCGTGTATGCTTTAATGCTATCATCGACTCATCAGTCGTATATTTATCCACGAGCGTTTCGACTCATCTAAGTCGAAACCAGCGATCCCTCTCTAGCTCCGCGAACTCGCTTTCGGCAATCATCGGTCGCTTGCAGTTGCGAGGAGTTACTAGAGGTAGAACCCGGCCGAGCGGATCCCTTCTCGGCCCAATTGCTTAATTGTTGGCACATGGCGCACTTAGACACCTTCTGGAGGGTCACCCTGCAGGGGCCGATCGCGCGCAAGCCACATTTTGGCCCCAGGAACCTTCTTGGCATGCCCGGTGGGACACTTAGGTATTTAATTCCTAGTCTAACCGCAAGCACGTCATGGTTCCCGGAGCCATATGAGGAATCGGCTCTACCGGAGCCGTCCTTAATAGAGATCTATGGGCAACTAGCCCAGATGATGAGGGCTTTAGAGAACAAGATCCAAGCCTGGGATGCCAATGCCCCAGCTACAGATGAAAGTCTCGCTCGTTTTGGGCGCTTCCGGGCCCAGGGCGAGTCAGACCGGGAAGACCCGTGGGAGGCCCCATCAGTGCCACCACTGGCGCAACCACGGGAAGTTGCGAAACCAGCAACACCCGTCTGCGAGGCCCAACCAACAGAGGAGGGCCAAGAACCGTTGGTGACACAACGGGTTGGTCTCTACGGGCCATCACCTCTCCCGTCGCCGCCAGCGATTCCGGGTCCCTAGGCCGGATTCGCCGAAAGGACTAGGGGCAGGGAAACCATGGGGCAGGATCCGGAGATGAGATCTGCCCAAACGCAAGTAGGCCAAGACATGGTGCCACCTATTTCGTTTCCCCCAACACTTCAACAGACCCACGCGGAAGACAAGTCAGCGTGGGGGCAAGCCCCAAACGAAAGTTCGGTTCAGGCAAGTCAAGTGATACCGCCACTACCGGAGCAAACGACGACTTTAACACCACAAGCCGTGCCTGTCGAAAGGGTTTCCTGGGATCAGGATGGCCATCTTGGGTCATCCCCAGCGAGCTTGATACCATCGGCGCGAACATCATCGATGATTAAGGCAGCACAGCAAGACATGCCATGCACAGTTACAGTGGCACAACCGCTGGGGGTAGTACAGCCGCATATGACCCCACATTGGGCGAAGACTGGGCTGACCGGGCAGAATGTCGGCCATCTACTAGAGAATTGTTAGAAAGATCATATGCCTTCCCTGCCGCTGCGCATCCAGCCTCGGGTTGGGGGCAGGAGCGGCGAAAGGGTCCCTCCGCAAGAACCGCACCAAAGCCGGGATGGCCAAGGTAGGCCGTCGCCCACGCCGGCGTAGCTGAAGGCTCCGGTACCTCAGGAGGGGCTCATCAATCTTCGCGCCCGTCTGCGGGATGCTTCAGGCGCGGGGGCCGGACCGGGCAGGTGGTCGACGTTCGGGTCCCTACAACCTTCGCCCGAGAAGGTTTACATGGGAGACCCATACCAGGCCCATTGGAAAGGGCCGAAGTTCGACAAGCTCTCGGTTGAAGTAGCCGAGAGTATAGACCCGCCGTGGTCGTATCAAAGGGATCACTGACTCAGGCCCCTCTTGGGCCTGAGGATTGAGGGTTGGCCAAGAAGGGCCGGCCAGGAAGTCCTTTCGGCTAACATAGTCAAGGCCGAAAGCGGATGAAGCGCCTAATCGGTCAAAAAGATCGAGGGTGAGAACCCTGGTTCTGATGGGAGGAATCAGAGAGCAAGGCGCTCCGATTAGCCAAAAGGCGTCGGATGAGGAATGTGCGAGTTTTTGGCCAAGAAATATTAGACTGCATTTAAGTCTGCTAAAGCCGAATGGAATGCACATGCAGCAAATGGATCGTAAAGAAAGTAGCCGATCGAGAAAAGGCCTGAAACACAACTGTTGATTTTGAGGACGTGGAGCAAAAAATATAAGAAGACTTTATATTTGACCAACCGATACATACACAGCTTAAAAAAAGAGCGAATACAAAAGTGTTTCAGAAGAAAAAGGCTTGCAGTCAAACGTCCCGTCGAGAGGTTGATGTACTCGACCGTCTTCAAGCTAGCAGCGACCGAATGCTGCCTGGAGGAAATTGAGACTC
Source organism: Tillandsia leiboldiana (assembly GCA_029204045.2). Lineage (NCBI taxonomy): Eukaryota > Viridiplantae > Streptophyta > Magnoliopsida > Poales > Bromeliaceae > Tillandsia > Tillandsia leiboldiana. The sequence goes on along the minus strand of CM055072.1, from coordinate 32,880,582 downwards.
TCGATCACCTTTGGAGTCAGTAAGAAGGAGAGCAAAAGAGAATGAAGAGTCTCTTTAGACTCCTTGGTTTCCTGTATGCAACCGGAGAAGATCATGCAGTTTTCTTCTGGAGAGGAAGGCCCCCGACCTTGCAGAAAAGCCGATCGGAGCATAACGAGGCTCGTTCCAGACAAGGGCCAGACGCCCGAACGGCTCGAAAGACACCAAGCTCCTATGAGTAGGGGCAAAAGCCGCATTCCAAACACACGACCTTCACAAGCATAATCCTCTGAAAGAGGACGAAGGTCTGATGGGCCACCGGACGTAAGAGCCCGGATCGGGAGGTCATGCACGAGAACTACATAGGGAGGAACTCTATTGAGAGCCCGACGTAAGAAGAGCCTTTCATCGCCCAGCGATGTGATGTCGCCGAGTTCAGGTTGAAAGGCCACCTCAAAAGCACCATCTGGGACGAAAAAGCTACGACCAGAGCACCGTTGTAGCAGGAACACAATAATCGTCATGAGGGAAGGAAGAGGTATGGAGAAAGCTGTGAGTAATGGCCATATTTATAGGCCAACGAGGAAGAGCGATGGCCATCCCTCGGGAAGCAGCAACACCTGATAAGGAAACGGCAAAGAAAAGATTTTGTCGAGAATCAAGAAAGATCAGCACACATCCGCGAATCCCTCGGGCGTGGAGCAAAGATCTCGCCAAGGTACGGGAAGATCGTGGGTATCGATATCTCTGCTGAGAATTGACTCAGTTTCGACAATCGCCCGAACGACACATCAGGCGATTGCCGAGGGGGCATTGTTGAGACCAAAATTTTCTTCCACGGGAGGAGGCGACATGTGGGCATCAACCATCGGTTGGAAGATCTCAGTCGACAGGGGATTGAGTCCGCAAGGAAGGACTTGCGTCTCGATTGAGACCAGCCCCGAACACGGAGGCATACTACATGTGGTATGCTATCGGTTGAAGGCATCAGCCGATAGGAAAAGCAATCGATGCAAAGACTATCACATCGTTTAGTATCAACTACGGTGTGAAGGAAGAGATCTGACTTTCCCGATCATACGGTGAAGGAGGCAGAGTCGGAGTCAACCTTCAGTTGGTCAAGCCGAAGAAGAGAAGACCCATGTCTCATTTCAGACCGATTGTGGGTGCGTGACAGTACAACACGAGGCACGCGCCATCAGACGAAGTCACCAGCCATCAAGGGGGTAGGTCAGCCGAAGAGGGGCTTGCGCCCTGATTCAGACCGTCTTCGGCCACATAAAGGCATAAGATGTGGCGAATGCCATCGGTTGTGTTAAGGAATTTGTTTTGGCGTATTTCGTGAAATGGTAAAGTCTTGAAGATTGAAGATGAAGATGGTTGGATCAGGTACGTTTAATTAAATAATTTTGGTGATCCGAATACTTCTTATTGTGTAGAAACACTTGGATAAATTTTTAGTCGCATAAAAATCAAGAAACTGGACTGTTATATGTTCAGGATTCGGATCAGGGTACTACAGTCCGGACCCCGAAAGTAGGTTGGTTCATGCGCAAATCCAGTCCGGAACACCCCTGTTTCAGTCCGGACCCCGAACGTGGATTTTGCTGAAATCGCATGAACAGTCCGGACCGTAGGTATTTCGTTCCGGACCCCGAACCTTGTTTTCTCAGGAATTCTATGAAAAACAACGACAGTCCGGATCGAGCCTAATCCAGTCCGGACCGTCGTGCGGAAAAAATTCTGTTATAATCAGTTTTTGATTCTTATCCACTTCCAATGGTTTCTAACCTATAAGTAAACCCTAATTCTATCTTTTAGGGTAATCCAAAAATAAGTTTTGTACTCCAAAAAATGACGGAAAAATATTAACGGAGAAAAACTTATAAATCCACATATAGAGAAGAAAGGAAATAACTAGATTTAATTCTATATTTCTTCATTTATATTAATTAATTTGATTCTAGGTTTTCTTACTCAGATTTTGAATAGAATCAAATTAATGAATACTTAGATGGTATTTCCGATCTATCTTTGATCTAAGTATTCGGCGGATTATCACCACCAAACAAAACAACGATTTTTCCCCAAAATCGGCGCGTGGATTCGCGTGGCATTGTGGATTCAAGGTGTTACCGCTCTCGTGGATTCGGAGCGAGGTACGTTCGTGGATTCGAGACGTACTACTTGGTGGAGACTGTGGATTCGGTCAGACATCGTGGATTCGGCGTTGGACGCAAATCGTGGATTCGAGGCGCGTTGCGGAGCGAGTGGAGAAGATCAACTCGGAGCGTATGGAAAAAGGTTGAGTCGTGTGTGAGTACGATATATCACCTTTGTACGTGTTTAATCTTAGTTGATTTCACCGTGTTATCGGTCCCGTGGTTTTTTACTCCTGGTTTTGGAGTTTTCCACGTAAAAATCTTGCGTGGTATTTTTTATTTCCGCATTGGGTTTTATTACGCAAAGATTTTTGAGTGTTTATTGTTTACACCTATTCACCCCCCCTCTAGGTATTTTTTCTCCCTATTTAGATCCATATTAGATATAACCCAACAAGTGGTATCAGAGCGAGAATAGTGTTGTAAACAATGGTTGAAGGTGGAAACATCAACAGACCCCCATTCTTCGATGGAACAAACTATGCCTACTGGAAAGTACGGATGAGAGCATTTCTTATTTCCATCGATGAACGGGTGTGGCAATCAATCGAGTTAGGATGGTCAAATCCAACTGAAATTATTGCTGATGTTCGCACCATCAAACCTAGGTCGAAATGGACCAAGAAAGAGATTGACTCATCTTCTTACAATGGCAAAAGAATTAACGCCTTATTTAATGCTTTGTCGCAAACTGAGTTCTCTCGCGTCTCGGCATGTGAGACTGCGAAAGAAATCTGCGATGTTCTACAAGTTACACATGAGGGAACAAACCTTGTGAAGATTTAAAAACTGCAAATGCTTACGAGCAAATTTGACTCTATTTTCATGACAGAAAATGAATCGTTCATAGATTACTATACACGATTGCAAGACATCGTGAATACATGTGCTAACTTGGGAGAGAAAATTCCAGAATCTAAAGTTGTAAGAAAGATTTTAAGGACTCTTCCTGAAAGATTTCGTTCCAAGGTTACGGCCATTGAAACAGTTAAACACCCGGACGAAATCCGTGTAGAAGAATTAGTAGGTGCTCTTCAAACATATGAAATGACATTTCCTACTAACTATTCTTCTGGAAAGGCATCCTCTTCTAAGTCTTCAGGTTTTGCCCTGAAATCAACAAAAGAAGAAGACGCGGATTCATCCTCCTCAGACGATGACGAGAACCTATCAATGAAGGATTTCGAGAAGCAACTTGCGCTCTTGACGAGGAAATTTTGCCGAAACTTTCGAAGGGGTAATTCTAGCAAAACTTCATCCTTCGTAAAATCGAAGAAAGGCAAAGGGAATTCAAGCTTTAAGTCAAGGAAGCAAGAGAGTTTTTCAAAGGACAAGAAAAACTCGGAGGGACAAGTCCAATGCTTCAAGTGCCGAGGCTACGGTCACATCTCAACGAAGTGTCTTAATAAGAATCCGTCAAAGAAGAAGGCGATGCAAGCCGTCACTTGGGATGACACCTCATCGTCAAATGAGTCATCTTCCAGTGATGAAGATAATAACGCAACGACATTCCACGCGTCCACATCTTCACCTTTCGTGTGTTTTTTGGAAAGTACATCCGGTTCATTATCCAACTCCTCCAGGTTGAACAAACTGCAACAGATGATGAATCGAGTAACTCTGAAGGTGAAGACTTTGCTTTTGCCTACCATAAACTTTTAAAGGATTCAAAGAAACTGGCAAAGCAAAACAAGGGTTTGAGAGGGAGATTGCAGGATCTCGAAGAAGAAGCAAAAAGGGCAACTTCTCTCTCAAACGCTCTTGAAGTGGAAAGGGATAACTTGATTAAAGTAAATATTTTCCTTCAAGAGAAAAATGAGCATTTCGAGAAGGAACACGTAAAATTGGTGGATAAAGCAAGTTACTTCTTGAAGCTCTACTCCGAGGCTTGTCAAGAAAAAATGGAAATGACGAAGACCATTTTCCAACTTAAGGATGATTTGAAGCGTTTTTCTTCTGGAAGGAGCAAGTTGGATAAGATGCTTGGTCTTGGTCAAACAAATCGTTTGGGCCTTGGATACAGTCGAACTGGAGACAGTCCTAGTTCGAGTGGAACAGTTTTTGTGCCCCAGTCAGTATCTCCTCCTCCAATGACGGAATTCACTACATACAACGACAACAAGCCTATCTCACCAACTTCGGGATCGTCAAGTACAAAGGTATGTTTTCGTTGTGGTTTTGTAGGGCACATAAGAAGAGATTGCAAGATTGGAGCTAAACGATCAAATCAAGCGCCTCTTGCAACAACTACCAAAAAGGTGATTCCCCGGAAATCAAAGGAGAATTTTTCAAATGAAAAGAGCCTTGGTAGTTCAACTTACAAGACGACGTCATCAAAGAAGAGCGATCAATCTAACAAGACGCTTTCACCAAGGAGAATAACGTCACAATCATTGTCGACGCAGTCTAAAAAGGTTTGGGTGCGCAAAAGTGAAATCTTCCCTTGTCTTGTCATTCATACTTCTTTGCATGCTTATGACAATTCGTCTTGGTATCTGGATAGTGGATGTTCCCGTTACATGACCGGTGACAAAAATTGTTTTCAAACTTTAGAGAAAATCTCCGGAGGACTTGTAGTTTTCGGAGACGGTCGTTCTTCTAAAATTGTTGGAAAAGGAACAATTGCTATTCCAGAAGGCCCGGTTTTGAACAATGTTTTACTTGTTGAAGGCCTTAAGACTAACCTCATTAGCATTAGTCAATTATGTGATAATGGTTTTTCAGTTAACTTTTCTTCTGCAGATTGTATTGTAACTGATAAGGACCAATTATTCTTTTTGAAAGGGGTTAGATCTGAAAATAATTGTTACGTAGTTCCAAACAAAATTTCTGAAAATTGTAACCTAGTTTCTTTAGATAATAAAACTTTTTGGCATGAAAGACTAGGTCACATAAATTTTAAGGAACTAGCAAGGATTTCTAATAAAGACGTGGTTAAGGAGGTTTCAAAATTATCTTTTAATCAAAACATTGTGTGTGGAGGTTGTCAAAAGGGAAAACAATCAAGGGCTGCACACAAGAACTTGAACCACGTGGGTACTAATCGGCCTTTAGAATTACTGCACATGGACTTAATGGGGCCGACTCGTCAACCAAGTTTGGGAGGTAAATGGTATATTTTTCTTTTGGTTGATGATTTCTCTAGATATACATGGGTAACATTTTTAAAAGAGAAAGCGGACACTTTCGATTCTTTTCATGAGATTTGTCATCGTATTATGATTGAGAGAAATGAAAAGATCGTTCGTGTTCGAAGTGATAGAGGTGGAGAATTCATCAATTCTAAATTCATTGATTTTTGCACTTCCAACGGCATAAAACATGAATTCTCACCACCCTATACACCTCAGCAGAATGGTGTAGTCGAGCGCAAAAATAGGGTTGTACAAGAGATGGCGCGTGTTATGCTTCACAGTCGGAATTTACCGTTACATTTTTGGGCTGAAGCTGTGAACACCGCCGTCTACGTAATTAATCGAGTGTATTTGCGCACGGGAACTTTAAATACACCATATGAACTATGGTTTTGTAGAAAACCGAATATAAAATATTTTCGTATCTTTGGGAGTCGCTGTTACATTTTACGTAACCGCGAAAATCTTAGAAAATTCGACTCTCGAAGTGACGAAGGGATTTTTATGGATTATTCTACAAATAGTAGAGCATATCAGGTATTTAACATCGAATCTAAAACGATGGTAGAATCTATTAATGTTAAAGTAGATGAAGTTTTTCATTTTACATCTGATAAATCTACCCCTGATATGTCTCTAGATGATGATACTCCTGTAAATACATCTTCTCATAATAATTCTCCCAATAAAGTTGATGCATCTAATGGTTCTTCTAGTTTATCTGATATGCAGGAATCATCACACGTACCTCCGAGTACTCCGTTACCTCAGACGCTACGTATCTCCAAGGATCATCCAGAGTCGAATATTATTGGAGACCCACAAGAAGGAGTCAGGACTCGATCGGAGACAATTGGTTTGTGGAGTCGCATGTTACGTCTCCATGGTAGAACCAAAGAACGTTGATGAAGCTCTTCAGGATGACTACTGGATTGAAGCAATGTAGCAAGAGCTCCATCAGTTCGAAAGAAACAAAGTCTGGGAACTAACGAAGCCACCGAAGCAACACAACGTGATTGGTACTAAATGGATTTTCAAGAACAAGAAAAACGAGGATGGTACTATTATCAGGAACAAAGCACGCCTAGTTGCTCAGGTCTATTCACAAATAGAAGGTATAGACTTTGATGAGACATTCGCCCCGGTTGCTCGTCTCGAGTCAATTCGCATCCTCTTTGCGATTGCTTGTCATTTTAAAAGCAAACTTTTTCAAATAGATGTTAAGAGCGCCTTTTTAAATGGTTTTTTAAATGGGGAAGTTTATGTGGCTCAACCGAAAGGTTTCATTGACCATAAACTACCTAACCATGTTTTTTGATTGAAAAAGGCTCTTTACGGTCTAAAACAAGCACCGCGAGCGTGGTACGAAAGGTTGACAAAGCACATTTTGGAAAAGGGCTACACTCGAGGGGGAGCGGATAGGACACTCTTTGTGAAGCATTATCAGGATAACTTCATTGTGGCACAAATCTATGTCGATGACATTGTATTTGGTGCAACAAGAGACAATGATGCTTCAAAATTTGCGGAAACCATGGAAAGCGAATTTGAGATGTCCATGATGGGCGAACTAACATATTTTCTTGGATTGCAAGTGAAACAAAATGAAGAAGGCATCCATCTGTGCCAATCCAAGTATGCAAAGGAGTTGGTCAAAAAGTTCGGATTAGAAAACTCTAAAGACTTTCCGACTCCAATGGGAACTAGCAATAAGGGATTAGGAAGTGAATCTCTTAGTGAAAGTGTAGACGAGAAGCTTTATCGCAGCATGATTGGAAGTCTACTCTATCTCACGGCTAGTCGCCCGGATATATCCTTTAGTGTTGGGATCTACGCGAGATATCAGTCAGCACCAAAGGAGGTTCACCTGAAAGCGGTGAAAAGGATCATCCGGTACATCAAAGGAACTTTGAATTTCGGAATTTGGTATGCTATGGGAACAACTCTTGACATAATAGGATATTCAGATGCCGATTGGGCAGGATCAGTGGATGATCGGAAGAGTACGAGTGGTGCATGTTTTTATCTTGACCATTGCCTTGTTGTATGGCATAGTAAAAAGCAAAACTGCATTGCACTCTCGACTGCCGAAGCGGAATATATTTCAGCGGGTAGTTGTTCAACTCAATTGATTTGGATGAAAAACGTGTTGAGCGACTTCCGAATTTCTGCGACTTCGGTAACTATTTTTTGTGACAACACTAGTGCTATAAATATTTTCAAAAATCCTGTGTTGCACTCAAGAACAAAACACATTGAGCTTAGATATCATTTTCTAAGAGAGTTAGTTGAATCAAGTATTCTTCAAATTTCATATATTTCAACTGAAGATCAATTAGCTGACATTTTAACAAAACCTTTGGATCAAAAACGGTTTATTCATTTGTAAAGCAATTGGAATGCTTTCTTTGAAATAACTCCTTTTGAAACCATTGCTTAGGTTAGGTTTTGTTGTGTGTTTGTGTTCTTTATCTATGCTTGTACATAGAACATTAATTGAGCATTAGTATAATTGACTTTACTTGCATCCTTTCATATTTTTGAGAAATTTATTATGGTTTGAATATCATGATAATTCATTTGATGCAATGATCATTTATATCAATTAGTTCATTTTTAATTGATCAAAGTCAATTTCTCTCTCAATGATCTCTTGGTATAGTTTTTATTATATTTGAAAATTGAGTTAAGTATGAACTCGAGATCAATTTTTGGTTGAATACTTCATATCTTAAATAATTGATAGCCAATTGAGGGGGAGTTTATTAAAATGTTTATGCTCAAAAGATGTGGAAAGAGTTACATCCCAATGAGGAGTGTGAAAACTACCACCACATGGAGGAAAGAGCTACCACCTCGGTCGTCTGAGTACTGTGTGCAGCTACCACATGTATACCAAGCATGGTTTTTCGAGTTGATTAGATAAAATACTTTTTGGAATACTTGACTCTGTCAAATTCCAAGGTTGGTATAAGATGGGGATTTTATTGAAAGATGCTCAAAGAGCCACTCCTTACAATAAATTGACTAGATATATTATCTAACTTATTTGGGATTTCAAACATCTATCGATCTTGGTACTTCATTTTCTTTATTAAATTGATGATTTGATAAACGCATTACTCATAAGATCATGATAGATGTCATTGAACTTGTTCAACTTTAAAGGATTTAATTTTTATAAATTCTCGTTTCATTACTTGGATATTATTGATAGATTTAACATAATCTATTTCTTTTGATATGAAATGATGTTTTTGTTTAAAGTTGACATACAGAAGTGCTTACAATCTTTTTCTGAATTTTCTAGAATATTTCTAAATTTTTCTGAAGAAAAAGTTGGAGCCGATCCGGGCTGGAATATCTGTTCCGGACCCCGAACGCAGGAATTTTCTGCGGGTAGCCGATCCGGACTGGATTCCTGATCTGTTCCGGACCGCGGCTAGGTTATATTTGAAACGAAAGGGTTTTATTTTTTTTTTCATTACAAACTTTTGTTTCCAAGTCTCCAGAGTTTCTCTCACTAGAAATCAACCAATTTGGAGCCTTTCTAACTCAAGTTCTTCGGATTCAAGTAAGTTTTTTGATCAAAACTCAATCTTTTCACTGGTTTTGTATTGTTCTTCATAACATGAGTGAAAATCATGATTCGAATTCAATTCTAGAAAGTTTTTGGTCAAATTTCTTTTGAAATAAGAACTCTGAGTACATTAGTTTTGTTTATATGCTAGGTTTTCTCTTGATTAACGAATTTTTAGGCTTCGATTTCTGAAAATTCGGTTTTAGGGCATATAGTGAGAATTTTTGAAAATCATGGGATTGATCTATTTTTAAGATTCTTTTTGCAAAACTAATTTGATTCCTAATCTCTCTATACGATAATGATTGTTTAGGTACAATTTTTCAAATTTTTGAAAATAAACAATTTTTTTCGTGTTCTTGAGTTTTTGCTCGCAGGTTCTTCAATTACTTAAGCACTAGCAACAATGGTGTTTGCATGGATTCTAGTGCTCATCGCAGCTTTGGTCGGAACACGAGCATCAATTAAAAAGGAACAAGATGAAACAAATCAAGAAGAGACAAAGAATGTTCTTCAGGATGATTCAGAATCAGAGGAAGAGGATTGGGACAAAATTTGTCAAGAAATACAACAGACTGTTGATGAAGAAGACAGGTTTTACTTAAAGAACAAAAAGCTTATGAAGTCTTGCTCAACAACCAAGAAGTACACTAGGCGAAAGAATTCAAGAGGCAGTGAAATTCAGATTAATGAACCCCTCGCCAGAGCACACTCTCTGCCTAGAGAATCTTCATGGAATGAAGGTCAAAATGCACCGTTCGCGTCCACTCAACCTCCTTCGACCTCCAGGAGAAACGCCACAGAAGATAATGTATTGTCTTCCATTCAACAAGAACAGAGGAGATTGTCTGTAGAACAACAAAGGATGTCCACTGACATACACAAGATGAAAAGAAAATGTTCAAAAATATCACGATTACTTAAAGGAATTTTGAACAAATTGGATTGTAGCAGTTCAGACAGGTTTGATCTAGAATGATCATTTGCTTGAGTTTTTTCTGTTGTTCTAAATTTTTGTTGTTTTGCAGGTTTTAATCTTAGTTCTTACATTTTTGAATTTTTAACTCCCTTTTATTTTGTATAATCTTTGGCTAGCTTTGAGTGACAAAAAGGGGGAGAGAAGATATGAACAATGGTAAGGTAATGGGTAATGGCTTTAACAAGTGGTTGTGGAACGATTAAAACTTGAATGGTAAGCAAGTGGTTGTGGAACGATTAAAACTTGAATGGTAAGTAACAACAACTTTGGTTTTGTATTGTGAATAATTGCATGTCTCGACTAACTATTTGACTAACTATTTGGTCATGTATTATTACTAACAAGTTGTTTGTTGACTAACATATGACATTTGGAATTTATTGCTTAGAAGATATGTTCATCTCTGATTGCTATTTTAATACATATCTGATTTTATAAATGTCATGGTGAGTATAAACTTCATCTCTCTGGTTGGTTTTTGAATATTAAATTCTTGAGGTATCTAACGATTTCTTTTGTCAAGAATTACTTCTTTTGCAGAGAGTACAAACATCTAAGTCTAGAGTTTGTTTTAGGAGTTTATCTCATGTATTCAGTTTATTTGGAACTCAATTGTAAATTTTTGTTGTATGGTGATAGCAACAAAAATATCTTTTTGAATTTTCTTAAGTGGATTTATGTTTTGTCACGAAACAGCCAAAGGGGGAGATTGTTAAGGAATTTGTTTTGGCGTATTTCGTGAAATGGTTAAGTCTTGAAGATTAAAGATGAAGATGGTTGGATCATATACCTCAATCTCAAGAAAGAAGAATTCAAAAGGATCAGGTACGTTTAATTAAATAATTTTGGTGATCCGAATACTTCTTATTGTGTAGAAACACTTGGATGAATTTTTAATCGCATAAAAATCAAGAAACTGGACTGTTATATGTTCAGGATCCGGATCAGGGTACTACAGTCCGGACCCCGAACGTAGGTTGGTTCATGCGCAAATCCAGTCCGGAACACCCCTGTTTCAGTCCGGACCCCGAACGTGGATTTTGCTGAAATCGCATGAACAGTCCGGACCGTACGTATTTCGTTCTGGACCCCGAACCTTGTTTTCTCAGGAATTCTCTGAAAAACAACGACAGTCCGGATCGAGCCTAATCCTGTCCGAACCGTCGTGCGGGAAAAATTCTGTTATAGTCAGTTTTTGATTCTTATCCACTTCCAATGATTTCTAACCTATAAGTAAACCCTAATTCTATGTTTTAGGGTAATCCAAAAATAAGTTTTGTACTCCGAGAAATGACGGAAAAATATTAACGGAGAAAAACTTATAAATCCACATATAGAGAAGAAAGGAAATAACTAGATTTAATTCTATGTTTCTTCATCTATATTAATTAATTTGATTCTAGGTTTTCTTACTCAGATTTTGAGTAGAATCAAATTAATGAATACTTAGATGGTATTTCCGATCTATCTTTGATCTAAGTATTCGGCAGATTATCACCACCAAACAAAATAATGATTTTTCCCCAAAATCGGCGCGTGGATTCGCGTGGCCTTGTGGATTCAAGGTGTTACCGCTCTCGTGGATTCGGAGCGAGGTACGTTCGTGGATTCGAGACATACTACTTGGTGGAGACCGTGGATTCGGTCAGACGTCGTGGATTCGGCGTTGGACGCAAATCGTGGATTCGAGGTGCGTTGCGGGGCGAGCGGAGAAGATCAACTCGGAGCGTATGGAAAAAGGTTGAGTCGTGTGTGAGTACGGTATATCACCTTTGTACGTGTTTAATCTTAGTTGATTTCACCGTGTTATCGGTCCCGTGGTTTTTTACTCCTGGTTTTGGAGTTATCCACGTAAAAATCTTACGTGTTATTTTTCATTTCCGCATTGGGTTTTATTACGCAAAGATTTTTGAGTGTTTATTGTTTACACCTATTCGCCCCCCCTCTAGGTATTTTTTTTCCCTATTTAGATCCATATTAGATATAACCCAACAGGTTGAAGGCGCCAGCCGAAAGGAGAATCAGCCGACAAGAAGAGCGGTCAGGAAGAAGATTATCGCCTCATCCAGGATCGTCTGTCGGCTAGAGACAAATGCAAGACTGCCTCAGTCAAGCGACGGGAGAGGCGAAGTCAAGATCAATCCTCATCTGCTCGAGACTACAGATGGAAAGATCTTGGAAAAGAATGAAGGCGGGATTTAGGCGCGAATCTCGTAACAGACCCCGAAGCGGCAAGCGACGTCCAGCAAAGAGAGGCGCCGAAGATCACGCTTCGTTACAACAATTTAGGGGCTAAACCAGAAGTAAGCAACGCCCAGCTCCGGAAAGCGCCGAGAATGACGCTCCGGCGCAATAATCAGGGGATGAACCTAGACGGGAAGCTGCGACTATCCCACTAAGGCAAATCGACTCAAAAAAAAATAGTTGAGAATTTCTCTATAACCTCCCCTAGATTACGCCGCTCATTCGAAATTAAAAATCGGCTCCCAATAACTATGGTTCGAGATGTGTATAAATACCCGAACCATCGAAGAGATCGGGGTACAGCAATCCTCGTAAGCTCGGTACCACCCCACCTCTTCATTTATCTAGGAGTAGGAGTAACTTAACTTTTTTTCTTTTTTTTTTACTGCTTTCCTAGGAGTAGGCTTAATTAACTTTCTATCCCTTTTTCCTACTTGTATCCCCTTCTTTTTATCAATATAAAGTGTAAACCGACCTTTTGGTCGTGTCTTTATTTATCTTTACATTTGGAGTGTAAACCGACTCTGTGGTCGTGTCTTTATCTGCCCTCGTGTATGCTTTAATGTTATCATCAACTCATCAGTCGTATATTTATCCACGAGCATCTCGACTTATCTAAGTCGAAACCAGCGATCCCTCTCTGGCTCCGCGAACCCGTTTTCAGCAATCTCCGGTCGCTTGCGGTTGTAAGGAGTTACCAGAGATAGAACTCGGCCGAGCGGATCCCTCCTTGGCCCGATCGCTTGAATGTTGGCACGCGGCGCAGTTCGACACCTTTTGGAGGGTCACCCAGTAGCGGCCGATCACGCGCAAGCCACAGTTTGGCCCCAACACCTATATCCAACGGTACTGCCGAAAGGGTTTTCCTGTACCAACGTTATTGCCGAAAGGGCTCGCGGGTCATGTCGACCACTCTACCGATAAAGAACATCATGACGGTGGTCAAATTGTCGATGCACGCGAGTGTATAGTGGGTGTACGGCGATCGCAATGCTGATGCTCAAAGCTCATGGTTAGAAGACCGATAAATCGGCAACAAGCCGGAAATCCCAACAGGGATGTAAGTATCTGTACACCAATCCTGTGTCATATCATGCAGTACTGAAGGCAAAGAGTAATGAACTGTCCGAATAAGAGTAATCAAAGTAATGACCAATCACACATGGTATATGTCCAGATATAATCAAAGCATACTAATGACCAATCAAAAATGATAAATGTCTAGGTATAATCTGATATCCAACTAATGAACAATCAAGCATGATAGATGTTCAGATATAATCAAGGTATACTAATATCCAACAAATGACCAATCAAACATAATAGATGTCCAGAAGTAATCAAGGTATACTAATATCCAACAAATGACCAATCAAGCATGATAGATGTCCAGATATAATCTAAGTATACTGATGACCAATCAAGCAGTGAAAAGAAGGCTCAAGGCTAAAATCAGGGCTATCATGAAGCACAGGGGTCCGACCAATTACGGTACCCCAGAGGGCCAAGATGATAAAGCCCGGACCGAAGAAAACCCACCTCAGTGTAGGCGGTCCTAAACTCTGCTGGAAGGCTCGCGGGCTGAAGTCTGACTGTTGGGACCTGAATCGTGTACACTGATCAGAAATAGACTCACACATACCCAACCCACTGACTCACTATGTGCAGAAGGCTTAAACATAAACCTTTACCAGATTCCTGGAATTTGCCGGAAATTCGTCGATCGGTCAACTATGACCCGATCCGCGCCTACAGGTTTCCGAATTCAACGAAACTTGACGTGCGACCCCGGAACGCTTCACTGAAGACGTTCGGGCAAAGGCATACCACTGGGTACGACTCTTAACTTGATCTGTGACATAATTACCAAAATACCCCTAAAAAATCTATTTCGGTTTCGGGAGTCGCCAACAACAAACCAAAGCCACTAGATCCACCAGGACAGTGCTGGGAATAGCCAGGAACATCTGGCAACAGTAATTAACCATCGCAATTCCTCGAATTGCGTGATTAATGCTAAAACCCTGATAAACTGTCGATTTTGCCGATTTACGGTTCGATAACCAATTTCTGCTCAACAGAAGCCGTCGGATCTCTAACGAAAGGTTTAGAGATCATAGGCACACAGCCCATGACAACACATAAGGCTACAATTGCAAATAGGCCCCTACGGTTTACAATAATTACAAGATTACATGCTTTTTAATGCTTTTCAAGCTAGAAGTCCACACTTAGACACTTTTGAATTGAATCGAGGCCACCAGTAGGTGGTCCTCGACGCACTGAACACCGTGCTCACCATTTGGGAGCAGCACACGACCCGAGGACAAATCTGGGTTAAATTTGCACTATGCCTTAAGGCTCAAGTCGCTATTGCTACTTAACTACTCAGTCATTCTCAAATCTGAGATGAGCACCATGCTCAGAAAGTCGAGGGGACTCAAAAGCTCACCTTGGAGGAGCAGCAAAGCTGCTGGAACAGTCCATGGAGCAACCTAGCTCTCCAAGGGCTTAGGTTGCCAGAACTTACCAATCCTCCAACCAAACTCATTTCTGAGGTGAGCATCAAGCTCGGGAGGTCAAGGAGGTCCAAGGGCTCACCAATGGGTGGCCGAAAAGCGGTCGGAACAGAAGATGGAGCAAGCTTGGCCAAAGCACAAGGTCCAAGAGCTAGCTTGGTCCAGCTCAACAAAACATGAGTTCTGGAGCAACCCTAAGGCAAGCAGCAGCATGAGGAGGCTGAGGGGAGTGCACTGGGTGCAACAAGTACCAGCCCCGGCGTCGGGAACCGGAAGTTGGCCGAAGCCTGAGCATGCGGCCATCCATGGACACCAATAATGGTGGATGCCCATGTAGGGGCTTTGGGCTTCATGCAAAGGCACAATTAAGTCTGTTTCGACCAGGTAAAGCTAGTTGGGTGCGTGGCCGGCGGCGAGAAGCGGCGGCGGTGGCGTACAGCCAAACTCGACCATGGCAAAACTAGCCAAAGCTAGGGTTTCATGCTGCGGCTTAGATACTCCACCAACATCTCTAAAACTTCATGGAGGTGATCCATGGATCCAACAGAAGCTTCCCATCAACTTGGATTCGGTCCTAAACCGTCGGGTGCAGCGTTTGCTCGAGGCGGAGCAAACTTAGGGTTCTGGCAGGTGCAATGCCCCCGCCGGCAACCCGGCGCTTCCCTAGGCAGAACGCCGGGCAGGGAGAGTCCCCCGCACTCAAGGAGGCGACTACAAAGGCTTCTAGGCAAAGAAACCAAGAGGAAAGGGAAGACCTACCTTGCCAGAGTTGAGAAAGAAGAAGGTCCCTCCACCGGCTCCGTGCGGCCACGGCAGGCTTCTGGCTCCCTTGGGATCGCCTTCTCGGAGTAGAAGGAGGCCTCAGCGTGAGTTGGGGGAGAGCCACAGGGGTTTGGTGCCCTCTCCACCAACCCAACCCAAGAGCTAAAGCAACCCTGCTTGGGAGTGGGTTTTTCAGCGACCAAGGCATAGGAGGTGGCGGCGACGCTTGGAGAAGAGAGGAGAGAGTTGGAAGGTCATTGTGGAGCTCTGGTCCAAGGCATAAATGCCCAGCTCGAGCTTCCAAGGTCTTAATGGCCATTAATGGAGCTTTGGTGTACAAAATGCAATATAGTCCTTGCACAAGCCTTCCCCAACCACAAGCTCCTCACTATAGCTTAAAAACGCATAGAAGTCCCTCCCCAAGAAGCCCCAAACAATTTGGTCCATAAAATATTTGCATTATTACAAAAATACCCATATTTTCACTATTTTTTACATATTTCGAGGCTCTACTATGGTCAAACTAAAAAACGAACTTCGCCACGACGCCCGACTCGACGAAACCTATCGAGTAGCAATTTTGGTTTGTTGAGTTTAAGCCTAGATAACTTATCGATCCATCTAAAATAGTGCATTTTATTGTTTGGCCCGCTTTTCGATGACCTAGGCTCGTCAAACATAAAAACGGACCATGTCATTACGCTCAAAACGACAAGACCGATCAAATCGAGTATTTGGATCGTCAGATTCGGATTCCGAACGGTCGAATTGGCCAACGTTGGTCGGAAATCCAGAAAACTATAGGATTACTATTCACAGCTTAAGTTATGACCCATTCTCCGTTTCGAACCATTTTTGAGGCGATAGGCTTGCCAAACTAAAAATCGGATCATGTCATCTCGTTTAGTTCGACGAGACAGATCAAGTGGCGATTTCACTTTGCTGAGTTCGGGTCCGGATAAGTAAATCGGGAGGCAGTTTCGCGAAAACTCCAGAAATTCAAGTTTTTAACTTATAGAAATTCTAGGAAAATAAATTTAAATTCAAATTCCAGATTTAAAATTCTTGGTTACTACATCACTCACACCTTATAAGAAGTTTCGTCCCCGAAACTTAAACTCAACTATGATGTTCACAGTGCTATCATAGTTTCAATATGATCAAAATTACAACTTTATTCGATAGCTACGAAGGTACCTATCGGGTTCTCCTCCGGTGGATCTTCCTGATAGGCAACGAGTAGACCCATCCCCCGAAAGTTTGACGCACCCCCCCGGACTGATGATGGAGGGGAGGATGACCAGATGAAGCAGCGTTCAGTGAAGTGCCCTGTCGCTGATATGGGATCGTAGGTGCTGACGAAGTGGAATATCCAGGTGCGGGTCCTTGTGGGCAATTATCCCAAATGTGCCCCGGCTGCCCACACTTGTAGCAACGTCCATGCCGACGTGGACACACTTTCGCATAATGCGAATTACCACAAAAAACACAGGATCGTGGCTTTCACTGGTACCTGCCAGTGGATGCGCTCACAGCCTGTCCCTGGGATCGAGAATGCTTAGGTGGTTTCCAGCTGTTAGAGGATTTACTCTGACCCCCAGAAGAAGTTTTCTTCTTATCATTTCCCTTCTCAGTGGCACTCCCCTCGGCATGAAAAATCGAGATGTCGGCCTCAATGGAGAGGCAGCGCTCAACGCAGTGGTCGAAGTCGGTTATCAAGGGGGAAAATGCTAGCGGCGAATCTCACGTCGTAGCCCTTGAGAGAACAGCCGAACCTTGCGTTTCTCCTCGCGCACTGCCTGCGTGACCAAGTCGGCGATGTGCGAGAACTCCTATTCATACTCGCGCACAGAACGATCGTCCTATTTGATGTTCTCCAAATTGCATTCAAGGCCCTCTTTTGTCGTTTCCTTCAGGTAGCAGTGATATATTGCCATCTTAAACTCGCGCTATGAGGGTTCAGGCAAGCCCTCATAGTGGTGTTGTAGGTGTCTGTCCCACCATTTTCTTACTCCTTCTTCAAGACAATATACGGCAATGTGGACCTTGTCACGCTCTTCCGTATAGAGGTCACGGAACAACTTCTCTATGTGGTATATCCACTGCTCGACCGCCCAAAGGTCGTCATTCTTTCCGAGAAAGATCCGAGGCTTGAACCTCTTGAACTCCATGAGCATGGTCTTCACCCTGGCCTTCTCCGCCTGATCAGCATTAATACCAGTGGCAGGAGACGCAGGTTGGGATGGTAAGGATGTCGTCCCGACAGCAGCAACAAGGGGGTCGCCACCAGAAGCGGCCCCCGGCACAACACCAGGATTGGTGGCGGTGGCTGGAGTAATCACCACAGGTGGAGTCACAAGATCAGTAGGGTTTAAGCTTTCTTTGCACAGTGAGTCTGTGGATTGGGTATCTGTTAGTTCGTTTCTGATCAGTATACATGATCCAGGTCCCAGCAGTCAGACTCCTGCCCACGAGCCTTCCAGCGGAGTTTAGGAGCGCCTACACTGAGGTGGGTTTTCTTCGGTTCGGGCTTTATCATTTTCGCCCTCTGGGGTATCTTATTTGGTCGAACCCCTGTGCTTCATGATAGCCCAGATTCTATCCTTGAGCCTTCGTTATTGATTGTTCATTATCAGCTTATGCTTACATAGTATCATGCTTGATTGGCTTTCAGTATATTCGCTTGCATTTGGACATTTACCATACTTGATTGGTCATTAGATAGCTATCAGATTATACCTGGATATGTATCATGCTACTTTGATTAGATTTGAACATAGGCCATGTGTGATTGGCCATTACGCTTATTCAGATAGTTAATACTTCTTGCTTTCAGTACTGCCTGATATGGCACAGGTTTGAGATACTTGCATCAATGTTGGAATTTTTGGCTTGTTGTCGATTACCCGGTTTCTTGACAGTGAGCTTGGAGCATCAGCATTGTCATCATCGTGCACCTGCTGTTCACTCGCGTACACCGATGGTTTGGCCACCATCATGGTGTTCTTTACCGGTAAAGGGTCCATGTGACCCGTGAGCCCCTTGGGCGTATCGCGGGGTACGGGGAGCCCCTCTGGTTGTGGCGTTGGATATGGGGGGGCCCTTGGGTTGTACCGTTGAGTATGGGGAACCCCTTTGGCTGTATTCTTGGTACAGGGTTGCTGTTAGTTATCGTTAGGTGGTTCCGTTATGGTATTTGGTGGATCTGGTGTGGTATTTTACCTGAGGTCCCAGTGACCAAGAAGGTAGCATCGTTTGGGTACTTAGTTTATGTTATGGATACATCATCTATATGTCTGCTCATCATGCTTTAGTACCTGCATTTTTATATGATCAGTATCATGTTTACGATTCAGCTCTCTATTTCAGCATGCTCTAGCACCTATATTTCTGTACCCATATATGCTCAGTAGTGTGATTATGCTTCACTCAGTTATCTGCTTACTATACCTACCTTACCTACTGATCATTTACTATCCGCTGATTATTGTATGCCAGTAGGTATGATTTGCTATTTCTCAGCCCGTCGTACCCATTGAGATACAGTTATGCTGTATCTCACACCCCTTGGTGACCATTTTTCAAGTCGGTCGGGTGATGGGATGTCGGGACGAGTTGGTGAGGCTGTCACGATAGAGTTGTCCCCCTGATGATATTACAGACGCCCGTTTTTATATTCTTTCGCATATTATTATGGAATTGTTAAATGTAATAAATTACTTAAAATGCTAGTTTAACTGTTAAAGAACTTATGCGTAGTGTAGACTACTCTGATGATGGTTGTAAGTGCTTAGCCATGCATGTATAGGAAAGGATCTGTTCAAGAGGATAGGAAATTTTTTATACATGTAGCGATCTGCTCATGCCCTGGAATATGTTTTAAACTCTGATTGAAAAAAAAAAAAAAAAAAAAAAAAAAAAAAAATAGCCTACTTTTCGAAACTTAGGGCGTAACAGATTTTATGGTATCAGGTATACAATACCTAGGTTTGGTTAGGATTGAGCCCTAGGATGACTTGTGACTTACGCGAGAGTGCGGGAATGTGTTGGGTTAGGAGCCCGAGTATGGTATGGTGTGAGGACCCGAATCCCCACTTAAGAGATTACTGTCTGATTAGTGGCCTTTGGGAGTGTTTGTGCGCGTGTCGGGCCCAAGAAATGGATTTGTGGTGCAATTTGGGATTTAGTTTGCATCACTCGAGGCCTGCGTGGTGTGTCGGTGGTGTTTGTGCGCAATTTGGACACAAGTGATAGATTTCGGGCTTAAAAAGAGATCCCGTGGGAAATTGGAGGACCCGTCGAGTGTTTAGAGGTAGTTTCGCACGGCGTAGATGTCAAATTTAGACTTCGGGCGAAGTTTGGATAAAAGATTACCTTTCCGGTCGCCTTCGGGAATTTCTAGAGTTGGAATTTGGCAAATCGGACTTCAAAATTTGGACCCGGCGCGAAAATCGAATCAAGTGGGCTATCCGGGGGCATTCGGCAAATTTTCGATTGAGAATTTGGAGAAACGGACATCGTTTTTGGATTCAGCGCGCGAAATCGTTGAGAATGGACTATTTACTTGTTTGTTTTGGAGCCCGGATGAAGTGCGCGTTTTTCGAGGCGACGCGGCACGAATTTCGAGGAATGGCGGCGCGGCACGAAGCCCGAGGCGGCGCTGGCGCGCGGTTCGAGGCGCGTACAGCGCGTGGGGCGCGCTGGGGACCCCGCCTTCAAGCGCGGGGGGCGCGTAGGGGCCCCCACGTGGCGGGCCCCCACTGGCACCCGCTCGGGGGCGCGGGGGCGCGCGCCCGTGTGGCGTGCCCGTGTCCCGCGCCTGCGCGGGCGCGGTGTCACGCGCCCGTGTAGCGCGGGGGCTGCGCGCCCACGTGGCGCGCTTGGGTGCGCGCCGCGTGGCGCCCGGGGCGCCTGCGTGGACCCGGTGCACGCGCCCGGCTGGGTGGACCGCAGGCTGGTGGCTCCCCATTGGCCGGTGCACCGTGGACCATGTGCCGTGGACCACCTTTTTCTCCCTTTCTTCTCTTCTTCTTCTTCTTTCTCCCGCGCACACCTTTCTTCTCCAACCGAGCGCGAGAGGGAGAGAGGGAGGAGGATTTGTGGGGTGCGGCAGTGCACCGTGAACCTCGCGATGCGCGCGAGGTTTTCCAACGGAGCTGTTGGGTGGCGCGGCGCAGTCGTGGGACCGTGTTTTACTGCACCGTTTTGCGTGCAGTCTCCGGCGGCGAGCACCGTTTTGCGTCCGGACTCCATTTTGCGTGCGGATTCCGGCACTGTGCACCATTTTGCGTGCGGACTCCGACACCATGCACCGCTTTGCGTGCGGACTCCGTTTTGCGTGCGGACTCCGGCACCGTGCACCGTTTTGCGTGCGGACTCCGGCACCGTGCACCGTTTTGCGTGCGGACTCCGTTTTGTGTGCAGACTCCGGCACCGTGCTCCGTTTTGGGTGCGGATCGCGTGGAGGCCAATTGCAACTGTCTACGAGCAATTGGTGGCAAATCGAGGTGGGTGGCCTTATCTCCAAGTTTTATGGACTGTACAGTAATTCTACTGATGTAGGACTATGCATGATAGTTTATTTCCTTTTGTAGCATGCTAGATTGTAGGAATTGTTATTCCTTTTATCATCTGTTAATATAGTTATCTTGGAACTTGACCTAGCACCCCCGTCATATGTTGCATGTGTAACCAGACCAGTAGAAAACCCTCACTTGGGCTAGGGTTAATTATGTTTAGACACCCACACTGTTTTTCTATTCCTGGACATAGTGTTATCCTCGCCCGGGCAGTGGGCCGAGAGGTCGGGACTGTCTTTTAGTGTGGGATGCATTTGCACTCGTGCTTGGGAGCAGAGTGGAGTCTGGTAGTTGTAGTGGGTTGCTTATCTGTGCCGGGAGCCGTTTGGGTAAACGGTAGTCCCGGGAGGTCTTGTATCCCTGTTGTGCTGTCGTGGGAGGGAGCCGTTGAGCAGACGGTAGTCCCGGGCCGTCGAGTATCTTTCGGTCAGTGTTGTTGGGAACCGTTGTGGTTGACGGTGGTCCCAGGTCGTTGAGTGTTGTCCGACCAGTATTGTTAGCCTGAGTTGTGGGTCGTTCCTGGCTGTGGAGTACCTCCAGCCAGTGTGCTTTGTGCTGCGAGCTGTTGGAGAGGCTAGTGTCTCGTGTTTCGTGTGAGCTGATCAGCTGAGTCGTCGAGAGTGCTCCGACTGTTGTGCGAGATATTTGGGGATTTTGAGTCCTACCGTTCTGAGAGTGAGCATGGATCTTGACTATAGCCTGCTTATGCCAATGTTTGATACTCTATGCCGCGCCGTTTTCCTCAGTTGGAGTCGCGTCCCTGAGATGCCGCTGTGGATACGATGGTTGGCCTGTTGAGGCAGTTTTCCGCAATGGATGCAACGATGGGCCTGTTGAGGCAGTTTTGCGCGAGGGGTGAGTTAGTCGGACAGGACGCCCCACGTAAATCCCGTCCTCATGTGGATGTGTGGTAGTGGGCAGGTGCGTTCCTAGTCGACAGGCGCAGGCTTGACTGGACCCTATGAGGCAGTCAGTTCGATTGGGTCGATTGAGCACCTTGGGTGCGTGTGGTCACATTTACTTTCATCTGTTCCACTTTTTGAGCATCTAGATAGAGGCATGGTAGCTGTAGAGTAACTCCAGCTTTTCTTGTTCAGATTTCATTGCACTGTTATCTTTTGCCTCTAGTAGACTTAGTGGGCAGACCGTTGGGCTTGTTGACGGCACCCACCGAGAACTACTGTGGGAAGTAGTTCTCACACCCGTCGTGGTGTCTTTTTCCCCAGGGACTTATACTCCTGTTCCTGTGCTCCAGTTGCTGATCCTTCTGACCGGTTTCGAGGGAGTCGCGAGCTAGTTCCCTACCCGTCGTTGGTGTGACGCCCCACATCCCAGGGGGTCACCCATCCTAGAACTACTCTAGCTCTAGCACGCTTAACTCTCATGTTCCTCTTGGATCTTGCTACCATCCAAAATGCTATAGCCGGGTTAGAGATTTAGTCCTATTATATCATTTATATAGAGGACTAATCCAAATTCTGGGGTGTCACATTCTTCCCCCCTTTAAGCCCTGACGTCCACGTCAGGCTCAAGCACACTCACAAGCACCAGGCGATGTGAGACTCGTCTCGCTAGCCTTAGCCGACCTTGTGGGGAGCTACACTCCACCCACAATGGTCATTAGCCGGGGAGCCTCGCTCTACCCGCTATATAACCCTGGCTCAGCCGAGACTCATCTCACATTTCCGGCTGGTGAATGGCTCTGATACCAACTGTGACGCCCCACTTCCCAGGGGGTCATCCATCCTAGAACTACTCTAGCTCTAGCACGCTTAACTCTCATGTTCCTCTTAGATCTTGCTTCCATCCAAAATGCTAGAGCCGGGTTAGAGATTTAGTCCTATTATATCATTTATATAGAGGACTAATCCAAATTCCGGGGTGTCACAGTTGGAGTGTAGCGGTACCCCTTCAGAGGAGAGCTTCAGTTGATTAGTTTACTTCTTTTTCCTCTGTTGAGAGACCTTTGTTGTGAGGTATAGAGTTGTACTTTATTTTACAGTTTGAGAGACTGATGTAGTGAGGATATTTTTGTATTGAGAGCTTGTACACTGATGTATTTTATTAGAGATATCTCCCTTTTGAGTTTTGTATCCGAGGACTTGTTATACATCGTATTTGGGAGATGGATATTGTATTATTTTCAGTTGTACAGTGTTTGGATTCCAGCTTTTCAGTAGTTTTACTTTCAGCTCTGATATCTGTTTAGCTGTAGTTGTTCTTTTTGCAGGTTAGTCGCTTCGTCTATACGGGGTGTCCGTATGGGCGGCGGATCTATTGGCGAACCCGGGTCGCAGTTTCGACGCCGGGGCGTGACATATGGTCTGTCAAGTTGTGTTCTAACCCTGACCGGTGTGATATAGCTTGGGGTTCATAAGTATGCAGGCAGAGGTAGTAGTACCAGTGAGAGCGCTGGCGCTGGCATGGTTGTGGTACTGATCGATTTCGGTGGCTTAGGGGCCTGATAGTGACCCTGATTGGGTTGGTATTGTGTTCAGGTCCTACCTCTTGCTTTGGTCACCTCTTATTTCGGATTTGGTGGACCATCTCGGACTCTCCTGTGAGTATACAACAATTATAGCTGTTGGTAGACATTGGAATATGGTTCTGGATTCCTGTGACAGTGAGTAGCCAGGGTGGCACTCATGACCACAAGGTGGTAGTAACACTTGATATAGGGTATAGTATCGGCATAGAGATTTGTGTTGGGAGGTATGTAGTATACCTTCTGTTGGATTCCGGTGGGAGTCCTGTCCCCAACTAGATGTTGGTGACAAATCTATGATATTTCACTTTTCTTTTTATTAGCATGTTGGTTGCAGACAACGTACTGTCGAAAGAGCTGAGGAAATACTCTATCCTGTAAAGGGGAATATCCAGATTGGGTCTATACGTGTATCTCCCTACAATTAGCCTTTGGTTAAGCTATAAAAATTGGATAACATGTCCAAACCAGATCTGTTAAGTTTGTGGACAGCAAAACCTAGACTTTGAATATCTGTGGTGTTAAGGGATTGACCGAGTTCGTAGTTTTCTTGGTCTGGCTGGCTATTGTCGGCGATTGTAAAGGGGCTTTCCAACATTGCCGCCCCGATGAATCGTCTGACAAGAAACTGAGGAATAGGACGATCCCCTATGTAAATGATACAATGGGAGAATCATGAGGAAAGCGAAGGCACTTGGGAACGCGGATCTGACATACATGAGCGTTTTCCTTATTTAATTGATTTTTAGTTGTATCTAAGTTTCGAGGACGAAACTACTTATAAAGTGCGAATGATGTAGTAACCATGAATTTTAAAATCTGAAATTTGAATTTAAATCTATTTTTTGGAATTTCTATAAGTTAAAAATGTGAAATTTCGGAGTATTCATAGCAACCGTCTTTCGGTTAACATATCCGGACCCAAACTCAGAAAAATAAAATCACCACTTGATCCGTCTCGTCGAACTGAATAAGGTGGCACGATCCAATTTTTAGTTTGGCGAGCATATCGCCTCGAAAATAGTGCAAAACAGGAAAGGGGTCATAATTTAAGCTGTGAATAGTAACCCTATAGTATTTTCAGATTTCCGACCTACGTTGGCCAATCGGCCGTTCGGAATCCAAATCTGACGATTCAGATACTCGATTTGATCGGTCTCGTCATTCTGAGCGCAATGGCGCAATCCGTTTTTATGTTTGACGAGCCTAGGTCATCGAAAAGCGTGCAAAACTATAAAATACACAGTTGTAGATGGATCGAGAAACTATCAAGGCTCAAACTCAATGAACCAATATCACTACTCGATAGGTTTCGTCGAGTCGAACGTCGTGGCGAAGTCCGTTTTTCAATTTGACCACCCTAGAGTCTTGAAATGCATAAAATACAATAAACAAAGGGTATTTTTGCAAAAGTATTAATATTTTATTGATCATTTGGTTTGAAACTTCTTGGGGAAGGGCTATTACGCATTTGTTACCTACTATGAGGAGTGCATGGCTGTGGGTGCTGTGTATAGGGCCTAAATTGTAAAAATATGCAAAATTCACCATTTAAGGCTAAGTGACTCTTGGAAGCCCGAGCCTTGGTTTTAACTTGGACCAGAACTCTACCATTGCCTCCTCACCTTCCTCCTCTCTACCCCAAGCATCACCACCATCTCCCAATGCCTCAGCCGCCGAGAAAATCGAGCCCAAGCAAGTTATCACTTGCTCTCGGGTGAGGATGAAGCATAGAACACCAAACTCCATAGACTCCCTTCCAGAGCACTCCAAGACTTTCTTCTACCTTCAGGAAGCAAGCCCAAGGGAGCCCGACGTCTACCTTGGTCGCACGATGCCGGGGGAGGGATCTTCTTCTTCCTCAACTCCGGCGAGGTAGGCTCATCCTTCCCTTCGGTTTTCTTGGCCCAAGACCACATGCAGTAGCTTCCTTAGGATCCAGGGACTTCCCCCTATCCGGTCTGGTGGCCGAAAAAATGCTGGTTGCCGGCGGTGGAATTGCACCGCCGGAACCCTAGGTATGCTCTGCCTCGAGCAACCGTCGCACCCGGCAGCCTTGGACATGAACCAAAATGCTGAGCTGCTTCTCCAGGACCTGTTGATGCTCTACACCAAATTTGGTGAAGTTTGGTCCAGTGTGGAGAGAATGGAGCTTAGCCCTGGCTTCGGTCTAATGTGTCATGGCCGAGCTTCCTCCACGGCTGCCGCCGCCGCATTTCGCCGCCGGCCACGCACCCAGTTAGCTCCACCAAGTCAAGATAGAGCCATTGGTGCCCTTGCATGAAGCCTAAACCCACTGCATGGTCTTTCACTATTAATGAAGCTTGGTGTTGGCTGCAAGCTTGGCTCCGGCTAACCGCCGCCACCGCACGTCAGAGCTGGTGCTTGTTGCACCTAGAGCACCTCCTTAGAGCTCCCCATGCTGATGCTTGCCCTTGGAACCATCAAGAACTCGAGTTGGTGCAAGTTGCTCCAACTCGGGCTCTTAGTGTGTGTTGGTTGGCCGAGGATACTCCATCTCCTGTTCCGGCTGCTTTTCGACCACCCATTGGTAAGCCCTCGAACCTCCTTGACCTCCTGAGCTTGATGCTCACCTCAGATAAGGGTTTGGTTGGAGGATTGGTTAGTTCTAGTAACTTAGGCTCTTAGAGAGCAAGGTTGCTCCTTAAGCTGTTCCAGCAGCTTTGCTGCACCTCCAGGGTGAGCTTCTGAGTCCCCTCGACCTTATGAGCATGGTGCTCACCTCAAAACTGAGAATGGTTGAGTGGTTGAGTCGCATTAGCAACTTGAGCCTTAAGGCTTAGTGCAAGATGACCCAAAGTTGTCCTCGGGTCTCGCGCTACTCCCAAATGGTGAGCACGGTGTTCAGTGCGCCGAGGCCCACCTATTGGTGGCCTCAGTTCACTTCAAAGATACTTAGGAAGGAAATGCAAGTTTAAAAAGGCATAAAAACCATGTAATCATGCAAATATTGGAAACCCTAGGGGTCTAAATGCAATTGTGGCCTTATGGGCTGTCCTGGGCTGTGTGCCCATGATCTCTAAACCTTTCGTAAGAGATCCGATGGCTTTCGTTGAGCGAGAATTGGTAATCGGACCATAAATCGGCAAAATCGCCGGTTTATCGGCGACTCGGCGTTAATTGCGCAATTCGAGGAATTGCGATGATTAATTATTGTTGCCAGATGTTCATGGTTGTTCCCAGCACTGTCCTGGTGGTTTCAGTGGCTTTGGTTAGTTGCTGGCGACACACGAAAGAAAAAAAGGTTTTGGGGGGTATTTTGGTAATTTTGGCACCGGTCGAATTTAGAGATGCACCCAACAGTATGTTATTGCACGAACGTCTTCCGTGAAGCGTTTCGGGGTCGCACGTCAAGTTTCGTTAACTTCAGAAACCTATAGATACGGATCGGGTCAAAGTTGATCGGTTAGAGGATTTCCGGCAGATTTCGAGAATCCGAAAAAAATCCAGGTTTAAGCTTTTCTTGCATAGTGAGTTTGTGGATTGGGTATGTGTGAGTCCATTTCTGATCAGTATATGAATGAGGTCCCCGTAGTCAGACTCCTGCCCACGAGCCTTCCAGCGGAGTTTAGGGCCGCTTACACTGAGGTAGGTTTTCTTCGGTCTAGGCTATATCATCTCGGCCCTCTGGGGTGCCTTATTTGGTCGGACCCCTATGCTTCATGATAGCCCAGATTCTATCCTTGAGCCTTCGTTATTGATTGTTCATTATCAGCTTATGCTTACATATTATCATGCTTGATTGGCTTTCAGCTTATACTTGCATCCCTGTAGGAATTTTCGGCTTGTTGTTGATTATCCAGTCTCTTGACTGTGAGCTTGGAGCATCAGCATTGTCATCATCGTGCATGTACCGGCTGTTCATGTCGGGTTATGTAAATAATGATCTAAATAGGGGAAAAAACACCTAGAGGCGGGTGAATAGGTGTAAACAATAAACACTCAAAAATCTTTGCGCAATAAAACCCAATGCGGAAATGAAAACTAACACGCAAGATTTTTACGTGGAAAACTCCAAAACCAGGAGTAAAAAACCACGGGACCGATAACACGGTGAAACCAACTAAGATTATAATGCGTACAAAGGTGATATAACGCACTCACAGACGACTCAACCTTTTTCCATACGCTCCGAGTTGATCTTCTCCGCTCGCTCCGCAACGCTCCTCGAATCCACGATTAGCGTCCAACGCCGAATCCACAGCGTCTGACCGAATCCATGGTCTTCACCCAGTAGCACATCTCGAATCCACGAACGTACCTCGCTCCGAATCCACGGGAGCGGTAGCACCTTGAATCCACAAGGCCACGCGAGTCCACGCGCCGATTTTGGGAAAATCGTTGTTTTTGGGTGGTGATGATCCGTCGAATACTTAGATTAGAAATAGATCGGAAATACCATCTAAGTATTCATTAATTTGATTCTACTCAAAATCTGAGTATGAAAACCTAGAATCAAATCAATCAATATAGATGAAGAAACATAGGATTAAATCTATTGATTTCCTTTCTTCTCTATAGGTGGATTTTTCTTTTTATGGCCGTATTTTGATTTATTCGGCTTACCCTAGAAAATGAATCATAGGGTTTATTTATAGGTTAGAAACCGTTGGAAGATGATAAGAATCAAAAACTAACCTTTTCTGGAATTTTACAGGACGACGGTCCGGACTGGAATTATAGCGGTCCGGACTGTCGTAACGAGACAGACTATTTCCAGAAAAACAGACGTTCGAAGTCCGGACTGAAATGCATGATCCGGACTGTTCATACATCTCAGCAAAACCCATGTTCGGGGTCCGGATCAGAAATGGCTTGGATCCGGACTGGATTTGCGTATGAACAAACACCGTTCGGGATCCGGACTGTCGTGCCTGATTCGGATCCTGAACATGTTCCATGTCCAGTTTTTGATTTTTATGCAATTAAAAATTTATCCAAGTGTTTCTACACTATACGAAGTATTCGGATCGTCAAAAATAATTAGTTAAACGTACCTGATCTTTTTGAATTCTTCTTTCTTGAGATTGAGGTATATGATCCAAACTTCTTCATCTTCAATCTTCAAGACTTAAAACTTTCACGAAATACGCCAAAACAAATTCCTTAATAGTTCACTCGCGTACACCGATGATTTGGCCAACACCATGGTGTTCTTTACCGGTAGAGGGTCCATGTGACCCGTGAGCCCCCTTGGGCGTACCGTGAGGTACGGGGAGCCCCTTTGGTTGTGCCGTTGCATATGGGGAGGCCCTTGTGTTGTACTATTGAGTACGAGGAACCCCTTTGATTGTATTCTTGGTACAGGTGTAATGTACCGAATTTTCGGCACATAAATAAATGTAAATAGAGGTGGTATGAAATACTAGTGTTATGAAAGTTGGGGAAGTAAGGAACATTTGGACGCGAGTTGGGCCCAATTCGGGTTAAAATGGAGAGATCTAAAAATTTATTGGAGAAAGGGGGCCCAGATTTTTAGTGGAAAATTCATAGTGTCAGAAAATTTCGAGAAAATTACGGGAGCCCCGTAAATATGTTTTAAGACCACAGAAAAAGTTTCACGTTGATCGGATGCCTGATAGTGAGAACGGGCTCCGCCAACGGTGTCGGAAAATTCTGAGAAAATTTGGGGAGCTTCGTAATTATGTTTTAAGGCCACAGTAAAAATTTCGGGTTGATAGGATATCCGGATTGCGAGAACGGGATCCGCCAGCGATTCTGGATACAGCGGGGCTTTTGGTGGCCCAGAAATGGCCAAAAGTGAAAATTTAAATTTTTCTGTGGTATATTAAGCTGAAACGAAGCCGCCTGTCAAATTTGGACGGAAACGGACGAAAAATGGACAGAAAACAGAACAAAAACGGATCTCGAGGCGATGGCGACGCGCGGATCGAGGCGAGGGTGGCGTGCTGCGCAAGGCGCGCCTGGCGCTAGTGCGCGCCCGCGTGGCACGCCGGACGCGCGCCACGTGGCGCGGGGGGCGCCGCTTGGACCCGGTGCGCGCCCCCCTTCGTGGTGAACCGCCATTTGGCGGGTTCCCATTGGGGGGACCCGTGGACCCGGTCCACGGGCCACCCCCCACTCTCCCTTCTCTTCTCTTTTTTTCTTTTTCTTTTCTTCTTCTTCTTCTTCCTCCCCGCAGACCCTTCCTCTTCTCCTTCCATTTTTGTCCAGCCGAGCTTCGAGTGAGGGAGAGAGAGAGAGATAGAGAGAGAGAAGAAAAGAAAAAAAAAAGGGATTTTGTGGGGCAAGCGAGCGCACCGTGAACCTCATGGAGTGCGCGAGGCGTTCCAAAAAGCCGATGGACAGCGCGAGTGTACGAGGTAACGTTATTTTCACGATATTTTTAGCATAATTTTTATGCCTTCTTTGGGTTTAGATTTGACCCCATTATCATATTGCGTGTTAGAAACCAAGTTATACTGCGCCGTTTTGCTGCGCGGACTGCCGGGGGCAGTTTTGGCGCGCCTCGTTTTGCGTGCCGGTTGATTTAAGGCGTACCATTTTGCGTGCCGATCCTAATATTATGCATCGTTTCTCGTGCAGTGTTGGAAAAGACGTGCACCGTTTTGCGTGCAGATTTGTGGTACGTGCATCGTTTTGCGTGCCGGCTGTGTTGTCGCGCATCGTTTTGCGTGCACTCTCTAATATTATACATCATTTTTCGTACAGGGTTAGAAAAACGTGCACCGTTTTACGTGCAACCCTACAGTAGACCGTGCATCGTTTTGCGTGCAGATTCGAGTTACGTGCACCGTTTTGCGTGCCGGTTGATTTAACGCGCACCGTTTTGCGTGCAGACTAAAATGACGCGCACCTTTTTGCGTGCGGGTTTTTAGTGACGTGCATCATTTTGCGTGCAGGTTTGGTGGACATGCACCGTTTTGCGTGCAGACTCGAGAGAAGTGCATCGTTTTGCGTGCAAGCTCGAGGAGACAAGTGGAATCGCGCGGAGACCAATTGCAAGTGTCTACAAGCAATTGGGTACACTACAAGGTGGGGAATTCTGCCGAAATTGGGTGACCTCTCCCCTTGCTTCTTTGCTTTTCGATTCGAAGCATGATAGTAGCCTGCTAGAGGCGTTAGGTAATTATGAATAAGATTGCATGTTTAGAGGAACACAGATGAAAAGAGCAACTGTTGGTTGCCAATAACAGATGATATATGTGCATGTGTAGAGAAATTTAGAGGAAAAGTGATATTTATGATTTATCCACAATAGGGGATAAATTTGTATGTGTAGATGGACACAGATGATAAATGCAACTGTCAGTTGCCAAAAGAAGATAATTCATTTTCATGTGCAAAAAGGACTTAGAGGATAAATATTATTTTTATGATGGATATGAAAATAATTGCATGCGTAGAAATGAGTAATTACTTGATGACTGTGATCATGTTAGGGTACAACCCTAGGAATCATGTGATATAAGGGAACAGAACTTGTTGGTAGTAAGACTAGGAGAAAACCTAGTTTAGGGGTTTGACGAGTGACATCAACTTAGGAGTTATCCTAGGAAGGATGAGTGGCATGGTCTTAGGTGATAACCTAAGGACACTGGATAGAGTGATCAACATAGAGTCAGAAAACTCTAGGGTATATATGACATGGAACTTAGGTAAAGAGAACCTAAGGAGAACTAGTGTTCAACATTGAGTCAAGGAACTCTAGGATGAGTATGACATGGAACTTAGGTAAGGAAACCTAAGGTGAACTAGAGGCCGGCATAGAGTCATGGAACTCTAGGACAAGTATGACATGGGACTTAGGTAAAGGGAACCTAAGTTGAGCTAGAAGAGTTTAAACTCACAGACAGGAAATAGAGTCAAGTTGACTCTAGGATTCAGTAAGGAATCAGGAGGATGGAAAAGGTGGATCAAGTGTGGAGATATGAAAGGGAAAACAGAAAAGTAGAGTCAATGTAATTCTAAGATAACAGTGGAACATGGAATTAGAGTCAGTGTAACTCTAAGTTAATGGTGAAGCAGGAAAACAGAGTTTAGTTAACTCTAGGATTCAGTGAGGAATCAGAAATGTGGGATGAGATCCCCAGTTTAAAGAGTTGATCAAATATAACCCTAGAAGATCATAGGGTGTCTGGGCAAATGGATAATAACTTTAACTTCAATTTGAGTTAAAGAAATAAAAGAGAAATGTTTAAGAGTCCAGGAGACTCTCTAGTTATCCTTATGGCAAGACCTAGGATAAGATGAAAAAATTTGTTGCTAAAAGGCAAAGATTAAAAGCAAGCTAAAAGTGGCTAAAAGCATAAAGAAAATGTAATTGGCGCCTTCGAATTTGAGACTCGTCAAGTGGAGCAGGACTCCCTGGGCAGTGACCCGTCGGACGAGGTACTTTCGAATGGCTAAAAGTGAAAGCAAGGAGCTAAATGCTCAAAGAAAAGAGAAAGTGATTTGCCAGTGGCAAAAAGGGAGCTATAAGCCTGAATAAGAAAGGAAAGCAAGTGTTCAAAGGCAAAGAGGCTAAGAACTAAAGTAGAAAGAAAAGAAAGAAAATATAAAAAGATAAAATGGGCGTACCTTCGGGGGTGAAATGTAGATCTTGTCGGAGCCATGGGCAGTGTCCCTCTCCCGGGCAGTGACCCGTATGACAAGTTCCCCGTTGGGCGGGGTAACACTTGCGGGTGTTATCGGCAACCTTAGAAATCTTATCTTATGGTAGCAAGACTACCGGGCTCGGGCCCGTTGGATAAGAATTTCCGAGGGTTAACTTGAACTAAAGCACCAGAATCTAAAGAATAAAGAAAAATAGAGTGGCCAAGGTGGCCGGGTTAGTTGGACCCTGTATTCAGCGGCATAGTGGCCGAGTTGGTGCTTAGCAGCCTAGTGTGGCTAGACAGAGTAGTGCTGGGTAGATGGTTATACACAGATAGTGTAGTGATATGTTATATTGCATAGCTGCATTTTGATATTGAGGATTTAGTTTCCTAGCACTATTATTTTTGCTTCCATTGGACCAAGTGGTGTAGGACACTTTCTCTCGGTGGTTGAACCCACTGGGAACTCTGTCGTAGTTCTCACACCCCCTGGGTGACCCCCCCCCCCCCTCCCCCACAGGTACAGGCATGGATGCAGCGGTCGGGACGGATACAGGTGCAGTCAGCGAGGCATTCGACAGGGGCAAGTGCCCAGCAGCATAGAGACCTAGAGGGTCTAGCAGAGGTATCCCTTTTTATATATTTCTTGAGTGAACTATGTATGGTGAGGAAATTATGTAAAGGAATTGTAATAATTTTAATTGCAAGTTCAGAGATGTAAAGTGTAATAAATTTATATTATA
Source organism: Tillandsia leiboldiana (assembly GCA_029204045.2). Classification (NCBI taxonomy): domain Eukaryota; kingdom Viridiplantae; phylum Streptophyta; class Magnoliopsida; order Poales; family Bromeliaceae; genus Tillandsia; species Tillandsia leiboldiana. Next base: position 32,847,837 of record CM055072.1, on the reverse strand, counting down.
GTTCACTCCGTATGCTTCCATTTTCGCTTTAGTTATTGCAAAAATTTAAATTAGTAGTGATTTTTAGTACTCTGATATTGAGCTTCCGCATACACTTGTTGTGTTATTATGGATGTTACCGTTCCTTTCGGGTAGTGAAAGATCATACCCGATTGGCGGGTCTGTTGGCGTGCCCGAACCGTACAAATTGGCGGACTCGGGGCGTGACAACAGGGTTGCTGTCAGTTCTCGTCAGGTGGTTCCGTTATGGTATTTGGTGGATCTGGTGTAGTATTTTGCCTGAAGTCCCAGTGACCAAGAAGGTAGCATCGTTTGGGTACTTGGTTTATGTTATGGATACATCATTTATACGTTTGCTCAGCATGCTTTAGTACCTACATTCTTATATGCTCAATATCATGTTTACGATTCAGCTCTCTATTTCAACATGCTCTGGCACCTGTATTTTTGTACCCATATATGCTCAGTAGTTTCATTATAATTTATTCAGTTATATACTTACTATACCTGCCTTATCTACTGATCATTTACTATCCGCTGATTATTGTATGCTAGTAGGTACGATTTGCTATTTCTCGACCCGTCATACCCACTGGGATACACTTATGCTGTATCTCACACCCCTAGGTGACCATTTTTCATGTCGGTCGGGTGATGGAATGTCAGGACGAGTTAGTGAGGCTATCACAATAGAGTTGTCCCACTGATGATATTACAGATGCCAGTTTTTATATTCTTCCGCATATTATTATGGAATTGTTAAATGTAATAAATTACTTAAAAGGCTAGTTTAACTGTTAAAGAACTTATGCGTAGTATAGACTACTCTGATGATGGTTGTAAGTGCTTAGCGGTGCATGTATAGGAAATGCTCTATCTAAGGGGACAGAAAATTTTCTATACATGTGGCGATCTGGTTATGCCCTGGAATATGCTTTAAACTCTGATTGAAAAAATAAATAACTAAATAATAGCCTGCTTTTCGAAACTCGGGGCGTGACACAACAATATTGCTGAAAGGGCTCACGGGTCATGTCGATAACTCTACCGGTAAAGAACATCATGATGGTGGCCAAACCGTCGATGTACGCGAGTGTATAGTGGGTGTACGGCGATCACAATGTTGATGCTCAAAGCTCACGGTCCGAAGACCGGTAAATCAGCAACAAGCCGAAAATCCCAACAGGGATGCAAGTATCTGTATACCAATCCTGCGTCATATCATGTAGTACTGAAAGTAAGGAGTAATGAACTATCTGAATAAGAGTAATTAAAGTAATGACCAATCACACATGGCATATGTCCAGACATAATCAAAGCATACTGATGACCAATCAAGCATAATAAATGTCTAGGTATAATCTAATATCCAACTAATGAACAATCAAGCATGATAGATGTTCAGATATAATCAAGGTATACTAATATCCAACAAATGACCAATCAAACATAATAGATGTCCAGAAGTAATCAAGGTATACTAATATCCAACAAATGACCAATCAAGTATGATAGATGTCCAGATATAATCTAAGTATACTGATGACCAATCAAGCAATGAAAAGAAGGCTCAAGGATAAAATCAGGGCTATCATGAAGCACAGGGGTCCGACCAATTACGGTATCCCAGAGGGCCGAGATGATAAAGCCCGGACCGAAGAAAACCTACCTCAGTATAGGTTGTCCTAAACTCCGCTGGAAGGCTCGCGGGCTGGAGTCTGACTGCTGGGACCTGGATAACGTACATTGATCAGAAATAGACCCACACATACCCAACCCACTAACTCACTATGTGCAGAAGGCTTAAACATAAACCTTTACCAAATTCCCAAAATTTGTCGAAAATCCGCCGATCGGTCAACTATGACCCAATCCACGCCTACGGGTTTCCGAATTCTATGAAACTTGACATGCTTCCCCGAAACGCTTCACTGAAGACGTTCGGGCAAAAACATACCACTGGGTGCGACTCTAAACTCGATCGGTGCCATAATTACCAAAATACCCCCGAAAAAACCCATTTTGATTTCGGGAGTCGCCAGCAACAATCCAAAGCCACTGGATCCACCAGGACAGTGTTGGGAACAACCAAGAACATCTGGCAACAATAATTAACCATCGCAATTCCTCGAATTACGTGATTAATGCCGAAACGCTGATAAACCAACGATTTTGTCGATTTACGGTTTGATAACCAATTTCCGGTCAACAGAAGCCGTCAAATCTCTAGCGAAAGGTTTAGAAATCATGGGCACATAGCCCAAGACACCCCATAAGGCAACAATTGCAAATAGACCTCTATGGTTTACAATAATTACAAGATTACATGCTTTTTAATGCTTTTCAAGCTAAAAGTCCATATTTAGATACTTTTGAACTGAACCGAGCACCATGCATTTTTCCTCCTGAATTCAACTCTCAATCCGGTCTAGATCGAAAAAATAGGTGATTGGAGAATTCCCATTCACCCGAAAAACGTAATTGGTATCTACAAATGGACTCGTCCGTTTTGATTTTGATTTCTGAGTGAAAAGTGGGCGAACCAAACACACCCTAAATTGCTAACGTTAGAATTAACAAATGTAGAACCTGTGGTGCACGAAGAAGAATCAGTGAAAATTGCCATTAGATCAAATATGATGACTAACGTCTATCAATGTAATACCATATAACAAATTATAAAGTGTAAAAAATGGTTGTTGTCCCCGAACACACAAAACCAATACTCAATTTATAAACTTATTTGAGTATAAAGTATTATTTTACTATTTTTAGAATTATAATATTTATATAAATATATTTTATAAATGTAAAATATTTGAATTCAAATATTTTCTATTTGAAATAGTTGCCATGAGATTGTCATTTTTTAGTTTCGTCCATTACTCATGATTTGAATGCTGGTCAGAATTGACAATTTCTTAATTTGGAGGATTTAATAGAATTGGCAGTTTCTTAATTTTGAAAATTTAATTCACCCATAATTAATTTCTTAATTTTATGATCCACTAGTATTGTCCCCCTCGTATTTTTTTGTTGAGAGAAGGTAGCAAGCTGCCGCTTTATTCATAAGGAAAATGAACTTAGTTACAAGGTAGAGACAACTAGGACTCTTAGGGGAGCGAAAAAAAAAAAAGAAAAAAAAAAAAGAAAACCTGTTACCCCTCACAGAATGTGTGCCAAAGACTCCGAAGGGCGCGGGCGTCTGCTAAAAGTTTCCCGAACCACGGAAGATGTTATCTAAGCGTCTTCTGTTACGCTCTAGCCAAATGACCCACCACGTGGTAGCAATGGTAGATAGCTCGTTTCTTCCAAAAGCACCTGCTTTATGCTTGCTCGCTTCCCAGAACTCATTAACCGATGTACAGTGCTAAATCATTGATTTACCTGGTAGCAGTGCCTTCAACAGTTGTCTTGAAGAGGTGCAACCAGCGAAGAGATGATCAACTGTCTCAGGCTGCCCCGAACAAAGGGCACAGCTGATCGAGCCGGTCCAGCCTCTTTCCGACAACTTATCCGCTGTCAAAACCCTTCTTCTCAACACTAGCCAAACAAAAATTTTAATCTTCCACAGCTGCGGAAAGCGCGTGTCCCTTACACTGCTGTCTTGCAAAAACTCGTACATTGACTTGACAGAAAACGATTCTGAAGGTGTCCATCTCCATCTTAGTGCATCCCTTGTGTTAGTTGGTGAGGTCCTTACGAGAGCTTGTTTGAGCTTCGTAATCAGATCCCCGTCGGTTGACTGGCTTGGTGAAAAGCCCAACAAAATTTTCCTCCATTTCCACCCGTTGCCGCCGTAGTTTTCCTTCACACGCCCAGTTTTAAGCCGTACATCGTTGTGAATGCTAGGGAATTGTGTCGAAAGTGGGGTGTGCCCCAACCAAATATTCGACCAAAATCTCGTCCTTCCTCCATCACCTAGCGAGTAGGCGATGCTGCACTTGAAAACGTCCCTTGTCCCAAGGACACTCCGCCACCAAAGAGAGAATGGTCTGAACGAAGTCCCTTCTCTGAGTGGTTTTCTGCGTATGTAATAAAGGCCTTCAATGAGTGGGCCCAATAAAGTGGGCTTGTCCAAGAACAACCTCCACCACCATTTCGCCAGAAGTACGATGTTCTGGTTCTCGAGGTTTAATAAGCCGAGGCCCCCATCCGACTTATCCCTGCACACCATCTTCCAGCTTACCAAGCAGGAACCCCCGGTGATGTTGGACCCTCCTCTCCAGAAGAAAGCCCTCTGCAGCGATTCGATTCGCCGTAAAACCAATTTAGGCGCTTTAAAGATGGAAAAGAAGTAGAAGAGTAGGTTCGATAACACCGAATTAACCAAAATCAGCCTTCCCCCTTGTGAAAGAAGTTTCGCCTGCCACATACCCTTCGATCCTTTTCTCAATTTTGCTAATGATGCCCCACCAATCCTCCTTTTGGATGCGGCCCCTCGACAGCGGAAGACCTAGATACCTAATCGGGAACGCACCCAGCTTGCACCTAAGTAAATTCGCGAGTTTCACCCCTTTGTGGGGATCACTGCCCATAAAGAATAACTCTGATTTGGTCCTGTTAATCTTGAGGCCAGACGCCCACTCGAATAGCTGCCAGACGAAACGGAGGTTTCGCACTTGCCTTTTCTTCGCCTCGTAGAAAAATATAGTGTCGTCAGCGAATTGGATGATCATAATTTTGGCCTCCTCAGTAGGGCCTACTCCTCTAAGTAGGTTGTTACCTATGGCTCTTTCCATCATCCTGGCCATTCCTTCCGCCACAAGCAGAAAGAGGAATGGGGACAACGGATCACCCTGGCGGAGACCCCTCTTCAGTCTGATCCATTTCATGGGCACACCATTCACCATAATGGCCATTTTGGCATTTGACATACACTGATCGATCCAGCCACACCATTTCGTGTTGGCCCCAAGCCATTTTAAAGTACTTCTGAGAAAACCCCAATTGACCCTGTCGAAGGCCTTTTCGAAACCTGCTTTGATGCCCACCGCATCCTTCCTAACCTTCGAACACCAGTTGACAATCTTGCTTGTCGTAACGAAGGAGTCCAGGATAAGTCTTCCTTTTAAAAAGGCAGTCTGCGAAGGAGATATGATCTTATCCATCACCCGCTCTAGTCTATTGGCAAGCACCTTGGATATGATCTTTTGCACACTATTGTAGTAACCGTGAATTTTGAAAAGGTTTAAATAAATTCTGGATTTATAAATAGCAGAAAATAAGTAAATTAAACCCCAAAAATATCGCTTTTTGATCAGGGTCTAATCTCGAAAATCTGAGTTCACCATTGCGACCGTCTCGTCGAAACATGAAAAATTCATATTCACTTGTCCACTGTCTGCAAATTTAAGTCTAGCAGTATGAGTAGTCGATCCTAGCTATTTTCGACGTTCTGAGCGCAATGGCACTGACGGTTTTCTCATTTGGCGATCGGGGTGCATCGAAGTGCGTGCGTCGGATTGCGACATACAGAACAAGATGGCCCGAGAATTCATTTGAGCACCAAATCAAGCAAATGAATAGCCTGTTTTGAAAGTCTCGACGAGCCGGACGTCGTGGCGAAGTCCATTTCGCAAATCGTCTAGCGAATTTTCTCGAAATGCATGAAATGCACCAAAAAGGAGGTATTTTTGAGAAAACTATAATATTTTATGTGTCAAATTGTTAGGGACTAAAACATCAAGGTGTTGGGTGCATTTTGCACCTATTGTGAAGAGCTCGGAGACTAGGATTGTGTGTGAACCGGGTTTGAAAAGAATCATGCATTAAGTGTGAAGTTGCCTCTTGGTCTACCTTGGGCCAAAGCCCGAGGGGTCAGTGAGGAATACAAGGCATTAACCTGGTCTCTGTTATTCTCACTTGGTGCCTGGTGCTTTGGGTTGGCCGAGGATCAAGAACCCAAGAGAAATAACCGAGAGAGAGAGTGAGAGAAGGAAGATGGAATCAACTTCTTCCAAATTTTGATCTGGAGATCCAGTGGAGTTCCTCTGTACCAGTGGAGTGTTCCTGGAGCTTGCCGAGGTTGCGTAAGGAAGAAGAAGAGAAACCGGCTTCTTCCCTCCTTCACCAACTCCGGCCAAGGTAAGACACTCAAACCACTGGTTGTTTTAGCCCGAGACCCCTAGCAGTAGGTTTGTTAGGTCCCTGTGATTCTCCCTGCACAAGCCCGAGCCCCCATGCACACTGGTTGGCCGGCGGGGCCACACGCTCGCCGGAAACCTAGCCGAGCTCCACCGCGGTTTTTCTCGGCAACCAGTGGACCAAATCAGGAACCAAAATCATGGGCTTGGACTGTAGGAGATGGGGATCAACTCCACCAAATTTGGTGGAGTTTGATCAAGCCAATCGGTTGTAGAACCAAACCCTAGTTTTTGGAAATTTGCACTTCGGCCGAGCTTGCTGCTCCGGCGCCGGCGCGCCTCCCCGCCGCCAGCCACTTGCCCAGAAGTGTTCCTGGGAGTGAGAGGAGTGCACCCATGCACTTGCATGGAATCCATGTAGCACCAAAGAGGCGCGGCCATGGATGACCCGAGATTGGACCGAATCATGGTCGCCGGCGCTCCGACCATCTCCGGCCGGGCTGGGTTGGTCGGGAAGCTTCCTATGGACCATTAGAACATTTCCGTCCATGTTGGAGGACTTCAAAGTGCTTCTGGGGAAATTCACGATTAGAGGTGAAGAAGCTCGAAGAGGAGCTTGGCTCCGCCGCGCCGCCGCCGTGCCCTGTCGCCGGGCACAGGCACAGAAAGATTCACATAGTATTTTAGCACCCAATTGGTCAAGGCAATTGGTCTCAGGTGCCTTTGGTTGCTGGTCACGAATTACAATGAAAATGGCTCATCTTCTTCCTCGAGCCCGAGCCCAACCTGGGGTTTTGAGCTTGCTCCAAGTTGCTGGAAAAGTTCCTGCAACCTGGAGGAACTTATTCCCTCAAGTTTTGTAAGGATTGGTGCTGTGGTTGCTGAGATCAACCTGCAACATGGTGCTGTGTGTGTTGTGTTGAAATGTGCACACCAAGTGTTTGTAGAATTGCCACAAAGAAGAAATAGAGGGATTCAGACTTCGAGCAGAATATGAAACTTGCTCACAAATGTTCCCTGAACTTGATGCTCACTTCAGATCAAGAAGGATCTGTGTGGACCAGTGTTTGGAGCATTGTGAACTTGTATGTGTGCAAGGTTGTGGATCTGGGTGATCCAGCAGATCTGGGCTGCAACTAGGGCAAGCCCTGGAGTCCTGGCACTGTCCAGAGACTACTTGATTCAGGAAGTTTCATCTGAAGATGAATAGATTTCAAGTTGTGTCAAAACCAAGCTTAAAGGCAATAATTGCTTAAAAACAGTGTTTGGGTCTGTTTGAAATGTTGCAACAGTGTACTCCTGGCTAATTTAGGGTCACTGAACGCGATGCTCGCGTTTATTTTGGGTTTTGATGAGCCGAAGAAATGAAAATGCGTTTTGGCTAGGTTAGAGAAGTAATTCATGGCCCGAAGTTTTCCTCGGGTATTGTGCTGCCACAAATGGGTGAGCACGGTGTTCAGCAAGTCGAATGTCACCTACTAGAGGTGACGGTTCGTAAAAATAATTCTCCGTTTAAGAGAACGAGCCAAAACGGGGTTTATATAGTAGATATTACACATTCTGAATAAACCCGAGGGGCTTGCTGCAATTGTAACAATATGGAAAAGTTAGATGAATGCTCTAAAACATTGTTGACCTTTCGGTGGGTTTTCCGGGGTCCTTGAAAAGCTAAATATGCTTAATATTGCGTTAATCGACGAAATGGTCGATTCGCGCTAGTTGCACTTTGAGGATTTGGTAGATCCTGAGTTGTCACCTGGTGTTGTTGTAGGCCCCAGTCATCAGGAGCCAGCCCGTGATCCGTCTTGTGATTATCGCGACCGTCTACCTTCTGGTGGAGTCGTTGTTCCTCCTATATACAGGTGGGTTTATCTTCGGTCCGCGTTTTATCAGGTCGGCTCTATTGGGTGCCGTGGTAGGTCGGACCCCTGTTCTTGGTGTAGCCCTGAACCTATGCTTTAGCCTTACTATATGCTTTCATTCCCGCATTCAGTCATTACAGCTATATTGCTTGATTATACTGATGAGCCTTTCGTTATACTCTATTCTTCACTGCATGTTTAGAATAGGAGTTCTAGTCTCAGTACCTGGCATGATTTGCATCAGTATCGATATCCCGATGGGGATTTTCTCGGCTTCTCGCCGACTGTCTGGTCTATCGACCGTGGATTGAGATTTAGTATTATGATTGCTATTGAGTTATACCTGCTCTTACTACTTGCTTGCATATCAGCACAAAATCCTTACATCTGCATAACCTTGATCCCACAGATGAGCTTTTATTATGCCTTGATTTCCAGCAGTAGTTATACATCATGCTTATATTCCAGCAGTTGCTTGTTATCATATTGAGATATATCATGCTTCTTCAGCAGTAGATATGCATTTCCTGGACACATGCCATGCTTGATTGGTCACTAGCATAGTTCTATACCTGTCTCTATTCTTCATTGCATATTTAGAATAGGAGATACTACTTCAGTATGTGGCATGTTATACTTGTATCCCAGTGGGGATTTTCCTCGGCTTCTTGCCGTCTATATGGTCAGTGGACCATGGTTTGAGCATCAGCATTATGATCGCCGTGTTGAGCCCGCTTTCAGTCGCGAACACCGACGGTTTGGCCACCGTCACGGTGTTCTTTACCGGTAGAGAGGTCTGATTGACCCGTGAGCCCTGTGGGGGTTATGATAGCTTGCTGGGTGTCCAAAAGTGGCTTTAGGCCTGAGGCCCCGATGACCAAGAGTGGTTTAGCCTGAGGTCATTATGCTCCATGGCAGTTTAGCCTGAGGCCTTTGTGGCCAAAAGTGGCATTTGATTGGGTATATTCGTGGTACTACCTTTGATGCACCTTCTTGATATTCCTGCTTGTTTGATTACCTGCATTTTCATATCTGTTATAGATTTATCATGCATAGTATGATTGTGTTATATATGCATACCCTGTTCTATTGATCTATGTTTGATCTTCTTAGATTTTATACCTGCATTGATCTTCAGTATATCCTACTTCTGTTTCCGCTTATTATTGTATCCAGTAGGTACGGCTTGCTATTTCCCGGCCCGTCGTGCCCACTGGGATACACTCCGGTGTGTCTCACACCCTCGGGTGACTGTTTTTCAGGTCCTTCGGGTGCGGAGACCTTTGGACGTTCTGTGTGAGGACGCGTGGTAGATTTATCCCTGGTAGGATGTACCCCTTTTGATTTAGTAAAATATTGCAACTGTATTTCCATTTTGAGAACTGGATGTATTAACTTATGAATCTTGTGGGTGTAATAGAGTAGAACTTATTTAGTATAGCTATCTCGTATCTACTCTGATTGACTGTTTCTATTAGCCGAGCACATATAGGGAAGGCTCTGTTTGATGTATAGAGACTTTTCTATATGTGTGGCGGTCTGTTCACGCCTTGGAGAAATCAAGATTTTAAACTCTGATTTAAAAAAAAAAAAATATTTTAGACCCACTTTTGAATCTCGGGGCGTGACAACTATTGATAAGGCTGATTGGCCTAAAGTCATTAGCGGTTTTGGCACCTTCTTTTTTTGGGATGAGACAGATATGAGAGTACTCCATCGGACCGGAGTCCAGTGTCCCTTCAAACAAATCGCCAAAAATGTTCAGAAGGTCTGGTTTAATCACGTCCCAGAACTTCTGGAAGAAAATCAAGCTGAAGCCATCAGGCCCCGGAGCTTTATCTCCGCTAAGTTGAAAGGTGGCCTTTTTGATTTCCTCTTCCGAGAAAGGAGTAGTGAGACTCTCGGTGCTCAGGAAGGGCCTATCGCTAAATAACGCGCTCCAGTCTCCAATCGTAGGACTGTCTGGGTTCTCCGGAGCAAATCTGTCTTTGAACTTATTGTAAAAGTAATCACACTTATCGATCTCCCTAATGATATTTCTCCCGTCCTATTCGATCACGTCAATGTGGTTAATACGCTTTCGCCCGTTAGCCACGGCGTGAAAGAATTTAGTGTTACCGTCCCCTTCTTTTAGCCAGTGTTGTTTGGCTCTGGTCTTCCATAGAATCTCTTCGTCGCCTATAATGCCCATCAGCTGTGCCTTGAGGTGCCCACGGGTCTCCTGCTGCGGGAGGGTCAGATTCTGGCCTTCTTCCAGAAGGTCTAATTTATGGATCTCCTCAGCGGTGTTCGTCTTCGAGTGCAAAATGTTGTAGAAATTTGAAGCGCGCCACTCTTTTATCCTTTTGCGGCAATGTCGTAGCTTAGCGACAAAGGTGAGAACACTAGAATTTTTGCTCGGTGATTCCCTCCACCATATGGGAACCAACTGGGAGAAATCACTGCGAGAGAGCCAGACCTTTTCGAATCTGAAAAATCTACAAAGTAAAATTCTCGGCATCGCCAGTAAGGGGAATGATGAGAGGTAATTCTAGGCAGTGCTGAGACTCTTGAGAGAGGGAATGCAAGGTCCCACTCGGTGGAGATTAAGAACCGATCAAGCTTAGCTAAAGTAGGGGTACTTTGCATGTTCGACCATGTGAAAAGTTGGTTACTCATGGGAAGATCCACCAGTTCCAGCTTGTTAATAAGGTTTGCGAACATCGTCATGAGTTTTCTGCTCCAACAACGACCCCTTCTCTCGTTAAGATTCCGGGTTAGATTGAAATCCCCGCACAATACCCAGGGTCCAGTGCAATCCCTTTTAAGCGCCTCGAGCTCGTTACAGAATGACTCCTTACCTTCCCACGAAGCAGGTCCATACACGTTCGTAAGATAAAAGTGTTGATTGCTAGAGAAATGCTTCGAGTGGAGCGTAAGGGAGTATTCACGGAACAACACCTCGACATAAGTGAAATCCCTGGAGTTCCAACAAGTGATGATTCCACCCGAGGCCCCTTCAGATTTAATAAAGTGGCATTTATCGTAGGAAGAGCCAGCAAACAAACAAAGGAAGGAACGTGAAATCCGACTCACTTTAGTTTCTTGAAAACATAACACAGACCCCTTAAGCCTAGAGACCATAGACTTGACTAGACCTCTTTTGATCTGGTCGTTGAGACCTCTTACATTCCAACTGCAGATTTGAAACATAGAGAAAGGAAAAGCAACCACACATGAAGACACTGACACGGCGAACCGTCAATCTAAATGGAAGACTAGAGGAAATCCAGGAAGTTGCGCACGTCGTCATTGTTCAATATGATGCCGCAGTTCGCGCTTTTATTTTTAATCCTCCGGTAAGCAGGGTTGACATCAACCGCTCCCTCCCCCACCACACTTGGAACCAATGTGCCAGAACAGTCCCTGCTCGAGTAAACACGGACGCAGCCATCCCTAAGGGCCGCCTTACGAGCCATAGCCTTATCCAGCGAATGTCCCCCCGGAGCTCCAACTAAACGAATGCTCTTACGAATAAGAGGCGACACAACCCTCTCCAGCGCCACATCCAGACCCCCCGCTGCATCGCCAAAACAACAGGGATCGGGAGCCAACTCTGGTGGCTCCAACACCACAGACGCCTTCTCAGATGGCACATCCAGACCCCCCGCTGCATCGCCAAAACAACATGGATTGGGAGCCAACTCTGGTGGCTCCAACACCACAGACGCCTTCTCTGATGGCACCCCGGCGAGAGCTGCCGCCAAGAGGCCGTCCCCACTCCCGTCGGGGCGAGCAGGCCGGGGCGACGTGTGCGCTGCGTGGAGAAGCATCAGTTTAGCGACGGGGTGCAAGACCAACCAAACAGCCGAGGGGGGAGGTACCCTGGGCCAAAACTGGAACAGGGCTACTCTAGTGGGCCAAACACCACAAACAACTGCACCTTCCAGCCACGTGGCCCAGGGTATTATAAAAATAAGCCATTTGCTAATCTTTTAGAAAAAATGTAAACTGCACCTTTAATACGAGGGGGACATTTGTGAATCAGGTGCAGTTTACATTTTTTCTAAATGATTAGCAAATGTCTTATTTTTATAATGGTCAAGCGAACCATTAGTCTTAAGGTGAAAATATAGTTCAAATTGTAATGTTAAGAATATTAGTGTTCTATAAGATTAGAATTTTAACCTGTATATAATATAGGGTGAACTTCAAATCGCCTTTCCAGATATAGCTTATTTTTATTTTTTTTACCGTGTGATTTAAAAATTTTCAATTTCTCTCTCTATAGTTTAGCCTATTTTTTCTAAGTCATCTGGAAGTTTAAAAGGTTTCACTTTGACCCCTTAGACTGTGTTTGGTTCGGAGATAAGAAAAATTTAGTTATACCCGGGATAGGTATAAGTTATGGTATTAGCAGGAACTACTGTAAATTTCTGTTTGGTTGGGTTTAAAAGTTATACCGGGTATAAAAAAAATTGTGTTTGGTAAGTTAAAGAGGAATAAGAAGAATAAAGAGGACTAAAATTTTAATTTATGATTAAAATTTTACTAATATGATTTTAAATATTTAATTTAAAATATTTATTAAAAAAATTATTAAAATTTATATTTTACTTATATATAAAAAAAATTATTAAAAAAATTTATCATATAATTTATTAAAATTATATGATAAATTTATTAAAAATTAAAGTTAAAAATTTTAAAAGCTATAAAATTTAAAATTTAAAATTTAAAAATTTATAAATGTTAAAAATTTTAATTTTAATTGTCTTAAATAATTAGTTAATTATGTAAATACTTAAATAATTAGTTAATAAAATAATTAAATTAATTAAAATATTGGATTAATTAAAGAGTTAAAATAATAATTAAAATTATATTAATTTAATTAAGCTTCTTCTCAAATGGGAACAAGTCTTGTTCCAGGAAAAGACTGAAATAGTAATTCAAATCTTATACCAGCTTATTTCACAAAGACGAGAACAGTTGTTCCCACCCCTACTTAATGGCGTTTGGGTATAACTAGGGGGATAAGCCCTTATCCCCTCTAGTTCTCGTTACCAAACGAGGGCTTAGGGTTCAGTGTATTTTTTTTACTTTGACGTCGTATGATTTTTAATTTTTTTTATTTTGCTACCCTCTTTCGCATAAAACTTTTTAGTAATGAAATAAAAATAAACCACAGCAATCAAAGTAAAAATTATCCTACAATGTAAGTAGGTTGTTTCTCTATATAGTATCTTTCTTTCGGGTTGGAGACTTTTTAACACGGTATCAGAATTGAGTTCATGATTTTCTTGCGATCGAGTTGGTTTCCGCTCAGTCCTACTGGCCATATGTAAAGAAAGAATACATGCAAGTTCATGATTCCCTTGCGTTCCATTTGGTTTCGGTTCAGTTCCACTGGTCATGTAAAGAATACATGCAACGTTTCGTACGGGATACATTTTGAAATCCTAGCCTACAAATTGCACGAGGGTTCTCTGCACTTGATAACTTATGGGGTGTGTTTGATTCATGAAAATAGCGTGAAAGACTGTTTTTCAAAAACGTATATATTTTCAAATTAAATTTTTTAAAAAGCGTGAAAAATATATTAAAGTGTATTGACTGTTTTTTCATAAATCAATTTATATTTTCAAAAAGCGTGAAAAATATATATTGATTCATGAAAAAACTTCAATGCATGGAAACTTTCCTATAACAATATCTCGTAGCCCGATTTACTATTACATATTAATTTTATCTCCATATATTCAAGTTTATAATTTTTTTTTAAATTAAAACTTTTTGCATAGATTTTAATATTAAAAAATATCTAATAA